>JANZLQ010000065.1:291219-315063 GCA_026212715.1 Elanus axillaris
GGGGGGGGGGGGGGGGGGGGGGGGGGGGGGGGGGGGGGGGGGGGGGGCAACGGGACGAGGCAGCGGCCGACCCGCGGCCTCGGTGGCTGGCGGGGGCTCGTCTCTGCCCCCGCCCCGGTGCCCTCTGTCCCCGCGGCCCGTCAGACCCGCCGCTGTGACTGGAAGGGGGGGGTGGGGGCGTCCGTTCTCCTCGGGCAGCGGCGTCGCCTCGGTGGGGCGTGGAAGTCGTTTAAACTCGTGCCGCGGGAGGGGAGGGCCGTCCCGTCCCGTCCCGTCCCGTCCCGTCGGGGGCCGGGCTCGGCGGGAGCTCGAGGGGGAGACACGTCCCTTTCCCGGCGCCGGGAGAGGGGGTGCGGGGAGGTACAAGCCCCGTGGATTGGGCTGGCTGCGCGGCGAGAGCGAAGTGTCGGTGCGGAGCCCCGGCGCCCTGTCTGCCGGCTCGGGGGCGGGCGGACCCCGCCGGGGGAGCGGGAGAGCCTCCGCCCCGGCTTCATCGCCTGGCCCTCGCTAATTGCCCGGTGAGCTCGGGTGCCGCGGCCGTGGGCGGCGGGGAAGGCCCTGCTCTCTGCTCGCCCCGCCTGTGCGGGAGACGGCAGGCTTCTTCGTGGTAATTAGCGGCGGGCAGTTCTCCTGCTTCGTGGTATTGGGAGTTTAAAAAAAAAAAAGAAATCGCGTTAGGAAGCGCGGTCTTTTTCTCTTACAGTTCCCCCGCTGACAAATTAAGAAGTAGTGGCGTCACCAGAAGCAGAAAAATACTCCAAAAAACCAACAACCCCAAAGCAGCCCCTAGACCTTGAAATGCTGCCGAGCGGTGGGGGACAGTAAATCAGACTGCGTAGGAGAGATACCCGTAGATATATGTGAGGGACTTCTGACTTCCAGTCATCAAGTCTGATACTACGTGAGCGAGATACGAAGAAAATGAAAGTTAAGCATTAAATCTTGTGACAGGACCAGCTTTACAGTTAGAGGTCTGGGTTTTTTTCTTTCAGTATGAAACTCTTGGTGAATAGATTGAGGAAGATCGTGGACAATAAGAAAAATGGACGTACTGAGTGTTTAGCAGAGCTGAGTTCTGAATCAGCCTAAGGAAGGAGAGGTATTAAAGGCGTCTAAATATAAGTTATTGCATCGAATTATTATGATTTGAACATCAAAGCTGAATTAGACTTTATGCCTGAAAAGTGAAGACTCTGCCACAAGAGTGTAGACTTTGTGATTACTATAAAAATGCTCTTTTGACAAAAAAAGCGGAATAGTGCAACACTGACTTTGGTTTGGCACTGGATGCGTACCCTGGGATTCATACTGGCATAATTGCATCTGTAGTTTTGCGAGTGAAAAAACCCAGACCTTGGGAACTTGTTAGTGACTTGCTAGGGTTTTTTTAAATCCCCTGAATGACATTCAAGCTCATCTGTTGCTTTTTGTTTTGTTTTCACACAATGACCTTCATGCAAATTCAATTAGAAAGTGTGAAGGAAGAGAGCTGATCTCATACCTAAGCTACCTCACCTTTATCACTTTGGGCAATGTAATAATTCAGTCTCTAACAGGCTGCCAAAATTTTTAGTATTTGAGCAGATGTCCGTGAAGAAACTTTGTGTTTACTTGATCCTTCTGCATGCTTTCTGTCTGCTTAGATAGGATTCGTTATGTTTCTGCATCTTGGTATGAATCTAATGAATGTTGCTTTGAAATAAATGACAAAATATATGTTTGTTGTTAGTGTGCCAGCTGGCTTGTTACAAGCAGGGTTTTTATTATGAGGGATTTTTTAATTTGGAGATTTAAAAAATGGTTCGCAGAGTGGGCTGTGCGTTATTTCCTTGCAGACCTCTTCCTTACCTCCTGCGTCTGCATCATAGGTAGCACTTTGGCATCTACAGTAATTGCCAGAAGTTATCTTATTCTTCTATTGTAAATTGTCTAGTCGGAGTTAACTGAGAATTGTAAGGGTGTGGGTAGTGGTTGTGAGGTTTTTTAGCTCAAATTTGAGATTAAAAAAGCCTTTCTTGCCTTCTGTAGGCATGAAGAACTTTATCTAGATAGTTTTTAAAATTGTGTTGCTGAATTTAGTTCAGAGTAATGTCAGGTCTTTGCATTGCGTTGTTGCATTCTGTATGCTACATGTCATTGCCTGGGTGTTTTGGGACAGCTTTGCAAGAAACTCCGCGTCTTCCATGAGCGCGCAGGGAAATGGAAGTATGCAATCTGCAGTCGCTATGGAGCCAGCCGCCTTCTCCTCATAGACATCCACAGGCAATTCTGTCCTACCTCTTCCTCCGGTGGTTCCAGGAAAGGCCTTTGTTGTTCTGTTTGAGGATCCGCGAGCTGTTTCTTGCCCATTAACAGGGGCAGATGCAGGGTCCCCTGCCAGGCTGAGAGGACAGGCAGCTGCTGCAGGACCTTCCCCTGGTCCAGTTGGCATTTTGCTCTCAAGATTCTTTAGATCCAGGAAGCTACGTCTTTGGTCTTAGAGCCTTTTGCTAGATTTAATGGCAAAGTCAGTGCTTTAATTAAACCAAAAAGGTCAGGGTATACACCTGCAGCTCCTGCTGTTCCTGCAAAGGGAGAAATCTGGCAGTTCTAATGTTTTTTTTTTAATTGTTTTAATTTAATCCAATTTTTTTTTCCTCTTTCTTTTGGGCCTGTGAAGACCTGAGTTTCTGCCAGTTTACATGTCAGGGAGGGTGGTGAAGCTAGGCTGGCTCTCTGGAGATGATGTGGTGTACTAAACGTGACATTTTAGAAATAAGAGAAATGTCCCTCAGTTTTTTCCAGTAGTAATTGCTGGTTCTAGCAAGTAGCTGAAGACACTTGTGTTAATTGTGGGTTTTATCTAGCTCATGTAAAAATAGCTTTTTGTAAATAGTTAGTTCAGTTCCTTTACAGTTGTACTGAAGTGCAGCTTCCAGAGCCAAAAGATCTGTATACATATTTGCCATCATCTCTGATGTCTGTTCTTCAGCATATATACCAAATAATGGAATTTGATTGCAGGTCTTGGCTTATTTTCAAGAGACTGTGTGCATGTGTTTTTGACTCTTTCCTGTGGTTTTTGTTACTGTATCATTTAAACACCTGTGTACAGCAGAAAAGGGATTATAAAGCTTTTACTTTTCCAGTTGTTTTTTTCCAACAAAGTTTGGGGAGTAAAGACCTCAAATGCAGAGAGGTGGTGTGTCTGTGGCATTAGTTTTGATTGTTGAGCTTGTTTTTATTTCTTTGTTTCTTATTCCTCTACTTGGTTGTTCTTAATTATTTCTGCATGTCTTTGGAGTTGTGGTTGGGTTTTGGGGTTTTTTCCTTCTAATTAAAGTAAGTCCCTTTCATGTGTTTTACTAAATTATAATTCAATATATTTAACCTTTTGCTTTTAAGGTGAAAAAGAAAACTGTCTCATCAAAGAGCAAAGATGCAGAGCACTTCGAATTACCTCTGGCTGTTGTCTGACATTCTAGGACAGGGAGCTACTGCAAATGTTTTCCGGGGACGACATAAGGTTTGTGAGGAATTACTAATCTGAATAATGTCTCAAACTGAAATTTTTTCTTATGTGAGCAGCGTCATGAAATCGGCAAAAAAACGTTCAAGACTTAGGCCTAAAGCAAATATATCTTTGTAACTATTCATTCTTCGTTTTTAATTTTTAATAAACATCTATTCAATTAGAGCTCTATACAGTTATTTCTGAGGATTTGTTTTTAGGATTGTATTATTTGTCCTTGTAAAATATTAACCATTATTAATTATTCATTCCTCCATTCTTCAGTTTTATGGAAAAAATACTCCTTGCTTATGAACTTAAATAGGAATAAAAGTCTTATCAGTTTTCATTACATGATATGTTATTTTCATCTTTGCTAAGTTCTCTTTTCGTAGTTTTTCTCTGTTCTTTTTAAAACCCATTTTTGTGATTTTTATGATTTTGTACTGTAAGTGAAATGTTCTTAACATATTATCATATTGGATGAAGTTGCTGTTAGTCTTTGTCAGCAAGTCAATGCTTCCTACATGGATAGGACACCATCTTCTTGGTGTCATGCCTTGAGTAATCAGTACAAAATGGTACATCTTTGAGCAGTTTTGCTATGTAAATGATAGGCTGATGTGTATGTTGTAACCTGAGTGAGGGGCTAAAATGACCTTACTTGTGTAGGTCATTCCATTCCTATGAATTTCACGGTATGTCTCACAAAATGAAGATAAGCCTAATTGTGAAAGTGATGTTCCCTTACGGTAATGACAGTCTGTGTGAAATCACTGTGATGTTATATATAAGCTACAGTGTTTTCTGTGTTCTGCATTTAACTGTGAAGCGACGCTGGGTGAGTGAATTTCAGCACGGAATGATTCCTCTGTAAAGCTTACGGTTTCATAGTTCCACCTCTCATCACCCTCACTAGTCCGAGCACACGACCTGCAGCTCATTGTCCACAGGAGAAAACTTTTATCCATGTCCCAGCAGTGCACGTGAGTGTGCTGTACAACACACCTACTCTAAGCGCAGGAAGGCTTTGCCCAAAGAAGGAGCCTGTCGCACGCCAGACTGCTAATGCAAGCTCATCCCTAGAGTGGGTCAGGGAGGTACTTTGCCCTAAGAGGGGACAGGATTTGCCCTTTCCTTGGTGCTGTGGATGCCTGAGCATGTTGGGGCTTAGTCCTGCCTGAGAGCTTAAGTCTCTGATCAACCTCATGACTGCTCCCGTCCCTTATTACGTGGGTTTGAATTTGCTTCAGCATTTTGTGTGAGTGGTATGTAGTACTCGACGCTGCCTTCTTTGAAGAAACAAAATACTGCTTTATCAGTATTGACAGAACAATAAAGAAAAAGAGAGCAACGGTCAGCTTCCAAAAGTGGTCTCTTAACTCAAGCCAGCAGGATTCTCAACTGTAGTATCTGTGTGTCTCTTACTGATTTGTGCAAGTGGCTTACCTCTTGCCGAAAAATTATTTTTCAGCTAAGTTTGCGGGTCCTTCTTAAATGTGTAGCCTTTCTTATGCTAACTGCTCTTTTTTTAAAAGCACTTAGAATTTTGTGGTCTAATGTTGCGTTTCCATTCTGCTAGTCCACGTGCTTCTAGCCTGTCTTAAACTAAACCAATATATACTTAGTATTTTTAGTAGAATCTTAATTTCCACTTTAACACAAAATACTATTTTGAACTGTTGCTAACCTGGGTGTGCTTGTATGCACAACAGATCTCAAAATGCTTGGATAATGGGTACGTGTGCATTTACAGTCTTACACTTCTGTTTGATGAGTAATTTTTTTGTTTTGAACAGAAAACTGGGGATTTATACGCTGTCAAAGTATTTAACAGTATAAGTTTCCTTCGTCCTGTGGATGTTCAGATGCGAGAGTTTGAAGTATTGAAGAAATTAAATCATAAGAACATTGTCAAATTGTTTGCCATTGAAGAGGAGGTAATGAATTGTTGTACTTGTGATCTGAGATGCATGGTAGTAACCACAGTAACTTGTCTTTTTTGCTTTATCCTTAACTATAGAGGATAAAGTTATATTTTTAAAGAACAGTAACATGTATGATGATATAAATACTCAGACCCAATCACTAGTGGTTTTGTTTTTCTTTCTTTTTTTTGTTGTTGTTGTTGAAAGAATATGCTTGCTTTCAGTGTTTGGGCACAGGTTATGATTCTTCAAAGCCATCTTGAGAAGCCACTGCCCTAAGCTTTATCTTGAATTGGAATTTTTAAACTCTCTACATGTATGAATATTTAATACATACTGATAGTTGGAGCTGTTATAGTAACCCTGACAATTTTATGCTTTTGCTTTGCAGCCAACTAAAATAATGACATAGGACATGTAGAACTGTATGTTAATATGAACTGCGGTAGTTGTGCTGAAACTAAGACTCATCAGTTGAAATGACCCAGATGCTGAGATTAGTAAAGAGGAAAGAAGGACAATTGCTGCTTTCTGCTCTTCTGTGCTGTAGTTTCTCATTTGTCCACCTATCAATACTGCTGTCAACCGTCTTAAGTGCCTAGAACTTGAGGCTTTCTTAATTCCCCCCCCCAAGTTAGAATACATAAAACAGTATAAAAATTCACCTGCACTTATTTTGAATAAGATCACCAGAATGGGATTTATGATCTAGCTACAGAATTTCTTTTTTTAAGTAAGATCCTGTGATTATATGTAATTTATGACATTGTTTTCACAATGCTCACAGACTTAACCCTTTTAAATTTTTTTCCAGACAACGACTAGACACAAAGTACTAGTTATGGAATTTTGTCCATGTGGGAGTTTGTATACAGTTTTAGAGGAGCCGTCTAATGCTTTTGGTTTGCCAGAGTCTGAGTTCTTAATTGTTTTGAGAGATGTGGGTATGTAGACTTTGCTCTTTGGTCTAATTTGTTGACTTAAATGAACTCATACTTGTTTTATTTATCTTGAAACAGCAAGAGATGAGGAATTTGAATGACTGTCGAATAATTGAACAAATTAATATGGTCATAAGTAGTCACATCTTCTGTTTATGTCTATATTGGTATAGATAGCTGCATTAAGAAGACATTTCTGTTTAAAGCTATAATTCATCTAATTCTTTTTTGTTTGTTTCAAGATTATTTGTCACATGTTGGTCTGATTCCTAGTGATAATTAATCTCAGAAGAGTAAATCAGAAAAATAATGAGGTTTATCTGTGTCTGCCTGTTATAATAGTATTATCCATTACTTTATGGGAAAAATCTTGCTGAGAGCAAGAAATACTGTAATTTAGCTGTTTGAAAGAAAAAAAACCAAAAATGTTTAGAATATCCTTTGGTCCTGGTCTTTTTGTTAATTGAGTGTCCCTTCCCATTCACATTTCCCAGTGAGAAAGTAAACATGTATGGCTTCCTAGCCTCAGTTACAATTCAGTGCTTATGCAGTCTGTGTCAAGATCTATACATAAATTCTGTATTTTTTTAATTTTTTTTTTTATTGAAGTGGCTGGGATGAATCATCTCCGGGAGAATGGAATAGTGCACCGTGACATCAAACCAGGCAATATAATGCGTGTTATAGGTGAAGATGGTCAGTCTGTTTACAAACTTACAGACTTTGGTGCTGCAAGAGAACTTGAAGATGATGAACAATTTGTTTCTCTCTATGGCACAGAAGAGTATTTAGTAAGCCCATATGATTTCACTTTCTGTTGAAGAAATGTTTGAAGTCCAGGGCCCTTTGTGATGACAGTTGAATAGGTGAAGGGCAGGCTGTGGGAATTAGTATTTTTTGTGTTATAATTGTTTTTATAACTTTCCACCCTTTTCACCTTGGGTCATGCCAGTTCTTCTGCCGAGCACAATAGCCTTTAAATAATGTCCAGGTCTAAATTCCACTGTTGCCTTGTGTGAAAGGAAGAACAACAGTATTTTAGTTATGAATGTCTGCCTTTATCTCTGTAGGTGTTTTTCGGTTTGTGTTTCAGCTACTTGGATGATGCTAGGTGTGGTTAAGATTCACTTGATACCTTAGCTAACCAAAGAGGAGAGGCAGGTAGGGAAGCAGCAATACAAGCATCTTAGGCATAATTTTCTTCCTCCCACGTTTTCCCACATGTAGTATCGTAACGGATGTTCTCTTCTGCTATTGATCTTTTTCCAGTTTGGTTTCTGTTGTTTCAAAATCATCTTGAGGAATACTGGCTTTCTCTTCTTCAGTGGTGTTTTATTCCAGTAGTCAATCTTTAGCTAAATTTTAAAATATTTTTTGCAAACCTTTAATAAAAGTGGCTATCATACCTACAAATGCTTTTGTGATGCTCTGGTCAGAATAACTTAAGCAAATTCTGTGATGAAGCTAACTTTGCCTTTTGATTAAAAAGCTTGGAAGTTTAGAATGGCAAATTATCTTGCTGTGAAATGACAGATCATGGTTTTGTTCTTTGTATTGTGCATAAAGCAATTCTAACTTCTTTTTTTTCTGGGTTGTTTTTTTTTTTTCTTTTTAGCATCCCGATATGTATGAGCGAGCAGTTTTGAGGAAAGAACATCAGAAAAAGTATGGAGCAACAGTGGATCTATGGAGCATAGGGGTGACCTTTTACCATGCTGCAACAGGGAGTTTGCCTTTCCGACCTTTTGAAGGACCTCGTAGAAACAAGGAAGTGATGTAGGTAATTTAGAAGGAGAATTTTATCTGTTTGAAAATTAAGTCAGTCCATGAAATACTTTTTAAGAAGAAACCCTACACACACATAGTAAACATTAAAATAGTAACAATATTTAAGGAAAAACATTTTTTAACTTTGTTGTGGTTTAACTCCTTTAGGCAGCTGAGCAGCACATAGCTCTTGGCTCACTCCCCCGCAGTGGGATGGGGAAGAGAATTGGAAGGGTAAAAGTGTGAAAACTCGTGGGTTGAGATAAAGACAGTTTAATAAGTTAAAAAAAAAAAAAGTCCCAACAGAAAACCCCCACTTCTAAACCCACAGGAAAACAAAACCAAGAAAAACAAGTGATGCAAAAAACGCCAGTTGCTCACCACCAGGCAGCTGATGCCCCGTCAGTCCCTGACCAACGGCCACCCTGGCAAATTTCCCCCCACTGCTTTTATTGCTGAGCATGATGTCATATGGTATGGAATATCCCTTGGGGTCAGCTCTCCTGGCCTTGTCCCCTTCCACATTCTTTCCTGCCCCCAGCCTGCCTGCTGGCGGGGTGGTGTGGGAGGTAGAAAAGGCCTTGGCGCTGCGTAAGCACTGCTCAGCAATGGCTAAAACATCCTTGTGTTACCAACACTGTTTTCGTCACAAATCTGAAACACAGCACCGTATGAGCTACTATGAAGAAAATTAACTCCATTCCAGCCAAAACCAGTGCAAACATTCTGCTTCACCAAGGACTTTACAGTGTGGCAGCTTAAGACCTGAATTAAGCATCAGAGTTCCTCCAAAATACTGATGTTTTTTCCACACATCTTTCCTTCACCATGGCACTAGGCTGATCTGTTGCAGTGTGGTGTATGTAAGTTGGATGTTCAGGCAAAATTTTGTTATTCTGAAATAGGTTTTCAGTGCTGCAAATTTTTGTTGTCCTTTAAATGATTGTCTTCCCAGGCAGTCTTGAGATGCACACACTACCCATGAGACTGACATTTTTTGAGGAGCGTAGTTGTGGACTGTGGCTGAAGGTAGCAGGAGTAGCTCCTGAATGGGAAGCAGAAGTTGTGTCTATGACATGCTGGTTGGAATTGATTTCTGTTTCATCTTAGTCTAGTTCTATTTTGTTGTTGTTCTTTGTGTTGCATTTTAAAAATAAAGCAAGGTGGTAATTGGGAACTTTAATAGGCCAGTAACATTTCTGTTCTGGTACTCCTTGCAAAGCTGACTCCAGTTTTCTTAGTTTAAGGAACTGCCCTTCCTGTGGTTACCCCACAAGCATTCTTCTTGTTGTATCTGCGTAAGAGATAAGCAAGGAATGTATGTTTTGTATGTAACTTGTCTTTCAAATAGAGAAAGCACAATTGAAGTTTTCTGTTGCAAAAAGCCTATTGCTCCCGATTCAGTTAATGAGAAATACTAGCCTGTTCAGAACAAAGTTAGACAATGCCAAATTGTATTTAAATTGGTAGATGTTTCCAACTTCATTTCTCAGAGCTCACATCCTGTTCCTTCTTTATCCCCAAGTGACTTTGTGGTGGCTAAGTGTCATCTTTTGCCATGGAACATGCTAGAAGTTAGTCATGTAATGCCTAAATTGAACTGCCTGGGAAATCTGACTTTGATTAATTAACACTTGTGAAAAAACTTCAGCTTCCTTCAGTGATGCTGGAAATCTCTCCTAAATTTTTCCCAGACCTGAGGGAGACAAAGTTGCTTCTCCAACATAGCCCAAAGTGTGTCCTTTTCTTTGTTTACAGTTTTAGCACCGCTCTCTGTCAGCTTGTAAGTGAAGCTTCCTAATTATTGCACCACCTGCAAATGCAGGCTAGCCTGTTGTTTAGATTTATATTATTGATACCCCTTTGCGGATTAGCTACTAGACCTGTGTATGTATAGGAGGTAGTAGCTGAAGTCTCTTATTATTTTATAATGTATTGCAGGTATAAAATAATCACTGGAAAGCCTTCTGGTGCTATTTCTGGAATACAGAAAGCAGAAAATGGACCAATTGAATGGAGTTGGGAGATGCCTGTTTCTTGTAGTCTTTCAAAGTAAGTTGGAACTTCTCACAAAATGTTTTGATGCTACCTGAGTGTGCTTTTCCAGTTATTCTCTCAGGATTGCGTCTTTGGAACAGAGATCTGACTGTTGCAGTTGTTTTCTTTGAATTCTTCAGTAGATCAGTACATTCTACTATTAAGTTATCAAGTATTTTTTCTTCCCATCTATCCAAATAGTTTTATGACTGCCAATTTATGAAGGAGCACCTGAGATTCTGAAGCAATATGAGTAGAAGAAAGATTACTACTGTATTTTCTCCACGCCTAGGAAAGAGTATGAAGACTTAATAAATTTTGAATGGACGGCCACCCTTTCTTGCAAGAATGTGACTTCAGACATTACAAAGATTAGGCAGTAGGAAGGAAATAATAAGAAAAGACAGTTCAGAGACTTGCATTTTTGCCAGAAAAAAATTCACATCGGCACATTTTAAAATATTCTCATAGTATCTCTTAAATTTTTTTATCATCATATTTTTTGCTTCATATGTCATAATACTCAGTAGAAAGAGCCATGGAAGATCTAATCTCAATAGGATCTTAAAAACACCTCCCGTAATCATTTACCTATTGATCTTCCTGAGACTTCTTCAGTACTTTGAAGTTCATACTCTTTCATGGTAAAGGGAGAAAAATTGTTCTGTGAATGGACTCTAGAAACAAACTTTTCTGAAAGCCAAATATGTAGATCCGTAAGGGGTATAGAGTGAAAGACTGGTTTATATCAATTCATCAGTTTATAGTGTGCAGAGCTTGCAATTTATATATATTTTTCATGATACTGCTCAGTTCTTTCCTCTGCTTATTCCATATAATTGAAGTGCTTGAAATAATAAAGGAAGATTTTTTTTATTAAACATCTGTTTACAGTAATATTTTCAAGTAGCATTAAAACAGTATTTACTGTTATATGTTTAGTACTAAAGTGAGTTTGAGCACAGCATCCACTGACCCCTAACGTGGCCATCAGTGTGCTTGTCAGCCACTGGAGCTTGCTTCAAAATGTGGCCAGTTTTACCACTGGATTCAGGTTTGATGTGTCCATAATGTTAAAACCTTGAAGAAGTTGTTCATGATAACACAGGAGTAGGATCCATAAAGTTCCTTGTGATTCAGATTCTTAAAGTCGAAATACAAGAAATTTAAGCTGTCCGTTGTCCTAGGATAGCAATGACTGTAAGGCAATAGTTGCATGTTTTTCTTTGCAGCTGTTGAGCTGCATGCATGGGGTACTTTACTTGTTTAGCCCCATCTCAGTCAGGATGAATTCTGTTAGTGTTGACAATTTAAATAATGAGTCTTTGCTAACCCAGCTGATTTTGATGGAAAGCAGCATGGTGTGCTCACAGAAGCTGCTCAGCCAGCAAACCATAAATGGCAGTAGCTTCCTTCAAAGTGATAAACTGTGCTCAGTGCGTGGGTGAGCTGGGTAAAAGACTACTGCCCAGCAGTGGTAGAAGGTGACCTTAGTTCTACAATGTAGACTTTTTAAAATGCATTCAATTTTTTCCAATGCCCATGAAATTTGTCAAATACCAAGGAAAAATATTTGATAGTTGAGCCTAAAAAGGAAAAAGATAAAGGACGTGTATTAATGAAAAACAATGCCCATTACCATTGAACATTTTGTTGTTCAGGAGGCAGGGAGGGAAGCACTGGAGTGTTCTTCAAGGTATAATGGATCTGCGTTCATGAGACAAATCAAATGAAATATTGCAATTGGTTCCAAGGTGAAAAGATCCAAATAGATCCAAGTTGTCTTACCTCTTGCTGGTGTCCTCCAGGGGTCTGCAAGTACTGCTCACACCTGTCCTTGCGAATATTCTTGAAGCAGACCAGGAAAAATGCTGGGGGTTTGACCAGTTCTTTGCGGAGACAAGTGACGTACTGCACCGAATAATCATCCATATCTTTTCACTGCAGCAGATGACGTTGCACAAAGTTTATATTCACAGCTATAATACGTAAGTGTTCTCTCTATTTTCATTACTTTGCTGTTATTCAGGCAAACATTATAAAAATACCTTATTTACAAAGTAGTTTTCCAGAGACTGTGTTCTGCTCTTGCTTTTCTTATCTTGTCCTCAAGAATACAAAATGTGCACATCATCTGTGTCTGATGTAAAACTCTCTCAGGGGTTCTGAAGTTGTAATGGGTACGATTTAGGATCCCGAGTTACATAGAGTTCACCTTATGGTCATGAAGTGCTGATGTTAAAAGCTGTAAAGTCTGCTTTACAGTTTGATACAAAAATAAGTGCCTTCTCTCCGCCTTATTACAGATAAAACAGAGCATGTGTTATTGTTTAATACGCAAACGGTTATTTCATCAAATGTATAAATACAGTTCTGGCCTTTTCCAATTTTTCTTTCCTATTCTGTCATTTGTACTTTGAGAGAGCCCCAATACTATTTTTGCAGTGAAATCTTACTTGTAGCTCAAACTGCTATTTGTACTTCATTTTTTTTAATTTTATTTTATTATTTACCTCTGATTATTTATATACTAGCTGTAGTATTCAGAAGTGACAGTGTACTAGTGCTACACAGGAGGCAAACTGGTCCTTCCTGTTAGTGTGCTTAAGATTTTTCTTCTTTGTGGGAGGTTTTGTTTCTTTGTTTCTTGGTTGGGTTTTTTTGGAGGGGTAGAGGGGAAAGTTTGTTATAAATTCTTATGCCTTGTATCTGTTGATTGCTGGAAATAAAATACCAAAGTATTTTTGGTCTTCCTTATTACTGCTGTTTTAGGAGATAATCTGGCTGTCAGTTAGCCTACAGGCTGAATTTAAGGGTGTGTGCTTTTTGACGTGTAAAACACCAGACTTTTCTCTTGGAGACACCGTCCATCTCCTTTGAAGAAATGGCCTGAGAAAACTGAAGTACCCTTCCTTCCTCTCATCTGGTGTTGCTTGTTTTTACTGACTTTCAGACTTCAAGCCAAAGCAAGTTTGTTTACAGAGACGTGCTCTGGTGGAAAATCAGAGGTAGAAAGGGAAGTCTGATATTTTGCAGGAAATAGCATTTAGGTTTGTAACAGAACAACGTGGAGCCTTAGGCAGTGTGCTGCCTTTTGTTCTGCTTGTAAGTCAAATGCGTTATGTGTAAACAAGTTCTTAATTCATCAGAAGTAAAAGGGATTTTTATTTAATACAAAATCTGAATTGTTGAAGTATTGTAGTGAGTCTTAACTACTACTGAATATATTGTTTGTATTATAGAGCTGCTATATTTCATGAGTTGGTCTACAAACAGACCAAAATACCATCTCAGAGTCAAGAACTGGTATATGAAGGTCGGCGTTTAATACTAGAGCCTGGCAGATTGGCACAGCACTTCCCCAGAACAACTGAGGAGAATCCCATCTTTGTAGTAAGCAGGGAGGCTGTTAACATTGTCGGATTAATCTATGAAGAAGGTATATAAGTAATTTTCCCTTTCTTATAGCTATCTTTTGTAAATAGTTTGGGTTATTTAATTATCATTTTATGTCTGTTATGTCTTAGAAATAGTGTTTGAAAATTTTCTCTGTTGATACCTGAAGTTTTAAGGATGCGGTGCTTTTTTTTTTTTTTTTTCCAAAAAATGCTGAGTATCCAGCATATTTTTACAGAAAGAGTAGCTGCTTGTAATGTTGTAGTGCTATGAACCTGAGCATTTGTGTGTTAAGATGTAGTGGTGCATATGGAGTTCTGAAATTTTTTCATGCACTTTTAACAAGTAGAAAGGAACATTATAGAATGTAATTTAAAGCTGCTTCTTTTGTTCCTTTACTCACCAAGTGGAAATTCAAGTTTTATTTTTTATTTGTCGTTAATGTGGTTAGCCTTTCAGTTAACAGAGGAGGTCTTAACAACTTACCTTTGCTTAGAAAAGGCAATGCTGTAACAGAAAGAAAAAAAATAAAGTTTTTGCATTTCCATTTATCCTCCTTATGGAAGGCTGATAGAGGGCCCTACGCCAGAGCCGTTTTTGTAAGAGCTGAGCTGGAGGACATGCCTCCAGTGGAGAGGTCGGTATTACTTCTGTCAGTACGTCCTGCATACTGACTGCTTGGGCCAGCCGGCCCTCGCAGAGGTGCTGAAGAGCGTGGGTAGGTGAGCTGTTCGTGGAAGGATCCACAGGGCCCTTACATCGTGCCAGAGCTTTCTGAAGGAGTCGGGGAGCAGGAGAACGAAGGGGATCCAGCTGATAGAGGCTGTCCTGGGTTTTAAAAGGCTGTTTGGTGAAGTCCTGCCCATAAAAGTCTCAACGGAACTAAGCAGCCATGAGGGAAGAGGAAAGAGTCTCCCATGTGGGCAAGCATAGGGCTGAAGAGCAGAAATAAATGGTTGGCTTTCTCAGTGACGACCTGCCTGAAATCTGTGCTGTGCAGCATGTTCAAAGGGACTCTGGAAAAGGAAGGGAAGGACAGTTAGCTGAAGATACGAAGTTATTTAAAGCATTTCAGACAAAGGCTGGTTTTGAAGGTGTGCATGAGAACCACATGATATTAAAAGGCATGGCAGTAACTGATGAGATGAAAATCCACGTAGATACACATAAAAACAGTGTACAGGGTGGGGAGGGAAAACAGCATGAACTTTTAAAATCTCTTATGGAAAGTAAGAAAATACAGATATTTTTTTATGTTTCAGTTTTACTTCCTAAAGTACATCAACGTTATGATTTGGATGGGGATGCCAGTATGGCTAAGGTGAGTAATTATGATTTTAATTTATATACCTGTCTCAGGTAATGATACTGAAATGAAAGCTACTTGATTTTCAGATTAATAATATTAATGGATCTATTTTTAATATGCTAGCGAAGATTCTGATTGGCAGAAATGTATTTGTTAACAAGGGCTCCAAAAGTATATTAAAGCCATACTTTGTATACAAAATATGTTTGTGTATTTTTTTCAAAGAACAAACTCGGAAAACCAGCCTTCTAAAGTCCGTGTGCTTTGTTACTGCATAATTCAGTGATGGTGGGGAAGAAGCCTCCCACTTTGGAGTCCTGAAGTTAGCTAAAAGATTCATAACATCCTCTGTGATGGTGCAAAACTTAATGCAAGAGAAATAACTTCCATCTTTCTCTCAATAGAGAGGAGTCTCCAGGACTCTGCAAAAGAGTGGAATTTCTGTTGCCTCTCTTGCAAATTTTCAGAATCTGTGGGAGACAAGTAGAGGATGTTTGATTCTTTTGGTCATTTTGCTAAAACTACTGAATGTGTGCATTGCCATGCTTTGACTTTCTGACCACCATTTATATATACTATGCCTATGAAATACTGGCTGCTGAGGAGCCTTGTATTCAGGCATGGTAGTCCTGAAAGTGCATGTAACTTTGAATACCAGAAGTCTTTAAAATTAAGAAACAGAAAGTCATCAGTTGATATTAATTATTTAAAATACTGGAAGAGTTACAATTTCTGAAAATTTGTTCACAATTCTAAATAATGCAGCAAACTTGTAAGTGGAATTAGGTGAATGGAGTCCCTAGCCTTAGAATTTTAAAATGTGTCATTGTTTTACAAGTTTCTTCTAATGTATGTGTTTAACTCCTTAACTACTGAAGAAATGTACTTGTGACTTTCCAGAAATTAAAGTAAATCCTGAGAGTAAGTGGTGTCATTTTTGTTTATAAGAGACATATTTTCATCTCTAACAGATATTTCAGCATAACTGGAAAAACTCACTACCATGTTTAGCTCTGCCTTCATAATGAGTGTTTGGTTATCTCCCGACTAAAGTTTGGGCAGTTACGCATTTTAAACTACCATCTTCGTGTTGCTCTTTCTTTTATTAATCTGAGTTGCTTTGTTGTGATTAATTGACTTGAAACAGTTGTTAAGCGAATGCCAGATTAGTACTCATGTTGTTTGGTTTTTCCATCAGGCAGTGACGGGTATCGTATGTTATGCCTGTAGAGTTGCCAGTTCTTTGCTGCTTTACCAGGAGCTGATGCGAAAAGGAATACGATGGCTAATGTAAGCAACTGATTGAATTTCATTGCACCTTTTTTTTTTTTTTTGAGATACACCTTGATTATCAATACATAATTCTGTGATCTCCCAGTATCTTGGGAGGTTTTCTTTACCCCTTGAATATGAATAGGCTTTCTGAAGTTTTTCCTTCTTTCTTTTCTGACCATAAGGTTTAGGTATTTACAATTTCACTTTCTTCTGTGGATAACTTAAGTCTAACCTCTGGTAACATGCAGGAACAATTGAGCAGCTTGCACAAGATAGTTTTGTATGAGGATTATACTAATGCATCTCTAACTGAAAGCAATTTTTACTAGCAGTTATTACTGTACGTATATTATTGTATTACTGATTGCTAGTAAGATGGCAGTTGAGTACTTTATTGTTATAGACTAATGCATCGCTTTTTCAGTGAAATAATCAAGGATGATTACAATGAAATGGTTCATAAAAAGACAGAGGTTGTCATCAGGCTGGACTTCTGCAGCAGAAACATTGAGAAAGCTGAGAAAATGTGAGTAGAAGCGCTACACTGAATGCATTGATTTTTCACCATCATCTTTAATGACAGTGGTACTTTAAATTATTTACAGGGGTTTTGCATATAAAAATTAAATTTGAATCAGCATGGATTTGCTGATGGCAGTGACTTAAGCAGATTTAGTAATATGCTTTAGTCAAATTACAGTGTTAATATTGCCGCTTAACCTAGCGGAAACAAGTAATTACTATTGAGTAGTAATTGTATGTGTTCTTTTTCTCCTTTCTTTCTGACTCGGCTCCTTTGCTGTTGTTGACTTTAGAAGCTATAGTAAAGCCTGGACAAAGAATCGAGTAGCTTTCCTTTCACTAGCGCTTTAGTGCTTTTGTCACTGAGTTTGCTTGTGTGTGTTTATTAAGAATGTCTTTAAATACTGCCCCATTCACAGCTTTAAGACCATAGCATTTTCTGCATGGAAGGAATTTTAACTTTGAAATATAACATAGAGCAGCTGAAAAAAAACCCCACCACCAAGAACCAAAGGTGCATTAGGATATCACTAGATCACAGTGCATGCACATAGGGATGGCAAAAGTACACTGCACAGGAAACTTCTACTTGTGTTATTTTTTTAAGTGCCTGACTATTATGTTGGTTTTTTCTATTTTGGCTACTTCAAATGGCAGAGGTCTGTATCGCAGAATCCCACTGTTGCCCATATGGATCCATTTAGATCTATACAGTAGAAAGTTTTTTAAAGAACTTTCTTTAAAACCGACAACATTTATAATAAGGAGCAACTAAATAACTGCTGACTTTTAGCACAGGAGACTTCCAAGTTTCAAAGACCACAAAAGACACTAATTTCTCTTGTCTTCCATTCCAAGGAAGCAAATGTTTTCTGATGGTCAGACTCTTCTGCCCTACCTCTTTCAGTCAAGAGCTGTCTGTAGGAGATGGGAGTGCACCATTGGATTCTCCTTCCCGAGTTTCATTTTTTCTCTCTCCTGATCTTTGTTTCATCTCTGAGTCTCACTCAGTGTCCAATTCTCAGTCATATTCTTTTCCACTTCTAAGGTGTCCTTGCAGGGCTCTGTTCAGTCTTTCCACAAACTAGCATTAGCTCCACCTTTAAGGTGTGTTATTCTTACGCAGTCTGGTACAAACGTTAAACCCCAGCTCTTCATAGGATTCTCCTATGGGTCGTTGTTTTCCTGTTCCACCTGCTGCCAGTCTCCCCCAAATGCGCTCTTGGTCATAGGATTCTCTAAACTTGCCTCCAGTGCAGACGCCCACAGGATGATGAATGCACACTTGTAGAGCCATTGGCTTTGCAGAGTAGACTTAATGGTAGACTTGAGCCACGTGGGAGCTGCTATGCATGTGCGAGTAGAACAGCTTGTAGTAATTACGGATATGCAAGGATTTGGCAGATTTGCTGTGTGCATGCCCAACATGTACAAACTGACACACCTGGGCTTTAAGGTGCTTGCTTTAAAAAAAACACAAAAAACCAGTGAAACTAGCAAAGTTGATAACTAGCAAGATAACAGTATACCTGTGTAGCCTAGTTACAGACCATCAGGGCTGTAATCCAAACTCATCTTCAAGCCAGTTTACGCTAGCGGACAGGACTGGTTCTTGTTCACTCTGTATTTGGTTCAGACAGCTTCTGCATTCTGCCAGGTTTCCACAGAGGAAAGCCTCTGAGAGCTCAGAAGAAACCGCTGTACATTCTCATTTGTGACTCTAGTGCGTTCAGCACTATCTCAGAGCAGCAATTAAAAAAAAAAATTATGTTTGCTTGTGAACTGGAGTACTTCTCACGTGAACAGAAATTTGCTACGTGTTTGCACGTGGTCTTTTGGCCTCTTACGAAGGGGCAGGATTTTCAGTTTATTTGACTTCAGAAGACTTTTATGGAGTTAGCAAAGGACATGTCCTCTTGTGTGTCCTCCCTTTTCAAGGCTATGCTTCAAAGCATGTCAATGCAAAGCTTTCATTTGAAGAGGTAAACAAAGTATTGAACTTGAGCAAAGTATGTATTTTTTTGAAAGCAGCTTGGTTGGTTTTGATGGTGTTTTTAAAAATAAAATGTGCCTGATACTCAACAGGAAAAGTATCGTCCTGAATGATCTATTTGGCACTTGAGCTATGGTCATACGGAAAGTATCGATATGAACAGATGGTGCTATTAACTCTGCCTTTAAGGTTTTGGTAACTCAGCCTTTCCAATAGGTTTCCACAGAAAAGCATTTTGGTGCACTGGAGTATTAATATGTTCTGTGTAATTGACTACTTTAAGGAACTTTAGTTTGGTAACCTTTTAAAAGTGATTTGATGAAATAGTTTTCCATTGCCTGTCAAGTACAAGTAATGAGAATAGAATAAAGAAGTCAGGAAGTTTCAAACTTCTTTTTAACTATTCAAAGGTAGGAAAAAATTTCAAGGAACTCTTCTTCATAACTAAAATGTTTCAACTATTAATGGCCACTTAAGGTTGTCAGTGTTTCATGGTTGCTGCTTGACAGATACTGTATTTCATATAAAAGAAAAGGCAGTCATTGTTACACTCTAGATTCAAGGAATATTTTGAGTGTGTTCACTGCTTATTTATTTTCTTTTTTAACTGCTTTTTTTGTGGTCAGATATGAGAATTTGATGCAGATCAACTTGGAAGCATCAGAAGTGGATGAAATTTCAGAGATACACACAAAACTGTTGCGTGTAAGTATCTTACAAAGCCTGTGTCATTCTCAAAATGGTGTTTCTAAAGAAAAAGCCAAATACATGGTAACAGGTTTTTCTGTGAATAACAACTCTGAATTTTCAAAGTAATTTCTAGCCTGCCAAAGGTTGTTAAAATGGCCATACTGAGATGTGGATATCTTTCTGAAAACCAAGTAAATCCTTTTATTTGCCCATTGTAGTGAAAATAATAGTTAGTTCCTGAAAATACACTCTCATTTTCTAAAATACCCAAATAAAAAATTATAACCACAAAATATATTTTACTTTGCAGTTTTCTTCCCTTTCCTTAAAGAGTTGTAAACTACTTTGTTGGCTTTTTGAAATGATACATACACAAACACTTCAGAGTAATCTGCTTTGAAATTTGCATCATGTTTCCAGACACATAAGGAAAAATTGAAAATAACTACACACTTGTGTCCTGGGAGCAGGTATAAAGTCTTCCATTCTAAAAGCAAAAAATGATTAGTGCTTTTTTATTTTGAAGGTTGTATGAACTGCGGAGAAAGAAAGGTATGAATTATGTGGATAGTCATTATACGAATTCTTAACAAACCGAAAGAACAAGTGTAAAAGTAAATAGGGAATGTATGAAACGTAGAAATTTATTATTGAAAGAAAATAAATGTTAATTAACAGAGAAATGCCTGCATCAAAGATGATTTTCTTTAATAATACCATGCTTCATCTACTTTTAGCAAAGCCTAGGCAGATAATTGGGCATATTTCTTTAATGAAGGTCAGTGAAACAAATGCGTCTATAGTATTAACGTGCTCAGTTTGTTTTCAGCCTTAAGTAATTTTTCACTTTACCCAGTGGTAAGATTGAACTTCCTTGCTCTTACATAGCTCTCCAGCTCTCAGGGCACAATAGAAACTAGTCTTCAAGATATCAAAGCCAAACTTTCTCCTGGTGGTTTACTGGCTGACACGTGGGCAAATCAGGAAGGCATGCATCCAAAAGACAGAAAGTGAGTAACTATTAATTGTTTTAGTATGTATTGAATTCTACATTGAGTTGTAGTTCATAAAACTCATTAACAGGTACTTAAGTTTATATATAAAAATATCTCATTTTCTTCCTTTTGTCACTCTAGTCCAGAAAGGCTGCAGGCGCTGCTATGTTCCATCACAGATATTTATTATCAGTTCAAAAAAGACAAAGCAGAACGAAGTAAGTAACTTACCTGATTCACTTTTAACAAACTGTAATGTAAAGGACAGGTCAGTCCTTGTTCCACTAGGATATTTGTGGTAGGAATGGAGAGTTAGTCAGCGACAGTGACAATGTCTGTAGGTCTTTCGTAGTGAGAGACCGTCTTAAAGCCCATATGAATGAAACATCACACTATTAACCTCATAAATTTTAATTGCAAGACTGGAGAGGAGGAAAAAAAAGTAAATGACCACTTTTACCTGTCAGCACAGGAGAAGGAAACCATGTAAGAAATGGGTAAACTTGGTGGAGTTTTACATAAATACAACTAACAGAATTAAACTGGTAATGTCTGTCATCTGCTCTGATCCTAGGGCTTCCTTATAATGAAGAACAAATTCACAAGTTTGACAAGTAAGTTTTGAAGTTACCTTTGGGAAATGCCATGGTTGCTTTCAGGTCCTTCAGGTGCTCTTGTCAATAACCTCTTCTGTTGATTTTTATCGTGAATTATAACCTCTGTGGGATTGCTTTGTAAAAAATTTCCTTTAAATATCTTAAATACAGAGGGGTGCCAGCATATGATAATGAGGTGCTTTCTGGCAGTGGAGATTCTTCACCGATACACCTTCTAAATCTAGGTGTGAAATACCTGTTTGTTATCTGGGTATAACTGTCTTACAGGAGGTACTTTTTTTTTTTTCCTGTTTTTTTAGGGAGGAAAAAGCCCTCAGTAAGAGTAAAGTGACTTTGTAACTAAGGTGGAGATAATTTTCTACAGATTAGTAAAATATGGGCTAGCTGAATGAAATTCTAGAATGATTTAATCTTTCAGGAAATACAGCATGCAAAATAAATATTAATGTAGTTCTCTATGCCTGTTTAAAATTGTCACTTATGAGAGGTGGCCACGTTAAGTGTCTGTATGTGACCTGGGTGTCTGGACTCCCATTAGACTCCACTGACTAACTCTTGAGCAACTGTAAACAGCTGCTCTGCTCATGCAAGCTGTACTTGTCTCAGGATTGATTCAGTTCCTCATATGTGGATGCCTAGTACTATTTAAGTTGCCCTGAGGTGTCTGGGACATGCTCTGAGACTGGGAGGTAGGACACCAGACAAATGGGAAGCCTACACTATTCTGGATAGACAGTCAGAAGCAGGGCGGGTTATCCTTCTGCATCTCAAATGATGCTAGATGCTTCTGTTTAATTTATTTTCCTAGTGGCTGGTCAGTTGAGTGGTTCCCTAGACTCTGCTGAGTGCTATATGAGTTTAGACATCGCTTCTGTAATTTTCTAAAAATTCTTGCAGTTGCTACCACTAGTGTGGCTTCAACTGATGATTACAGATAGAAAGCTAACATGCAGAAAGCACTAGTGTTCTCACAACCATGCCACTTGATTTTCCCATTTGCCCCCAGCCAAATGGGGTAACTGCCAAGTGGAGGGGAGGTTGCCTTAAGATAAAGGACAGTAGGGGCAGGAAACCTGTAAGAAAATCTTGATACGTTGGAAGAGACTTGGACGCATCGTTGCCCTGTAACAGCAAGGGATTGAACTTAATGTGGGAGATTATGCGAGTGTTAATTTTATCATATGTTCCTAAGGATACAGTTAGAAAACAGCCAAACATTGGGATGTAATCCATAGGTTGTTTTGAAACTGCACTCCCTTGGGCAGATTATAGAAAGAAATTTTAGGGCTTTTTCTACTACTCGAACTGTGTCCTTGCATTAATATGTAAATAACTTCAAATAAATAGGCTTTATTTTCATGGTTTTGAATACTGGTATATTTTCTACCACAAGTGTCTCCTTGGGATTGCTCAGGTATCTCTGAGACCCTAACTACATCTTATCTTACTTGATTCACCCCAGAGAGAAACGGCAGTGGTTTTTGTTAAGAGCTGTGTGCCATTAGCAGCAGAGGCTGGCTGTTCCAACACCTACTACTAGATAGACAAGGGAGCAGCACTCAGTTTGCATTCTTTTTCTGGTTGAATGATAGGAATGCATGCCCGATGACAATCCAGCTACGCTCTAGCCAGAAGCTGATTAACCAATAGCGATCATGCAAGACTTAATAAAATACTAGAAGCAGGTGTTAGACTGTAGTGTCCCAGTATCCCTTAGTTTTGCTTATTGGTGCAGTGCATAGCATGGTGAGGCGCTTACACTGGGATTACTGTCTGCACACTAACCAGAATTGGGGTTTGTTTTGCTTTACTGTCCTTATCTGCTTGCTTTTTTTTCTCTTGTCATAAATTTAAGCTGACACAAAAATCCTGTTGGTTTTTTTTCTTGCCTGTGTATTACTTAGCACAAAGGATTATTCATAAGAAGCTGGAAGTTCCAAGTATCTACAGAAGGCAAACAAGAAATAATAAGGATTTCTGTCCTTTCCATTTAGAATCCCTTTTTCTTAAATATACCTGCCTGGATAAATACTGACTTGGAGAAGGCATTTGACCATTTGTTAATATACAGATAATTGCAACTAAATGCTTCAAGTAATAATTTTTTTCTCCCTGCTAGGGAATATTTTTGAAACATAAACTGTCAGTTCAGGCAGTGTGTTGAATTCTTATACATTACAACAGCATGAATAAAGGTGGCTGAAGGGATTTTAAGTCCACATACCTCTTCTCTAAGTTTCAGAAAGTTAGAGGGACAGGGTTTTGAACGCAGTGTAACACTGTTCCGGTTGTTTCTGTGTTGCAGGCAGAAGCTGTATTTGCACGCTACAAAAGCCATAGCTTTATTCAAAGATGAATGTGTCAGCAAGTATGATACATTTTTGGACAAGGCTGAGGACTGGACAAGGCAAGCTATTGATTTCTTTAATATTTGGTAATATTCACTGCACCACTTTTATAAAGGAAGCTCTTAAAAGAGAACTTTTTTCTTTTAGGAAAATGCTTCACACAAGGAAGCAGTTACTGGCTCTCACCAACCAGTGTTTTGATATTGAAGAGGAGGTATCTAAATACCAGGATTATATAAATGAGGTAGAATGCTTCAAAATTATGTAAAGTGTTTGCATAGATAAAAGACTATACCACATTTTTTAATGTCAGTAGTGTTGTTTATTGTATCAAAATATAGGGCTGCATGGATGTAGCATTTAGTCTATAGTATCTTCATTGCTGATGTCGGAGTGGCATAGAGTGTGGTGTGATTTTTTGAATCCTGACTTGATTTTGGAGTTTGGTGGGGTTTCTTTGGGTTTGGTTTGGGGATTTTTTGGTGGGGTTTGTTTTTTTGGGAGTGGGGGCAGGTTGGTAGTGTTAGCATCCCCCC
>JANZLQ010000065.1:321996-351485 GCA_026212715.1 Elanus axillaris
GGGGGCGGGTTCGGGGAGGTCCCGTTCTCACAAAACTGGGGGTGACGCGGCTGGCGGGGCTACGTCGGGGGGTGTCCGCCGCCGGCGGCGCTGGAAACGCCTTCGTCACCCGGCCCGGCCCGGAGCCCGGGTTGCCCCACGTGAAGTGTTGGAGCCTGAGGGCTGGCAGCGAGTGGGTGCCGGGAGCTGTGCGCGTCGTGCTGCACGGCCGGGGTGACGGCACAGAACGGGGCGATGGCGCTGCGTGAGGCAACGGCTTAGCGTGAAGCGATGGTGCAGCGTGAGGCATTGGCTTAGCGTGAGGCATTGGCTTAGCATGAGGCGACGCCACAGCGTGAGGTGATGGTGCAGCATGAGGCAATGGCTTAGCGTGAGGCGATGCCACAGCGTGAGGTGGTGACGCAGTGCGAGGCGACGGTGCAGCGTGAGGCGATGGCACAGCATGAGGCAATGGCGCAGCGTGAGGCGATGGCGCAGCGTGAGGTGATGGCGCAGCATGAGGCAATGCCACAGCATGAGGTGGTGACGCACTGTGAGGCAACGGCCAGCGTGAGGCAATGGCTTAGCATGAGGCGATGCCACAGCGTGAGGTGGTGACGCACTGTGAGGCGACGGTGCAGCATGAGGTGATGGCACAGCGTGTGGCGACGGCGCAGCATGAGGTAGTGCCGCAGTGTGAGGTGATGGTGCAGCGTGAGGCGACGGCGCAGCGTGAGGCAATGGCTTAGCATGAGGCGATGCCACAGCGTGAGGTGGTGACGCAGTGCGAGGCGACGGTGCAGCATGAGGTGATGGCACAGCGTGTGGCGACAGCGCAGTGTGAGGTGGTGCTGCAGTGTGAGGTGATGGCGCAGCGTGAGGCAATGGCTTAGCATGAGGCGATGCCACAGTGTGAGGCGACGGCGCAGCATGAGGCAATGGCACAGCGTGAGGTGGTGCCGCAGTGGGAGGTCATGGCTTAGTGTGAGGCAATGGCTTAGCATGAGGGGATGCCACAGCGTGAGGTGGTGACGCAGTGCGAGGCGACGGTGCAGCGTGAGGCGATGGCACAGCATGAGGCGACGGCGCAGCGTGAGGCAATGGCACAGCATGAGGCGACGGTGCAGCATGAGGTGGTGCCGCAGTGTGTGGTGACGGTGCAGCGTGAGGTGATGGCACAGCATGAGGCGACGGCGCAGCATGAGGTGATGGCTTAGTGTGAGGCAATGGCTTAGCATGAGGGGATGCCACAGCGTGAGGTGGTGCTGCAGTGTGAGGCGACGGCACAGCGTGAGGTGGTGCCGCAGTGTGAGGTGATGGTGCAGTGTGAGGCAATGGCTTAGCATGAGGCAATGCCACAGTGTGAGGCGACGGCACAGCGCGAGGCGACGGCCAGCGCAAGGTGATGGCGCAGCATGAGGCGATGACTTAGCATGAGGTGATGGCTTAGTGCGAGGCAACGGCGCAGCGTGAGTCGACGGCGCAGCGTGAGGCGATGGTGCAGCACGGGTGCTGTGTGATCCAGGTAAAAGCACTGCACCTCCGCCCAACGGGAAGGGGATGCCTGTTACGGGGGGTGTAGGCAGTGCTGCTCCAAAGAGTCCTTGTGGGCTCCCACCCCTGGCAAAAACCGTGCGGTGTCTCCCAGGTCTTTCAGGAGGCAGCTGCATCTTGGAGTATCACATGTCCCGTGTACACACCACATACATGTCCTTTTGCTCTTTGCGCTCGGATTCACAGCAGGCAGCAGTGCGTTTTCCTTTCCCTGCATAGAAAACAACAGTTCTGCTTTTCGGCCCTTTTGTTACTGCTCTAAAATACAGGGATTTCATTTGCCTGCTAGCTCCTGTTCTTTACAGAAGGAGAACATAAAGAGTCTAGTGCTGGTGAAAAGCACTCTTCTGCCATCCCTTGGTTTGAAAAGCATTTGGCCACATCGTTGGGTTTCGTGGTGGCCCCAAGAGCGGTTTCAGCGTGGCAGACGGGCCTGCTTGGCTGGCTGATCCTCACCCACCGCCACTGTGCTGCTGCGCTTTTTAGGACAATCTAGCGCTATCCCTAGTGGAGGGACATGTTAAAATGTGTGGTTTCCTTTTGACTTACGTCACTGAGTCTTTGTTTAACAGATATTTGAAACCCAAGGTAGGACAGAAGGGTCAGTCTTTTCCTTTTGTTTTGTTCTGGCTTAAGGGGATGTAATAACCTCATACTGTCTTCTGCTGCGATACAAAATTTCTGTTATGACAGAATGTTCTCACAGTTACACTCTCAGTAGCTATTTTTACAGTCACTCTTGGAACAGAAATACGTTGGCTGTGAAAATAAAATATTTTTTATTTATCATTTAAGTTAGTGCACCATTTGTTCTGACAGGATGTGTAGTTCACTGATGTGAAAATAGACCTTAAAAATCGTATATTTTTCTTTTATGATCAAATGCTCCGTGGCAAGAACTTCAAGCGTCACGTTGGATTATATAACTTCCAGCAGTGTTTTCTCAGTACGATTACAGCTTACAATGTTTTTCCTTCTCCTCCATGACTAGCTCCATTTTTATGAGGCATAGTACTTCAAGCTGCTCTCTTAAATTGCTGTTTAAGTAGCAAGGAAGCATTCAGCATTCATGATCTAGCATGAATGTAATATTTGAAAGCTGTAAAGTGCTGTGGAGATGAAAGGAAACAATAGCTAAAGCGCAAAAGGATTGCTGCAAGAACCTCTGTTCTTTCCCAGTCTGCAGGCACACCAGAGAGCCAGACTGATAAGCAGATCTGGCTGAAAAATTGGCTGAGGGCAACGCAAGCAGTGGCTGTGTCAGGACAGCTCAGAGGCATGGAGGAAAGTGTGACCAGCTGCCCTCACGGCTCAGAGCTGCTAAATCTGCTCTGTGGCCTGACGTCAGTCTGCCCCCATAGTCGTGGGCTCTTCTGTGAGTAAGTGCATCCAGAAGAAAAAGATGTCCTTCGCTTTGGAAAGCCAGCAGACACAGCTGCGCTTAGTCTCTAAAGTGTGTCTAAACTGGCCTTGAAAGCTGCAGCAGGTGTGTCCAGACTACAGCTGAATTTGTGGCCACTGTGGTAGCCTCCGTGAGCATGCCGTGGTCTCCTTTGGGTATCCCTTGTGAAGCAGAGATTACAACTGAGGTTAAAATTGCAAGTACCTTTCAAAGACTTTAATCTGTCTGGCAAGGTGTGACAAAGGTTCCCAAATAACTCTGTATTTTCCAGAGGCTACAAGTGGTAGGGACTTTCATTTTATGTCATCTAAAAAGCAAAATGTAACAGCATCTTCCAGATGGTCCACTGCTGACAAAGAGGGAGCTACATACTAAACTGTCATGATTCTGAGTCACAAAGTCATAGACATTATTTAAATTGCCCTATTTGAGCATTGGTTGAGGTCAGTTCTCAGTAGGTTGTTGCCCTCAGACCAGATCAGTCAGAGGTGCTGAATTTGGTGATAAGAGTTAAAAAGCACAAGAAATTCCCTCTGGGATAGGGAAGTAGTCAAAGGGCACATCAAAGGAGTAATTTTGAAGTATTTAGGTGCAGACTTTTTTCCAAGAGAAAAGATCTGTGATGTCTTTATGGGAGCTGGGGTTTCCTTTGAGTGTCTCTGTCCGGCCTTCCCCACAGGGATGGGGAAGATTCCCAAGCTGAGCTTCAGCAGAGGCTAGACTTTTCTTTTGTCATTTTGCAGTGGGGCTGTGGTTGTCTTTGGGTTTTTGTACACTCCATGGTACACATCGTAAAGCGAGGTGGGATCCCTGGAGTGAGTGAATAAAGAAGTACTGAGAAAAGGTCTTTCTGGCTTTTGTGAGATTTTTGTTTGTAATTTACAAGTTTGTTTTCAGGCTTCTGCTAAAAATTGAGAAAATACTTCCATATATCTCAGGGAAGAATGGAAAAAAAATTCAAGCAGATGAATGATCATCTGTTTCAATGCAGTGCACAAGGTGCACATTATTCAAGCAACGTATTTCTTGGAAAAAAAATTAAGGCAGTGCTGATATTTCTGGACCTCAGTCCAGGAAGAAAGCCAAGTGTAATGAAATACCTCTGAAAAGGATGCTTTGTAGTATCTGAGTTCTTGCTGTTGTTTTGGATTCCTTTTCAAGAGAGACTTAATTGGTTTAGCAGTCCAGACTTGCTCTGCTATTCACCTTTTCACCTCTATTATTTGGGGTAAAAACCTGATGATGCTGTACAGATGCAGAATGCCATTGCCTGGCCTGACCTCTGTGCACAGAGTTGTTTTAAACAAGCAGTCAGGATTATTCCAGTTAATACCAATGAAATGACATACATTAAAGAGTGTTTTTTCTTTTCTAGCACTCAATTTTTCTTTCATTCTGAGAGTCCTCTGGAGTGAAAATTCTCAGTATCTTATGTTATATTGATGGTTTCATGGTGTGTAGTGTAGGAGCCCTGGAGCTGTCACTTTGTTTCGCCGTATCACTTGGCATTTGAAAAATGAGGCATTTCTCATGGTTTTAGATGAAAGTTTATACTGCCACACTTTGGAATACTGTTTCTGAGCAGTTTTACTTTCCCCATAGTCTGGTCAACAGACAGGGTGTACATAGGTGGCGGGGTCATGAAAGAAATTATTTTGTGGACTACTTGCTCTGGGCTTGCTAGTCCATTTCTGTAACTTTTCTTTTACCTTGCATTTTGATGCTTTCATTTCTGATGCATTTTTTCATTGAACCAAATGGAAATGTTGCTAGGCCTTTTCAGAAGTTTTACTCTTCATTTAAGAGAATATAGAGAGATTATAGGTCCTATATAACTTTTGGTTCAAACTTCTGAAGATACTTCACAGGCGGTGTTTAGAGGTACCATGAAAAACAGGTTGTTCCTTTCCAGTATTTAGTGATGGGACATGGTTGAGAATTTATGGATGCTTTTGTTAAAAGCATGACCTTGATGAACTGTTGTTTATTACTCTTACCAACTGTACCTTGCCCATGCAACGTTTGTATTGGCTTTATGTGGCAAGGTTTATGTGGGGCTGCAGGAGCAAGAAGACCACTACACTCACAAGTGTTTGTAGACTCACAAGTGTTTGTTAAGCTGCCTTAAAAAGTTGCCTGCTAAAGGAAAAAATAGAATATTTCTGTCAGATTTCTGGTGGTTGGAGTCCTTCATAAAGGTGCAATCGATGAGCACCGAGTCAGTGGGTATCCTTGAAATACTAGCTGGAAGTGATGTCCCTCAGCCTGTTTCTTCCTTGTCTATAGCACTGCTTTCTATGCCTGCGGCATTAGGCCTGTAGCGTTATCTGGGTGCGGTGTGATCTGTGCACGGGCAGATCCCCTTGTCCCGGCGTAGAGGCCACTCCAGTTGCAAGGTGCCCTGCAGAGGTGCAGAAGCCCAGGGGAGCAGATGAGACTGTGAGTGTCCACTTCCTCTCAAACATACCGGCAGCCTTTTCAGCTTTGTTCACTGAATCTTCTCTACATCTTTTTTACCCATTTTTCAGGCATTGTTTTTTTGAGTGACCTTCCCATGTGAAGTGTATAGCACAGTTTCAGGGCCTATCAGGGCCTTCTGTTTTTTTTCTCTGCCAAAATCGGTATTTTGGTGGGGGGCTTGTTCAATTTCTAACATTTTCTTTATATTGGCCCTGAACATTCAGTAGCTGATTCCTGCTTTAGTGCAGTTGAAGGACAGAGGCGTTAGCATTTTAGTACATGGTATAGCTTTCTTACACAGGGCTTTTTAAGTACCTGTAAAAACAAACAAACCCCAAAACAACCACCAAAGTCCTTATCCCCTTAGAAGAAATTAGCATATATTATCTAAATGCCTCCTAAC
This sequence comes from Elanus axillaris, assembly GCA_026212715.1. NCBI lineage: Eukaryota > Metazoa > Chordata > Aves > Accipitriformes > Accipitridae > Elanus > Elanus axillaris. Next base: position 327,795 of record JANZLQ010000065.1, read on the forward strand.
TGTCAAGATTGGTAGAGAAATAGATTGCCCCTTACAGAAATGAGGGTAAAATGTGGAGGGATTAGTGATTTATTTTTTTCCCTTCAGAAGGATTTTTTTTGACCATTAAATTTGTGTAACATAGTTTTTTTCATGGTTTTAAAAAAGAGGATAGGCATTGTCTATTATCTCTGCAGTAGGAGTATGTTCATATTTAATCACATGTAATGAGGGGGTTAAGTTGGTAAAGCTACTTCTAGAGTTACGACTTGAATTACCAAAACTGTTCAGTGTTGAAGGAGCCTCTGAAACTTTTAAAGAGTGAGAACCCGGGGGGCAGATTAGAAATAGCGGGGGGGGGGAGCCTGCTTCCCTTTCCTATTCTTTCTGCAGAGAGCTGTTTAATGATGTGCAGCTCCCCAGATTTTCTTTATTTTCTTTTAAATCCAAAATTACCAAGTTTCATCAGAATCCTCACGGGCTGGAACAGCAGGAGGCGGCAGGGTTTGGGTTCTGCTGGCAGAGCTCAGCTCAGAGAAAGCCCCGTTCTCCTCCCTGTTGGGTTTGAAGGAGCGCAGGGGATCTGCTGCCCAATGGGGCATTCTCTGGAGCTTGCAGGGCCGAGGGAGCTGGAGGCTGCTGTGCCCGGTGCAGGGAGGAAGAAAGAGGTGTGGAAATGGAGAGCAAGAAGCAGCTTTGATGGAGCTTGCTCTTCAAGAGTCGTGCTTGCCATCTTGCTCAGTTTCTCTCTGCCTCCTGGGGCATTTCTGTGGTCTCCGCAGCCACAACAAGGCTCCCGCTGCTCCAAAGCTGAGCCCTCTCTCCCCCTGTTTGCAGAGAACAGTAACTCCTCACGGAGTTCCTTGGTTATTGGGGGTCCTGTTTTCTTGGCCTCTGACATTTCTCTCCCTGTGTGAGTCCCATCTTCCACCCTTACGCCAAACACTGGCATATGTAGAGGCCTTCAGCCATTCTCTGAGCACCTCTTCCTTTGTTCTCATTTTCACCATCTCATGGACAGTTAATTATTAATTATGATGTCCTTCAGAGTTTGGGTGTCTCAGATACAACCCTAAGAGAGTACAGAGAATACAAGCAGTTGTTACTCAGGTTGCATAGCAGTGAACATTCCGTTGCCAACACTGAAAGGCTTTAAAAACGCTGTGTGGTTTTCCCACTTGTATTCCTCATGTGCTTTGGAGCTGCTCTGTAGGGAGCTCCTGCAGAGGCTGCTGTGAGTGGGCAGGAGCCCTCTCTCCCCAGGGCATCTTGACGTGGAAATACTCTGCGTTTTCATTTCACATGCAGGATGGAAAGAGGCCGGATCGATGCCAAAAAAGCCAGTCGAAGAAACTCTCTTAAGACTTGATTTTAGAGTTTTAGAAAGCAGACATTCTTTATTGCAGCACTGGGTGCACACGGGGGATTGCTCCGCCTATCGTGCACACCATCAGGCCTAACTGTGCAGGTTAAGTACATGTTCTACATACATATTCACTAGATCTCCGATACATATTCATTAGCTTTCTGAGAGACTATTAGCATATGCAAATATCCTTTACGCAGGCACATTGAAGGTCTCTGGTGGTCTTCAGGAGTCCTCTGATGGTCTTGCATGGTCTTCCTCACTTGTCCGCTGCTTGACCCTTCTCGGATGATTCTGTGCAGTGCAATCTTCTGCATGCTTTGATACATCTTATGCTAAAAAATGCTCGTTGGTGCTTCTATTATCTATGCTTACATTTTGACGTAATCCATATGGATACTTCTAATCTAAGTTATCTAAAAGGACTGGACTTCTTGTCTCCTTCAGAAATTGTAAGGCCATCCAAAAGCAATTTTCTTTAGTAACTCATACATTTTGCAACATACAGAAGTTTAATCTACTACCGACCAGCAAATAATTGGGTAGAGAAATAGTAAGGCCATTGTATTCAGAAAGACATCTTTTATCAGATGTCATAAGGCTTGGTTTCGAACAAACCAGTGTTTGAGAGCTGACAGAGGAGTAGAAAGGAGTCTGCTAATGAAAAAGTGATAAAACAGGTGTTTCTGCAGGCAGTGTTCATAACCAGTGATGTCTTCAAGATGTGTAATAAAACATCAAAGCATTGATCTGTTTACAAAAGCAAAGAAGATCTTAGTAATAAAAATGTTGCCATTACTTGCCAGCATGATACCTCCTGATCGTCTGCTAGCTGAGAAAGCCTTGGGAAACCAAGGAGAAACTTGACCTTGTCACGTGAAAGGTTTGGAGAGCTTGCTGTGTCTTGATGCCTGTTTTATACAGTCCTACCAGGCTCAAAGTTCAACAGATGGTTAGCACTGCTTGGCCAGGAGTTTGGGGCTTTGTGGGAAATAATGATACAGGTGCCTTCTAAATTGCTTTGTGCCTGCATACTATTTACATATTGCTAATATCTGTGCTTTTAACACACTGGGGGGAAAGGCAGAACTAAAGTTTTTGCTCGATAATGTATTTTTTGATAAATTGCTAATATAATTCATTGCTGAAGGTTTTTTTCCAATTTTTTTTTTCTTTGGGGATTTGCATTTGCTGTTAGCAGTAGGAGCCGTCAGCCACGCTAAGTCCTTAGTAGGCAGTATGCTTGCACAAGAAGCAGCAGCCCCCACTCTGAAGTGCTATGAGCAAAACAGACACAGATGAAAGCACCAAGAGGTGAAGTGACTTTTTCAGGGTTACCAGGGAGGTCACTGGCCAGGCTAGCATTAGGGCTCAGCTCTTGTCCAGGGACCACAGTCATCTCTTCCTTCTGTTGCTAAGTAGCATTAACCAGAAACCTCCAGCCTGCTTGGATGGTTCTCTTGATCCTGGGAATGAAATGCAGGTCAGCAGTGTGCACAACAGAGAGAGAAAATAACGATGCTGGTTTTGGCCCTGTGGGTTTGTGAGCTGCTAGGTGTGTCTGTTTTCTCCACGCCATACTGAGTACGGACAAATGCCTTTTTGATTTTGCTCAGTAAAGGAAGAGCACATCATGTATAGTAGCTTGGGTACAATAGCCTGACAGTGGCTGTAGGAGCTTGTAAGAAAGTATGAAGGGCTACAATGAAAGTTGAACTCTCTTCTGTGTATTTTTTTGTGTATATCTGTTTAATGTATTTTTCTCTTATACTCCAGTTCTAAATATTTGCCTATTATCTAGTAGCTGCCATGGCTAAAGTAAGAAACATCCTACTCTTCTAAGAGAGAATAAATGTACAAGGTGCACCCTTGTTAATCTCATACTACATTCAGAGATCTAAAGAAGGATGCTTACGGCTTTCTTGTACCCAGAAAAAAGGTCAGGCTACTTTTGTTCTAAGCAAACCAGATTAGGATGAATAAACCTATTGTTTTAGCAACATTTAACACATGTTTTTGCTTTTCTGCCTCAGTTTGATTTCCCTTAGTGATAGTTCCATGCAAGCTCTCACTGAGAAGTCTACTAATTCTGGCACAAAGTCACCCGAACCCCACAGGCAAGTTGGTCTGCCATCCGCTGAGTCAAACCCTATGTGTCAAACCATGTTACAAGGCAACTCAGTATCTTCTGTCCAGTTTTTGCCTTGAGTTTTATTTTCCCTGTAACTCTAAAGTTTAGCTGTGTATGTTCAAAAGTTGTTTTCCTAAAGACTGGTCAATCATTTTCCTAAGTCTACTGCTGCAAGAGTAATATCTACTACAAAGCTAAAATTAACACTAATCTGTTATTTTCACAGTGCACTACTATTCTCTGCATTTAGCTTTTTAAACTTATATTTAACTTTAATTTTGATGCACAAACCTACATACATACATACAGTAAGCCTGTAACCAAACTACCTTAAAAATGCCAATGATGTGCATCACATCGTACCAGCAGCAGTCTTCAAGAAGTAGTGCGTTATATTCCTGATGCTCAGCTGGACCAGCAGAGCAATGCCCTCTCTCCCACACTCACTTCAGTCACTGCACCAGTCTTGCCTGCCTCTGCACATTTCCAGCATCTGGAAAAGAACATAAAGCAATTACAACAAATTTTACATGTTGAAGTATTCAAAATGAAACAGAGAACAACTGTACAATATGATGGATGATACTGAAAAGAGTAAAGCAGAAATATTGCTGAAATACAGAAAGTTGTATTCTTTTTCATGTAACAATGTATGAAAATATTTAATGATAGTGTAACATATTGTAGAGTGAAATAAGAACTAACCAGATGTGAACAAATGTGCTTTGGCACTGCGTTTTTCTTCCTCAAAATCCAGGAGGTATTTAATTTGAGTTATTGCTCAGAAGAAACCTTCCTACTCCTTACTTCTTAAGGGAGAGAAATCCATTTATTCCCCCATAGATAGCCTGTAGAAGAAGTAAGCAATTCATCTCAGAGGACCTTGAGACGTGATTTATAGGCTGAATTTGTGTAACATATTTTATTTTGAATAAACAGCACTTAAGGCCTGAAGAAAATGATCTGATTCCCACTGTATTTGGAGAGTGCTTCTGTGTGTGTATGTTGGAGCTCTGAAACGAGACCTGCAGTTGTTGGTTGTCTGCTCAGCATTCAGTCATTCTGGGTTCTGTCCTGCAACCCTGACGGAGATGGCATACCTGAAGAATCTCAGGGATTTCCATTTAAGATGTGCTCAGTGTGCCGTAGAAGAGCCAGGACCACATCATGTCCCTACTGCTGCTAGAAAGCTCCGAGAAGGACTAACACTCTCCTAGCCTCTGATCTGCTTTCCACGGTGGCATCCTGGCTTCTCCAGAAACTGTGCAAGGCACAGTTCATCTCATACTGCAGGGTGGGAATAAATATACATACCCAAGAGGCACTGGTCTTTTTCTGCTGACTGTAAAAGCCGTGATGACCGGCTCAGCTGCAGACATCAGTATTCCGTTAGATGATGCCCAGCTACCTGCTCACACAGAGAGACTTCTGTAGGCCCACGAAAAAGGGATGAAACTGCTCGTGCTTGTTTAGTGTTCATTTGCTTCCTCTCTGTTTTGGATGAGTTCCATCCAAATTTCATGTTGTTTTACTTAAAAAGTCATTCTAATCATAGGAATGTGTCTGGACTAGAAGCATTCTTTATAGAAAAAAAAAATGTTGGATGGGAATTTCTAGTGATACAGGTCTGGTAGTGGTTCAGTTTGATGTGCAGCAAGGTTTGGGTTGCGTGATCTTTCCATGGTATTTTTGTCTCTTAGCATAACTGTCATCCGTAGTGCATGGTATAAGGTTTTCAACATTTCCCCCCTTCTGTTTTGTCTGTTTTCTTTACTTTCATATCACACTTACTACATATTGGTGTGTAAATTGTTGGGACCCTCAATAACAGAGGACTGAACAACTGAACATTTCAGAGGACTGAAATACTTCTGATGTCACAGCTAAAAAGGTGTCTATACAATTCTATTTTAATTTTATTCATCTGCAAAGTAATAGATCATTAAATCTGATGACAAATCTGTTTTACATCAGTTTGAGTACTACAGTTCTTCTATTTCCATCTTTCAAATGGAGGCAGGGTTTTGGAAGTTGCAGATTGCCAATCACTGGTTAATTTTTAATCCCTTCTTTTTGTGTAAGTGCAGCTGCTGAGAATCAAAAGTTTTTTTAGAAAGCTCACAAATATAGCTACTTATTTGGATTAGGGAGGGATGAACAGCTGAGCTGGAAATCAGAAGTATTGTGCTAGTTTTGCTGAACTAAGCTCAAATGCAGCAGTTTTTTGTTTCTTTACTTTTAGCAGTTGTATTGTGGTCTTCTTCATAAGCTTCCTAGCAACTGCATAGCTTTGTCCTACACGATGATGTTATAAATTATGTTTTAGTATGAAATCTGTGATACTGTGTCTTGACAGTGTCATGCAAATGCAGTAGTGCTGAAGCCCAGGGACTGGTCAGGACCCCTCACTTGCTACTTGGGCAAAATTTACTCTGACACACAGCTGAACAGGGTTTAGGGAAGGTCACAGCTTTTGTTTGGGATTTCTAGATAAATATGTTTCACACATTCAGTTCTGTCCGGTGCATAGACACAGTGTTTCTCTGCATAACCCGGTTCCAGATTGCTAAAATCTTTTAGTCCCGAAATGGCAAAAAGTGAAGGGAAACGGTCCGTGGAGGTCTGGAAGTCTCTTCCTCCTTTTCCGAAAGTTCAAGCTCCATCTATATGGAAAACACCCTTGTGAAGACTGGCTTGTGCATACCTCTCCACACGGAACTCTGCCTGTCAGTGTGGCATATAGCGTAGTGTCACATACCCACACGGTGACAGGGTGGAAAGACACCACCTCGTTTTCCCAGTACATTATTGTCTGCAAAGAAAGCAAAATCTCAGCTAACAGGGACATTTGCTAACGCAGGCAGGCAGATATTCCTTAATGTATTTAGCTTTTTCTATACAGAGTTCCCACTGTGAATAGGGGTGAGGGGATCTTTGTTCCTGAAACCAGACTAAATGGAGAAGTTCCAGTTAAGCAAATTAAATCCTTTGCTCATCCCAGTCATTTAATACCTAAGAGCTGGGAGGAATGGAAATGGCAGTAACTTCTCACTGAGGAAAGATGTTCTTCTGCCCCTAAGGAGAGAAAATTCTGCATTTGCCCCCCAGCTGATACCACTGCCTGCGCTCTTCTTCATTGTTAGAATTCATTTTTCTGGTACCTCAGCACTGCTGCGTTGCTCTAACAAATGCTTATCAGCAAAGAATTTGCTTTAAAACTATATAGACTCCGCACACTCCAAGGGAATATTCCCAGTCAGACACTGCTGGTTATTTACAGTTCATCGTTTCAGAGTATTTTACATAACAGCGAGGGCTTGTTTGGGGCTTGTTTTGTTTTCTCAGCTCCGGCGGTGGGCATGGGAGGGCTATAGTAAGGCAACCGCTGGGTCACTGTGTAGCTCGGTAGGTCGGGGTAGACAGTGACGTGTCTAAACCGCTGGATGTTTCATGAGCACCCCTTTGCTTTCCAGCTGGTGTGCACAGGTTTCCGTGTGGGAAGTGGGTTGTGGGGCAGGTGCTGGGAGCAGTGTGATGTGCCTGGCTCTCCTACCAAGGTGGAGACTGGCCACACATCCTGGCCCGTGGCTGGAGAGCACGTGGAGTGGGCAGCACGCACGCGGAGTCTGCGTGTGCCGTTTCTGCCCTTCGCAGAGGCCTGCTGCGCTCTGACCTCTGCACCGTTGCGGGGAGGTAGGGGGTCAGAGGCTGCCCACAGAGCGGAGGGGACAGCTGCTCACCTCCCTTCCCAGGCAGGTGGGATGGCAGCGTGGGCAGCGATCCTCCCCTCCCCTCCTCCAGCACCCTGCTTCGATGAGCAGCGTATGACCCGGGGCTTGAAATCTGCTGCAGGAAAAAGCCTTGCATGGCTTTTTTCCTTAAAGGGAGGCAGGGATGAAGAGTGTGACTCTACTCACATTTCAGGTCCTTCCGTCCTCCTTGGAAAGCATCTCCGTGCGCTGTCTCTTCGTCAGAGTAGATTGACAGGTACATATGTAGCCCTGCGTAGTGCCTGTTCAATACAGAGAATTCTTAACTTTAGTAATGCTTCAGTGTAATGTAAGCAGAGTTGTCTTAGGAGGGGCTATGTGAACTCTCTGTAGCCCAGCTAATGTGGCTGATGCGGGCTGACAGCAGTTGCTGTGCAGAGCACCGTGGCTCATATTGTAAAGCTAACAGTTCAGGTCGAGAGGAACCCCCGTCATCATCACAGACTCTCTTATCCGTAAGCTGTGCGGGGCAGGCTGTCGTCCATTAGCTCTATCTACATTTTGGCCTAAGTAGGGGCTAGAAATGTAAAGTGATGGAGGAGACATGAAATTATTGCAAGGCTAACTACCGCTGCTGTTCATTTCAGCTTGAATTCAGGTCTGTCTGTTCTCATCTATATTAGCTGGTTTGTTGCATAGCATAATTGTCAGATTCATCCAACTGACTTTTTTTTTGCATAGAATGAGTTCCGTTCGCCTTGAAGTAAGTAATATGCAACATTTCATGCTCTTGCCTATTTTTTGTTCCAGTAAGGCATTAAACACTGTAAGGTGTAAACCGCCACAGGTTTCTTATTCTCATCAGCAAAGTCAGCTTACCCCTTTATATTGTTGTATTCTGAAGTGTTTTACCAAATATTTTTTTAAGCCTCATAAAATACCAGTATAATAAAAATATCGTATCAGTGTTAAGTGACTAAAACGTTCCTGTGGCCTTCACATCCTTCTAAAGATTAGACATGTCTATATGGATTCTTTATCAACTTATGAAACTAGTCATCTTAACATATATCCACTCATGGTCTGAAATAGTATGGTGGGTTTTTTTATATCACTTTGATTTTCATTAAATTTTTATGTGTATAAATTTCAGGAAGAAAAAGGCATTTGTTTGATTTGGTATTTGGTAGTGCTCTTAAACATTGAAACCCATGCTGTTTCCTGAAAGAAGCAAGTTAGCTGTTGGGCCTTTAACTACGCTTAAGAACACACTCTTGCATGTGCTGAATTGGGTGTCAGACCTCCTCCTTGTGCTAAAATTGTCACTTTGCTACTAAATTCCTGCTGGTATGACAGGGTGGAGCTTGAACAAGAGACAAGTCTGGTGGTCTGAGTCCTGCCTTCTGCTCTTTCATTGACACTGGCTGAAGAATTGTGGCAGATACAGTATAAATGGAAATGTTTATTTGTTTTCAGAGACACACTGACCAGAGGAAATGCAATCTATCTAGCTTGGTCCTGAGAAGCAGTACTATGTTAAAAATGTTGGATGTATAAAATGGGGTTAAATACTTCACATATTTTAGCATAGAAAAATACATTGTGAATCCTAGAAGAGTTATTAACTGCATGCTGTGAACGTAGCTCGTGTAACAAAGCCCTTATTTTCTGTAGTTTAAGGGTTGATATAAAAGGATCTTTGTTTTATAATTACATTAATCTTGATTCTCAGTGTTTTCTACCATTCAGATCTAGCAGAAGAAAAAAAAATCAAATAAAATGTGGGAAGCTGAAGAGAAACTTGTGACATAATTGAGGAAATCATACTAAGTTTGGGAAATGGTTAAATAGTCTTGCTGTTACAAAGCATATGCTAGAATTTGTGATAAATATTGCGGGGGCATATATTAGTTCATAGCATCTCTAGATTTACAATTTAATATGTGTCATGCTTGACGCAGTGTAGTCTAAGTACTGAGATGCTGTTAATTTCTTTGGATAGCAATATGTTGATAGATGCTTGATTCTTAAGTGAACTGTGGAAGTGAATGATTTGACTTTTATGCTTGCCTTAAAATTCATTAAGACTAAAGTTGCATTTTTAGCACCCTGTGTATCCATAGAAATCTCTGTTAAATTTACTGCTAAGACCCTTCATAAGAAGGTCTTTGAGAAACACTCTCTCTCAAGAAAATCCTGTTGATTTAAATCAAGGGCTTTTGAAAGGGGACTTGTCCCTATCAGTTGTAGGGTTTTTTTGTTTACAGCCTAGAAAAGGTAGCTGGAGATGAACAAACGAGCCCTTCATAACCTGTCTGTGGAAAACATGTCTTGTTTTAACATCATTGGGAACACAGTACCAGGTTAAGACTCTGAAGCACTGGTCTTTCTTTAGCCGAAGCATCTATTAATATAGCTGCTTCTTGAATAAAGAGGGAGGTCTGGAGGGCTCGGAGCGGAGCGACGGGGAGGGAGGGGATTTAGGACTAACAGGTGGTCCTGAGATGTGCTGGCTGACGCTGAGCTCAGAGCAAGCGCACTCTCTGTGGGTATTCGTGGGCTTTCCTCTCTCTGTCTGGATACGTGTGTCTGTTGTTCCTGGTGTAGCTGTGGAGCCCTTTCAGCTATGGCAGTAAGAAATGACTTGAGGAAAACCATCAGGAGGATAGCACGATTTTTTTACTGGTTTCCTAAATCATTGAGCAGTTCGAGGAAGAGGACAGTAAAACTTCTCTGGAAGTCTGCTGGTGAGTCTGCAGCTATGTTTCTTAAGACATTTTTTCCTGCTAAAAAGAAGTTGAAAGGGAAAGAGAGTTTATTTCCATTCAGCTGGTTAACTTCCCAGGCCAGCATTGTTTGCAGTTTTCCCCTTCACTGAGGCTCTTTAGGCAAAACTGTAAAAATGTTCTGGAAATGCAATAGAAGGTTTGTTAGGCTTGCTCAGATGAAGAATTCTCTTGCAGCTGTATAATTTACTCTTTTTAATATTCATGCCAGTGATACTCGGTGTCCTGTTTTTGTAGACCTTGTTTCTCCCTTAGGTATATATGTATATAGGAACTCTAATATGACTCAAATACCTGCCAGAAAATTATTTGGAATTGCCTTAACCTGTTAATTGATCTAGAAGGCTATGTGAAGACTGAACTGACTAAAGACCTTAACTCATTATACCAGTATTCACACAAAGCAACGAGCAGCTTCGAGAGGGCTTGTGTTCAGCAGCGATGCACTGTCCTTCACTTCCATTTTATCAGCTGAAACGCAGTAGCGCTCAGCTCACCAGTTAGTTAAAGCTGGGGCTGAGGCATATTCTCAGGGGTTTGGAGGAACATGCACTGCCATAGCTTAGGAAGCTGAATTCTTTCTGTTCTTCTTAAAGGACTAATTGTACAAGATCAGTTTTCTTTTGGTGAGGACTCTTTTGACCAAAATGGTGAACTTGTCAATTCTGCAAGTATTACAACATTAATACCAAATTTCGATTTGTATGGGATGGGATTTGGGTCAGTTCTGCAGTTAAGCAATTTAGTGTTGTACTTCAACTAACAGATTTGTGACTTTTAAGAGGGGAAGGACAAACTGTACCATCTGAAATCTGTCACAGAAACGTTGGGCCACATGTCTAAATGACATTTTGACTTCTTCCCATGTGAAGGAGTCCATGAGTTTCAAGCATCCAGAGGGAAATCCCAGCTCACTGAAGTCTGTGGCAAAACTTTCCTTGACTAAAATTAGAACTTTGATTAACCTCTGTTTGAATATTGGTAATCTCAAGTCCTCCTAATACATCAAATCATTATGAATCCTCATAAGACATCAGATCATTCCTGCATCTCTTTTGTTACTGTAAAAGCATAAGCGGCTAAAAAGTATCGATGAGTGTTACTGAGAGCTTTAATTGCTAGTTGAGTTACACACATATGAAAACATTTACATGTCAGTTATCTATTCCTTCAGTACTACAAAAGAATAATTGCATCTATGACTTGTAACAAGAAACAGTGTGAACTTTGAGCTCGTTAAAAATAATACTTTTTGTGGTTTTCCTCCCATCTCCCTCTACACCTAGGAGTTTGAATAAGATTTGCCCTTCTACCATCACCTTAATGTATGTATTAGCAATCTGTTTTGAACTGAATTTGTGAATAGTGTCAGAAGTGCCCTACATGTCCTTTTCTACCTGTGCAATGAGGTGATTATCACAAAATTGTGGTTTTGGTGGAAATGTGACATTTCAGCAGAAGGTTGCACCCAAGCAGAAAAAATCTATGTGAAAATCCAACTCAAACTTCTCATAACTTGATAGAAGCCAATCTCATCAAGTATGTCTGTAACAAACTGGAAGCTGAAGCCCTGGTGCTCCTCTGACAGGGGAGGGGATACAGCTCCTGTTTGCACTCATGATTGCTCTTTGGTCTGTACAAAGACGGCAAGTGGCATGAAACCTTAGCTGAAGTCCGTGAACTTTTCTGCCTTTTTCTTGAGTAACCAGAATTTTCCTTGTGTTCATTAGGAATTACCAAATCACTCACATGCTTCCTTAACTCTGAAACACTACATTTTGGTAACTCTTAACCAAGTTGCCTTCTGTCCTGAGAGAGTTCTCCAACACATAAGCCTAGTAGTCTGAGCAGTACTGACCAGTATTACCTTGGTACACAAAGAGATTTACCCTTGCCTCCAGCATACTGGAGTTTTCAGCTTTATCTCTACCTCTGTCTTTCTGGCAGGTTTTGCTCCAGTATTGGCACTAATGGAATTTTTGGTTCGGTCAGGATGAGCTGGTAGAACAATTCTGCATCACTAGGCTTGTTCCACAGATGAATAACCCAGCTGATAATTAATGCTTTCAGTAATACTTGCTGATAGTTTTTAGCCACTTATGCTTTAACAAATAAGTTAATGTTTTAACAACAAAAGAGAAACTTTCATGATTTGGACAGGTTAAGAATAGTAGAGATTACATTTTCTAATATACTTTGTCATAGTTTTTGTGCGATAGGTACCATACATGATTTGAACCAAGAGACAGGCACTGTGCCTCTGTGTCGTAGTGTCAGATTTGTTGCTTTTGTTCTGCTTCTGTCACTCAGTGTCTCAGGATGACTTGTCCTTTCTGCCTGACCCAGAAACAAAATCTGCCAGCGCACAAAATTAGTTTTTAAGTATGACAATGAATTTAGTACTCTTGTAGGTCACTGTGTTCAGGAAGTTGCATCTGATGCCATTTTAGAAAGAGCTATCAAAGCATAATTAGGTTGCTGTTCCTAAAAATCCTTAGTTTTCCAACTTGTCCTTGGATGGATGCTTTGGGATTGTTGGCCACAGACTATTGCCTACAGCTAACATGCTCCTTTCTAAGGTCTAAAAGAAGGAAGAAAATTCAAGGGTGCTCTTCAGTAACTGGTTTTGATTAAATTACTTATTGGAGGAGTAAAAAAAATATCTTCAATAGGTTCAGAATATGCTAAATGTAGCTGATAATGCTTTAAGTCCATTTAGTTTAATCAAGGGTATATAACATTTTGTAAGACGATTAAACTGAGGGATGTAGTATTTAGGGTTCTGGAGCCTTTATTTCTTTGCAATACGTTTAGACTTTTTCCTACAACATCTTCATAGAATTTGTGTTGACACATCATGTGACTAGGAGTTTTAACATGATAAAGTACATACACACAGGGAGGGGTATTGAAACACAAAGGAATTAGAAAAAAATATCATACAGGGCCATGATAAGACTATAGAAAGCAAAGATCAAAAAAATCAAAATAGGCAAGTACCTCCTATTTTCTCTGTCTTATAGCAGAGGAATAAGGTAATGAGTGACAAATGTAAAGCAGATAAAAGGAATTTTTTTTATTATTTTTTATTCAGCATGTAATTAAATTGTAGAACTCATTACCAGAGGATGCTGCTGAGGTCAGGAATCTTAACAAGATTTAAAGAGGGTCTGGAAGAATAAGAATATTCAATATTATGACAATTGAAGCTACAAGAAAAGCTTTGAAAGAGACATAAATCTTCCTGCTTCAGGGTTTAAGCTAATTTTTAACAATTAGGGATTGGTTTGAGATAATTTTGTGGCTCAGATCCCACAACTGTTAATGTTTCTTGCAGTTTCTTCCAAAGCAACTAATGCTTACCCCTGGCAGAGATGATCTTGTGATCTGCATTGATTTAAAACTTTATGACATTTTTCAGGCTTATGCAGGAGAAAAACAGATTTTAGACCTGTTCAGAAAAGCACCCCATAATATCCTGTGGAAAACATGAAAAGTACAATGCTTGCTGTCATTTTTTTTACTTTGACAAAACTGCCCCGGTGGCAAACCCTGCTTGCTCTGAAGCCGCTATAACAAATAAATAAATACAGCAAATTAAGTCAGTCTGAGGTGGGTGATTTTGCGTAGTCATGTTTCTTGCCAAATCCTACCAGCACATGAAGAGCTTTATTCACAGCTCTTGGCTGTGGAGGGTTCTCAGCAGCTTGAGCTACTGTCCTACCAGTATGTAGGAAGGCTCTTTCAGAGGGCAGCAAGTGAGAATTTATTGACAAAATCTTAAACTAACTGTATTTCACACAGCCTGAGGTTGATTTTTACTCTCCACTCTTGGTTGGGTTTTTTTTGCAACTTTTCTGCTCTAATGTGTTACCCCTTCAGACCTTCTCTAAAGTTAGTAGAGTATTTTTATTGATTTTGAAGGATTTTTGGTCAGAATGGGCAAGCACCCACTGTAAACTCACGTTTATGTAAGAATATGTGTCATGCAAAATAAATGGACACCTGTACACAGGTATGGTGATACCCCTTAAACTTGCTACCTCCTAAAAGAATTCACATACAAAGGTTTAACTGACCAAAGAGAAAAGTCAACCTTTGAACTCTCTCTCCAGAATATATGCAGCTGCCAAAGTAAATCTGTAACACTTATGGGAAGGGAGAACATAATTTTAGTGTCAATTTAGAGTGGCTTAGTTTAAAATATTTGTGAATTCATTTCTTAGTTTCCTATTTGGCCAGCTGACATACGATGGCGTACGCTGTAAGCGCCTCTGTCCTTCCGTGACTTCTTTAATCAGGTTATTCTGGTAATAGTTTGGGTATGTAGAGGTAGCATACCTAGCATTTGTGAGATTACATAGCTGGGTATTTAATGAACAGATAAAGTCACTGTATTTCTGTGTTCTTGTCAAAACTCAGTGGGTGATAAGCCACTGCCTCCCCTGCTCCCTCGGGCCAGTGGCATGTCACACCTCTACAGCCCCTATAGCCTGGTCCACGTCTCATGCACAGACACCTGCAACTGTCCAGTCAGCACCTATACATCTCCTGTGCTTTTAGTAAAAAATAAGTTCGTTCACCTGGCCATCCTCACGGTTCACTGAGGCTCCATTTCTCTCCAGAGAATCATCTGCACTGTGCGTAGGAGCAATGCTCTGTGGTGTGATGGGTGCATCAGGCCAAGCGAGGGCTTGCAGGGCTTGCAGAGGGCCACTCAGGAGGAGAGCGTCCATCTCTGGGAATGATGGAGAGAGTTTTGGCCCAACACAGAGGATAAATGGAGTGTAGGGGCATTTGGGACCTGTGGCTCTGGAGCATTCAAGCTCAGATGGGTGGACAAGATGGCTGCCTCCAAGAGACTATGATATGAAGGCTTAATTAGTTGTGTGTGGGAGAGGGAGCAGAAGGACGCTGTCTCAGTGGAAACCAGCTTGGACGTAAATCAGTTATATTTATACCTAACGTGGCAGCAGACGAGGTGAACTTATGACTGCAGGTGGCTGTTCTGGAGCGTGGATCCAGCAACGCAAGGTCACATCTCACTGGGACCTGCTTGGGTGGGTAACCAAGACTTCTGATCCAACTTCTTCAGACTGCTTGATCTGTTTATTTCCTGAACGTCTGGTTCATGGCTATGATTTATATAGTGCTGCAGATGGGTAGGATACTGCAGCAGATTGGAAGCAGGTAGGAGATGATGGCCTTTTACCATCAGACCATATATACAGGTTTTCTGCCTGCATTAGGACTGGGTGCAGTCCTTTCAGTTCATATTTGTTCATCTACTTTGGATGTTTCAGCCCATTTGATTTGACTGTTTTAATCATCATTTAATAGCCTGTGTCCAATGTTAATTTAAGAATATATAGATTATTAATGGAAGTGTGCCATTTAAAGATCCTGTGTGTTGTGAAAGCATGATTTTAATTTCTAGTCTCCTTTTCAAAAACCACTCTATATGTGCTTTTCCTATCTCTTTTCATTTTAAGTATATATATTTAATTGTATGATTTGCTTAAAAGTGCATTTACCTAGTTCTAAAGGAAGCTGTGCCAGCATTTGTGATAAAAAAGCATTTATTAACAAAATGAAAAAGAAGGTGGGTGCAGGATGTCAGTGTTAACAGGTCAGCAAGGTAGTTTAAAGTTAATTGTAGAAGGCTGTAGAAGAAACACGTCATACTGAGTGACTGGGCAGTAAAACATAATTTAATGTTGATAAATACAAACTAAACTGTATAGGGGAAATGCTGACTGCACACATAGAGCGGTGGCTTCTAATTTAGTTTTTATCACTTGGGAAACAGAATTAATCCTGTGGATGGTTCTCCGAAGATACTTTTCTCAAAGTTCAAGCTAAAAGGGAACTGAATATATGGAAATATTAGGAAAGAAATAAAGGAAAACCCAGAAAACCGTGCTGTGCCCACATGTCATATGAAGCAGTTTGATCACCCCACCCTCTTAAAAAGGGTATAGTAGTATTTGAAGGTACAAGAGAAGACTTTGGATTATCAAAGAGATTAGTAAGCTCCTTCTCCTACAGACCAGGGCTTTTCCACTTGGTAAGAGGCAGCTGCAAGAGGATATGCTTCTGTACTAGTAAGAGCAGTGTGGAGAATTGAAAACAGCATAGCTATTTAGCATTTCTCATAGCATGAAAGTCAGGGCCACACCATGAAATGGCCAAACAAGGAGCTTAAAACAAACTACTATTTCACATGTGCATGCACGTAATTTAGTCGTGGAACTGACTGACACAGGATGTTTAGGAGACTGGGAGTATAAATATATTCAAGAAGGGATTAGATAAATTCATGGAGGAAAGAGCCATCAAGGGATATTAAATAAAAAGATGCAGATATAGCCTCTGGCTCATTTGTTTGTTTTAAGTTGCAGATTGCTGAAGAATAGAAAGGCATAAAGGGGAAATATCACACAAAATTAACTTTTTTTCTTCGTATGTGTTCCCTAAGCATCTGCTGGCAGGCTCTTCCCAAGACAGGCTACTGGCCTAGATAGATCTTTGGTCCAATCCAGTCCATCTGCTCTTGTGTTTTGCAAATGCAGTACTGATAAAGGCTAAGGAATATAAAAGTCTCTCTCACTATTGTTGATTTCTGTGTAATCCTCCACCCATTAAATAACTGTTTATTTTTTTCTGTTATTTGTGAGTCTGTATATTTGCAAGGCAGATACATTCTGTTAGTGTCCAGATAATCCATGGTATGTTTTTCTCTATAGTGGTTATCATTCACAGCTCTTACCAGTCATGTAGCTTCTTCAGATTGCATCGTGTGTTGTTTTATTCCATTTCTCAGATAATTAGATGAGACAAATGTGGCATCCCACGAAATTCCTTTTTCCATGGCTCTACTAGTTTTAAATGAGACAAAATGAATGTCTTTGCCTACTCTGTCTCCCTTCCAAAGGAAAATCCTGATTTGTACCCAGAGAATTATTAAGATTTTCCTAAGCCTGTAATATGAAAGGAAAAAAATCTGTTCAGAGACTGAATTAATCTCACAGGCCCAATTGCTGCTTGGGTCTGGATTACCGAACTGAATGTCCACAACAGATGAGAGATGTCAGTATCACCAGCAATCGCAAGTACTATGCCTATTCTGGGCTTGTTCTTCTGAAGTACTTCGGAACATTTAATTTTACTTTCCATTTTTCTGCTGCCACATTTTGTCTTTCCTTTGCCAATGTCAAACAATAGCTGTTGGATGATGCTGTGTCTCTCCACTGTGTCTCTTTGCTGCCCATGGCATTCGTAGGAGGACAAGATGAAGAAAAGATGACGACCATCTGTGTGCATTAAACTAAGCACCTCCCCAATATATCTGCTTCAAGGTCTGCTATCAGGGTGGGAATGTTGACCTATAATGTCTGAAATAAAAGCTGTGGATTTGTCATTTATGAAGAGAAACATTAATAAATGATTAGTGCAGAATTACCTGTTTTAAAGAGGTAGTGTAACATTAGACCCTGATATGTAAACAAAGACTGAGTGTGGATGCAGCATGCAAAAGTATGCTCAGAATTGAGCTGTACCTGCATTAGGGTTGATCAATACAGAACGCTCTGCACAAGCACAACTATTTTTGTGTTGAGCTTCATTTAATTTGATGGGTTTGATTCAACTTTTTTTCTCATCTCACATTTGAACATAACAGACTGCAGATTTTGTCTGGCAGAAAGTTCAAGTTTTTAAATTTCATGTGAACTGTCAGTTAAAGGTCTGGCTTCTGTCCTGCTAGGATATAATTGCTGGTTTTATCTCCCCTAATAGAGTGATCATTGATCCTTCAGCAGCAATTCAGAATGAACTCCCAGTATTGTGACCGGGTAAAGCAGGTAAGTCAGGTCTCTTCTGAGCACTCAGGATGGCTTTTCTATAATCCATCCCCTCCATGAACTGAAGGTGGTATCTCTTGTCCGCTATTAATTCCAGCAAGAAGAGGGAGTTTACGAACTCAGGTCTGGTCAGGAGCTCACAGCTCCTTGGCAGTGCAGACAGCTAGACCTAAACCACACTTTCCTTTCCAGTTCTTACTTTTTGGTCAGGTTTCTTCTAAAGAAAAAAACAAAAGAAAGTGCTGATTTGAGTTAACTTTATGCTGGCTGTTTTGGGGGTTCAGCAATAGAGGGCACTGGAGTAAACGCTTTCAAAAAGCAGTATTTTTGTTGGATTTGTGTACAGAAGAGAGAGCTCACTTTTTTTATTTTTTTAACGTGGAAGGGCTTTTCTCCCCATTTGTTTAGATTTTTATGCTGGAAAGAGGCTAACAGTCAGAGCAAGTGGAAGTCCCAAAATACCAGTGTGACACATAGTGGAACTGTGTAAATACTTTGGAACAATTTTTGACTTTTTAAACAGAAATTCTTCTGTTACTTTCCCTCACATTTGCAGTGCCGAAGTGTATGCAGCCATGTGTTCCTAAGCCAGGTGTTTACTGAATGTAACATCTGATGCCTTTAATTCTCTCAAAAGTGTATCTCAAATGCATTTTCTGAAGCCACCACAAAAGGAAAACCTTTTGTGAGGAGCTGGTGCACCTGTATCCCTGTCCTCGTTCAGACTGTGTTGCCTCAGAGGTCGGGAATTCAGCACGTGCTCTGGGCTGCTGCATTTTGTGGTTTCCGAATGAAAACTTAATTTAATTTGAAGAGAACCTGGGCTGCTTTTAAGCAATTGGTAGAACGTACTGGATCCGGTGGATTAGGTTAGTAGTTAGGGTCCAAACACCAGTGGGCAGATTTGTCCAAGGAAAGGGGCTGTAGCTCCTATGTTACCATCGTAGCCACTCTGCTGCCACGTCGCTGCTGCAAGTGTAGCTCAGTGCAACACCACAGCTCCTCTCCAGCTGCTTGGACTTATGGAGCAGGTGGGAAAAGGCAGAGGGAAGCAGGCAGCACTTGCTGGGCAACCTCCGGTGTCCATCCCTCTACCTGCTTCCAGCCCAGCTCTGAGGGCTGTGAGCCAGCCGCTGGCCAGTGGCTTGGCCCTGTGCTCTTCCCCTGTGCTGCTCAGTGATTTGTAGAGATACCTAATGACCACTGCAGTCTTACACAAATAAGCATAAAAGGAAGAATTACTAGTTCTGTGGGCAATGAAATGTAAATAAATTACTGTAAGTTGCTTTCTAGGGCACGTCAAATCTAGGATTTTATCTACAGGGTACTTTTTTCTTTTAGTGGCATAACTTCACTGCAGTTTGTTAACATCAGAAACAGAGAATAAGGTTTTGCTCCTGAACTGAAGTACAGCTGCTTTGTGGTACCTTGGTTTTGTCACTGCCACACATGGTCAGTGAAGTCTGTCACTCTCCAGGTCCTTCAGGTTTTTGCTGGTGTTTTCTCCCGTGAGTCTGTATGTGATGGGTGCGTGGTTCATTGTGTCAGCAGTACAAAAGCACTCTCTGAAGTCTGTCATGAAATGACAGACAAGGTGATACATATAAAGATATCTGCTGAGTTTTGTCTCTAATCCCTTGTTTGAAGTTACTGGACAGAGGAATTTGTCCTCCCCACCCCTATCTGGCGTGGCGAAGTAGGAACTGTAGGCTTTGTCTGCTGGCTGGAATGAGTGGTTGTCTCTCTGAGGTCTTGGCTCTGGAAAGGTGCTGGTGGGAGCTGAGCGCTTAGTCATTCCCTTTGCATTTGCTGCGAAGGGTGGGTATGATTTGCTAGTCTTTGCATTTATTAACAAGTTGAGTCTTACCAGGTCTCGCCGTTTTCATGTGTGGAGCTTTGGAAGGCAGCAGGAATTGCAGTGCTACAGGGTGTTTAAAAAATCTACTAAATCTTAAGGTTATCTTAAGGTTTTTGGCAGTGTGACAGTGTCCCTAGAAGGGGACCTCAGAAAACTAGCCAGGAACATGGGGAGGAGAAGCTTGCTTAATTGAACCCCCCCTTTCCCAGTTTCATCATTTCATGTTTGGTCTCAAAGCTCAGGGCAGAAGGAATGTTATTAGCCTGAGGAGCTTGTTTCTCAAGGTGTGCATTGCAATTCAGACCATTTTTTCAGAAGGCTGTACAAGCAGGGTCAGCTTAAAGCTGTAGCCTGGAAGTTAAACTAAAGAATGCTGTAGGTGTGTGTATATCAAGAGAACCTAAGGAGGAAGGAGAAATGAGGTATCTCTTCTCCTTCACAGGCTGGCGTTACTGTGTGGTGTTCCCGTGCCCAGTTAACTCCCGTGCAGGGAGGAGACATTTCAGGCTGGAGAAGGAGAACTCAGCCCCGTACTCAGTCTGCCTCCCAGAAACCCACAGATCTAAGAGCTCCCAAAAGCATGACAGCCCTGGGGTAGCCTCAGGAGGGGATGCAGCCCAGCTCTCCAGCTACCTGTGATGGTGGAACAGATAAAGGAGATTGTGAGAAGTAAATCTAAATCTAAACTTGTATTTTCTTGTCTCGTGCTTTTCTTTTTTTAAGTGTTTCCGCTATTGCAAATTTATGTTTTAACCCTTACTTTGATTGAATGAAGTAAATATTTTCAGCTTTGTTTGCAAACAGATTTTCTGGTTATTTCAGGGTGGTCTGGCAAACACTGGGTGTTCTATTTCTGCGGGAGTGGTGACTGTAAACAGGACTGCACACATAGCGTTATCTGCCCAGAAGTGCAGTAGTTTTCAGGAGCATCGGCCTGCTTATAGGCTGGTTGTGTAGGATCCCAGGTTTGTGCAAGAGTCTCCTGCGACAAGTCTTAGCTGGAGCCTGTTGGCAAGCACTGGAAGGAGGGAGAAGACCTGAGAATGTTGTCATGTTGATAAAAATACAAACGAGCTTTACAAACAGATTAAATTGACTTTAATTCTTTAACAGCTCCAGAGTAAATCAATGGGATTTATGTTCTTGTGTCACGCAGGGCCAGGTGCTCAGAGACATCTAAGCGTCTGAGAACCAGGGTAGATCTAGTAGCTGAAGATAGGCATTAACCCCTCCTCACGCGTGGATTTTACAGGCGCTGGTATGAAGAGTGGACAATCCTCCTTCAGCGGTCAGGGACCTCTGTGGTGGCTGCCACCTGCGAACTCCTACGTCGCAGTTCTCCAACGTGCGGCTAGATGGCAATGTCCCCTTCCCCTCTCCGGGTGGGCTGGTGAGCTGCCCTGGCGTGTCAGTCCTGGTGAGCCTGTCTCGCTCACCCCCCAGCTCAGGATGGCCATGTCCGCAGAACACATGTATCTTGGTGTTTACTAGCTATCTAGCAAACCCTCTGGCACAAACCAGGTTAAGACAAGCTCATACAAAAATAAGTATTGAAAAGTTCCAAAATAGACTACAGGACTTAGAGGTTTATAAAAGTACCAGTGGCAGAAACTGAAAAAAAAAACCTGGTTTAGGCTGTTTAATCTAAAATGCCTGTCACTCCATCCTGTTTTGCCGTTGGGAAGCTGAATTTATTTATTAACCAATTATTTACTATCTGGTGTGTGTGATCACAGATGCGGTCCCAGTGTTCCCAGGCAGCAGGGTCATTAGTCCCAGGCTCGTGGAGGTTGTTGTTTTTTATAACTCATCTTCTCCTTCCTGCCTTCCTGGAGTTCTCGGTCAGTGATTCACTCGAGAAGGAATTTTCTTATCTTCTCACCGAAAGGCTGATGGCTTCCTCCTGCTTTGCAAATGTAATGTCCTCTGGATGTGGCAAAGTCAGGTTGTTGCCTGCCTAGATGATAGATAAACTGTTATCTAAAAACTCTGAATCTTAAACTGGTGAGTAATATAGCATTATTTTTTGTGCAGTACCCAAACTCTAGCTTGGCAAGATGCTTTGGAGACAAAAACCCAGTGAGCTTTTGGGTTGGGTCCTGGACTGTTCTATTACAGTTAAAGCACCTGCCTTCTGCTGAAGTCCAAATATATGCAAATACATGATTTTGCAGGTCTGTGCCATAGGCACTCTGGTTAATTTTATGTCAGTCACCATGAGCGGCTCCTAATAGAGCCTGTTACAGGAGTTTATCCTGTTCCCAGGCCAGGTTTCCTGACCCTGAGTGGGGCTGTGGCAGTTACAGATGGGGTTGCAAGCCCGGCAGAGATGCAGTTTTATCTGGTGTGTATGTAAAAGTTTGGAGTTGCACAATGCTAGGATGCAGGGTTGAAAAACTTAGCAGCCAGAAAGAAATGACAAATGCTAGTATAGAGATCTTTGAAAAAAATCAGTGTAAATGTGTATTAATGATTTCTTATGATTCAAAAGTACAAAAAATTTCCAGAGGTGCCCTTTTTGGCTCGGTGGGAGCACAAGATGGGAACCAAACTTTGAGTGTCTTAACAATTTCCAGCTCTTCTGAAGAGGAGCTTTGAAATTCTGATTCTCTAGTCAGGAGCCAGAGTAGTTCTTATTTCTGTTGATCCTAAGTCAGAAAGATATAATTCAAACAACAGTCTCAGATATGAATTTGCAGAAATACCTTTATTTCCAAATAGTCATTTAAACTTGGAAGTAACTTTTGTCATATGTAGACATGTAACTTTTTCTCCTCATAGAAACCAAATGAACTGAGCATATTTTAAAGTGCCATGTCTGCATTTGATTTATATGGTAATATAAAACCTGCTCCTGTACCCAGTACATCCTCTTCCATCAAGGACAATATTGGTACAGTCAATTAACTGGTCTCATTTTAGGTTTTCAGTATGACTTTATCTGTTCAAAATTATTCTGTTCACTAAATCAGTATTAAACATAAAAAGCAGTGTATAATTTGATGACTTTTCATGGACTAGTATTAACAAAGCTGCAGTTCTTTAAAGTCACCAATAGATCATGGTTTAACTCTTCCTGATAAAGCACCTATCTGTAATTATATTCCTTTGATTTTTAGCTTCAATTTTAGGGTTTTGTGACAAAAAACATCTTATAGGCTATTATTTAACTAGTAAAATGTGTGAATATATTAGATGTAGTGATAGATGAGTGTTTGAGAGGCTTTTGTTTGCTTTTTACTGATTGAAGATTGTAATCCAAATTATATTTGCTAGCTGTGTGAAAAGAGAAAATGAGGATTTTAGCAAAACTGAAGAAAAAATGCATTTATACAATGAAGGCTATTCTATCAGCTGACCTCCTTCCACTTTGATTTGCTTCTTTTGCCTTCCTGTTCAAAGCATCATGGATTTCTGTGCTCCTTCTACTGCTTTACAAGTCTACCATCCTTTCATAGAGTTGCAGAATCATAGAATGGTTTGGGTTGGAAGGGACCTTAAAGATCATCTAGTTCCAACCCCCCTGCCATGGGTGGGGACACCTTCCACTAGACCAGGTTGCTCCAAGCCCCATCCAGCCTGGCCTTGGGCACTGCCAGGAATGGCACATCCACAACTTCTTTGGGCAACCTGTTCCAGTGCCTCACCACCCTCACAGTAAAGAATTTTTTCCTAATATCTAATCTAAATCTATACTTTTTCAGTTTAAAGCCATTACTCCTCATCCTATCACTATACTCCCTGATGAAGAGTCCCTCCCCATCTTTTCTGTAGGCCCCCTTTAAATACTGGCAGGCCGGTCCCAATACCGACACCTGAGGAACGCTACTCGTCACTGCTCTCCACTCAGCCATCGAGCTGTCGACCACAACTCTGAGTGCGACTATCCAGCCAATTCCTTATCTACCAAGTGGTCCATCCGTCAAATCTGTGTCTCTCCAATTTAGAGACAAGGATGTCATGCAGGACAGTGTCAAATGCTTTGCACAAGTCCAGGTA
>JANZLQ010000065.1:353933-384233 GCA_026212715.1 Elanus axillaris
AATAAATTGAGTTAATTTTCCCCAAGCTGAGTCTGTTTTGCCCATGACAGTGATTGGTGAGTGATCTCTCCTGTCCTCATCTTGACCCATGAGCCCTTCGTTATATTTTTCTCTTCCCTGTCCAGCAAAGGAGGAGGGAGTGATAGAGCGGCTTTGGTGGGCACCTGGTGTCCAGCCAGGGTCAACTCATCTCAGTGGCAAAGTAGTACTTGTGGATAGGCACAGCTTTGCAGGGGTTTGGGAGATGTGGGCTTTGCTGGACTACAGTCTGATCTAAGCCTTGCGTAGCTCTACAATGGGGAAAGAGCACAAAACGTGGACAGAGAACACTTGGGGAAAAGAATGGCCATAAGGAGCTTGGAAAGTCTGTCTCGCCTGTAATGATTGTGATCCCTTAAAAATCACCCGTGACTCACTAATAGGTAAATATGGTTACAATGAACTTTATTTTAATCTCAGACTGATGCTAAGTGAGACTAATAAATGCACAAATAATCAGAAATAAAGGGAATCGCATAGAAATAAAACTGATGTTGCAGCAGATTTCCAACCCCTAGCAGCTGTGCTAAGGCTTTCTGAAGGCTGTTTATCCAAATAGGTTTCTCATTCCACTACAACTTCTAGTGAAACTGCTAAAAAAGATCTTGGTAGCAACTTTAGCATCAAACTAGAATGTAGACATTTGAGTATCAGCAGAAAGGAGAACAGCACAACATATATAAAGTACAAACTGAAATGTGGGATATTGATATCAGTGTATTGTAGAAATATAATGCAATTCTGCCTTGCAGGAGAAATATTGCTGAACTTCATTCTCCTTCCTTTTGTGACCTGCTGGCTGAAAATGAATTAAGAATTAAAGCATTAAGCACCTTATGTAGTTTGAATATTTTTCCAAGAAGCTTTACAGGCGTACTTTCAGTACAGCAAGCACAGCAGTAATCTCTCTTCTGATTGCTGGGAACCAAGCCACAGGCTGTCAAGTGAAGATGATTTTACTTGCTAACTTCCTAACGCACACACAGTAGCAGGACCAAGTTGTATACTTTCCTCACACTTACTAATAAGCATTTCTTCAATCTTACTGCGGTTGATAAACAATGCAAACTTAATGCAAAATTGGCTTTGAACTTTCCATGTGCTTCAGTTGTGGAGGCACAACATATATTTTGCATATCCACTTGGAAGTTAAATTTGTCTGGGCCATCACAGAAAGGAACACACACATTTCCTAGGCAGGGAAGACCACAGCAGGACAGAGAGACTTTGCTGCTGAGCCTCTGCCTGCCTCTGCCTGATCCAGTAATGCTCATTTACTAGGGTCTGATGTTGGAGCATCTGATGGGTTGCCTGACTGTTCCCTTGCTTGCTTTCTGTTGTGCTGCCCTGGAGCAAATCAGTTATGGGAACAGCTATTTACAAGCTGTCACGCAAAATCAAGTTTTGGGTGAAGAAAACCCAAACATCAGGGAGGGACTATTCACATAAAATGAATATGTTGAAGTCTTACTGTTCATCCCTGTGAAGGCAGGATAGGAGTTGTCTTGATTTAATGTAACTGTAAAATTTGCTAAGTTATTTTTTTCTATTACTCTAGTCAAGCCATAGTTGCAATAGAATAATAAATAATAAGGTGTTACATTATGTCTCAGTAGTTGACAATGAAACTTTTAAAGAATATTATTTGTTTAATAAATGCATACCTACTTTGCATTTCCTAATGTTGCAGGATGATTATGCATACTCAGTGTGCATACCCAGTTAAAGCCCACAGATCTTTCAATTCAAAGGACAGCATACATTTCAGGCCACATCAGGAAACAACACCTGGTTCTGATTGCTTTCCAAGCAGAAATAATATGGCAGTCCACAATCGGGTGACCAAAACAGTCTTTCCAGAATAATCACTACTTCTTGAACTCATGGCAATTTTGGGAGTGGTTCAGTAAAGGATTACCAGAAAAAGATACTATTTTTAATTTCATGCTACCTGGACCTTTGTCAAATATTGTATGCAATGAATGGAATAAAATAATGTGTTTAAAGCTAAAATGCATAGGAAAAAGGGTTTAAGTATTACTGTTCTAGAAAAAAAATCCTTTTTTTCTTGTCTTACTCATTAAACTTATGATCAGTATGTTAAAATGTAATTTACGAGCAAAAGTTTCAGAGATGAAGCTTTTACATTTTTTGCAATTATGCCTATAATAGCCAGGTGGAAATTATGGGCTTGTCTTACAAATGACATTATGGACTCACAAGTTAAAATGAATATAAATGACAAACAAAATAGCATTGAGAGATAATGTTTCCTAACTTAATTAGTAATCCTGTTTCAGAATACTGTTTAGCTAACAGATTTTTTCCTAATACTATTTGTGAAAACGGATCTTTAGAATTGGTGCATGCTCAGTATGTATGTTTGCGTAATCATAGAAAGTTGGGGAATTAGTGAAGCCTGCTTTCCTACAGATTTGTGCGCCATTTCCCTCACCATGGAGTTTGACGTGCAGTAGCTGGTTGTCCAGACGTTACCAGACAATGGCGTAATGGCTGAGTTTTGCCTGCCTTGCCCTGGGTATGCATATTAGTTTGGGTCTCCCTCCTTTAGCCAGGAGGTAATTTTCATAAAGCTCATTATGAACTTAATTAACTTTTAGACAATTTGTGGTTGAAATTGGTCAGCGCTCTCAGCATTTCAGGGGAGAATAGAAGGGTAGATATACAGTGCGATCTCATAAGCTTTTTTTCTTAAGAAGATAACTCAACTTGCAAAGAAAAGAACTCAGAAATTAAGAAAAATAAGAAATTTAAGTATTACTTTCATTTGACATTCTTTTGTGTATACATTACAATGTCATTTTTAATTAAGTGCTCCCATCCTGGTTTTCCCATGGAACTGCCCTGCTCCCTCACCTGAACAATGGCTCCACATTTTATTTAATCTTGTCGGGTATGGGTGAGGCTTTCCAACTACATCTTACAGGGTGCCTTCTCAAATATAAAATTATTCTCAAGGTCTCCACAAACGCAAATGTCCTTTCTTCTCCAGAACTCTTCCATGAGGTACGTGAGTTGTCTGAAAAATAATCCCAGCTGCATAAGCATAAACCAGAGCCCTTGAAAAACCTCATTTGGGTTAAAAGCACAGTTTTGCCTGACTTCAGTTGCAGTTGTGAATGCTCCATGTTTCCTGCAAATCGGATGAAGTAGCTCAAACGTGGCACCCAGGAGAAATTGGGCAGCAACTGGAGAAAGGCTGGCATGACTTGACAGCATCACACAAGGGTGCAGGGACAGCTATCATTTCTCCTGGGCATCACGCAGCTGTCTTAACCATCCTTTTTTCCCCCTGTAGTCGTCTGCCTATTTTGCTTCATGTTTTCCAAATTCTGCATTAAATACAGTAATGGTTTTAGAGTTACAGCCTTTTTTCAGTGTTTTGATTTATACTGCAACAGGGTCCTTCTTGCCCCATAATTAGCTGGAAGCTATCTGCTGATGTCTCAAGCGGATTGTGACTTGAGACATATTATTGTGATATAGTCAGTCTGGTTTAAGATCAGAAGCATCCTAGTTCTCTGATCCAGACTGCTGATCCAGGATGGACTTACTCTGCTTGGGCACTGGTGTTGGAAAAGTTTTGACTGGTTAAATTTGTATTGGCAGACTTTGTGCAGAATAAAATATATTTAATCTTGCCTTAATGCAAGTATAGAATAAATTCTGTATCAGGCACAGAAATGTGATTGCATGTTTACACTTTATCCACATTATAATTCTTACTTTTGGATTATCTACTGGTGCAGGGGTCTTACATTAAAGATCCAGTCCCTAGCCAAGAGGAGTAGCATTTCAGGGAACACTCTGCTGCCTCATCCCGTAGCACTGGTGATGGGTGTGGATTGGAAATGGGAGCCTTCAAGAATTTATTCTTCAGGAACTGTAATGGGAATCTAATCAAACATGAGGGAAACTGAGATTTTTGAAAGGCTGATAAGGGAACAAAAAAAAAAAAAGCCCATCCAGAATTCAGCTTTTGCTGTAAACCTGGAAAGTATAAAGCTTTATAACAAGAAAATATCTTAAGGTGTAGTTTAGTCAGGGAAAATGAAAGCATTTCCTCCAAAAGTCATTCTTGGAAATGGCTGAATTGTTTTAGCTGAAATGTTCTAAAACAAACAGCATGATGTTCCCCAGCATGGAAACTTGAAGTACAAGTGGTTGCTCTTTGGCAAAATTATAAACAATTTAAAACCTAAAAGTAGAACGTGACATTCAGTGCTAGGCAAAGGTGGTATCATGAACTCTGCCCAACTTACACAGAAAAAGAGCAAATGGAACAAGGCTTTAGAGCAAACACAGGTTGTTTTTGCAAATACTGTTAAAGTGATTCTCTCTTTGAGATTAGAGACCATATGAATCATCTGATTTCTTACTAGAGATGGGGCCAACTGCCTCCATTATAATGAACTTATATTTTTAATAGCTATATTATCTGACTTTGCTAGTCAGCAAGTGAAATTTCTGAATTGTTCCTGAAGGCAACTTTGTGATTTACAAGGTTAATTACAGCTTCAGATAAGCTTCTCATTCTATTTTCAATATTCACATGCATGTTCTTCAGCAAACCTAGAGCTTAAAACACATAAAACCATGTAGCAGTAATTGTAGGTAGGTAGAATTTTTTAATCTGTAAATCATGAATGTTGTGTCTTTTCTGAGAAGCCCCTTTCATGCTTAGATTACAACAGCTAACAGCTAGTTTGTGGCGTGGACCTTTTGCAAAAACATCTCACCAAGGCAGCCCTGATCTAACTAGTGAACTGCATCACTGCAGCCATGTCAGCGTGACACTGGGAGGTGTGCCGCACTGTCACCTTCGCTCCAGTGAATTTACATCTCCAATAATATGTAACTATTACTATCTTTATGTACGGATGGGGAGATTCAGTCGAGAGGTGGTAGTTTCTCTGAAGTCATGTAGCAAATGAGGATGCGTCTCCCTCCTAGGTTCTGCCTACAGCAACTTCATTTCTAAACACCACTTCTATTTCTTTTTTTTTTTCCTGGTGTCTCTGTGTGTTTTTCAGATTGCAAGTACACCTGCCATGCTCACTGCAGAGATCTGGTGCACCTGGGCTGCCGGTGGAATGGAAAATTAATGGACTGCATTGCTCCACATGACACCTTAGATCCATCTTACAACAACGGTCAGGTAATAGATCTTGTGTTCATGTAATTACTGCTTTCTCTTGTCAGCTCTGTAGTGAAGTGTGGCCTGCCTGCCTCACCCGGCTGCTCGGGAAGAATGTCTCACTTAGGCATGGCCCACAAAGCTAAATTTCCCCCCCAGTGCTGTGATTTTACAGTACAGCTGGGTCGAGCTGCAACTGGCTGCTGCCAGCTGGGTCGCTCCTGCTCCAATTAGTTTTTTGGCTGAAAAGTAGTCTCACAAAAGGATATTTTTCCTGTTGTTTTGGGTCACTGTGGGGTAGGAGCAGGCACAATGGCAGCAGATGAGTACATGAGGACAGAGCTCCTCTTCGGATAGACTTGGCCATACCATGAAACAGCTCACAAAGTGAGCGTGATGACCCAGGTGCCCTGTGCTGCTGGGTGTAGTGCCACAGGGAGGCAAATAAAACTAAGGGCTTGGCTATTTGTGACCGCTAAAGATCCTACTGGGTTTGGTGTTAATCCCCCAGTTCTCATCAAATCCCTTTTAGGGTAATTTCAAATTTCCTCACCTGGATTCCCCAGCAGCTTCGATGGGTCACAGTGTGCCTCCTCATTTCCTTCCTTAAACCACCGCAGAACGTCACTCCTTGTGTTTCACCCTCGACGTCAGGGCCTTTCTGTTTGTTCAGGGAACACAGCAAAGCAGCACATTTCTGCTGACAGAGCTGGGGGACCTCTGAGAAGGTTCATACAGTGATCATGGGCCCACTAGACATCTAGTGCTGTGGTAAAGGTTGTATTGTACTAATTAGCTCATGCCTCTCTGCATTTTCTAATACATTTACCTTTTGGCCTCCACAAAAGTCCACCCAAACTTAATTGGATGTTAAGCCCTGGAACACTTACACCTAACCAGTAGAAATTTCTGAGAGGGCACCAAAATTTCTCTGTGCCCTTTTGCTGAGCTTGCTGTGTGTGCTCCAGATCAGCACTGAGTTTTCTCTGCAAGGGCAACATTTGTTTGGTAGGGGAGACACTTGCTCCAGCCACCCAAACTGCAACTGGGGACACAGTGTCTCTTGTGAGCTCTCGTGACTTGCTGTGGGGAAGAGCGAAGGGGAATAACTCAGATGCTGAAAGGAAGGGTAGCAAGGGTGGGGAGGAGAAAGGACATGGCAACACAGGTTTTGGAAGTGTGAGTGACTATGAGCAAGAAAACACCTCAGGACCAGAAAGAGAAGGCCATTAAAAGCCATTTATACTCAAAAAGACATGTACAGCTTGGCCATGAGACATGTAAGAAAGAGCTAGTGCTGTCTCGGATAAAGTGACTATGAATACTGAGCAAGGAAACTCTTTCTTGCTGTTTGAGCCTTAAATTATTCAGGGAAGCCAAGCATTTGCTTGTGCTCAACAAGATTGCATCAAAGAAGTACTGTTTTTTTTGCTACCGATTCCTTCCTCTGGGGAGAAGTTACAATTTGGCTGGTTGCTGTGGATTACAGTTGTTGCAAATCTCCATTTTCCTCACTAGCTGTCTGGGCCAGTGTGTGTCTTGACAACTGATAGACGTAAGACGAGGATTCAAATGCTATTTTCAGCATCCATCATCCATTGGTTTTGAAGCAACGATCAGTTACGTGCACAAAACCTGTAATGTTTCTTGCTGGGTGAAGTAATTTTCTTTGTGCACGGCTGTCCCGCGTGCCCAGCGCAGACACAGATACTGCTGGAGGCTGCAAGGTTTGAGTTCATTCCTTCTTCTGTACTCACCTGCTCATACTGCTTTGTCTTTATAGGGCTTACTTACTTTTCTTGTAGGTAAAAAAGAAATTAGAATTTTTAAAAATAATTTTTACGATCTCTGAATGGAAACACGTTACAAAAGCTGGCATTTGCAGGTTACTATTTAATGAAATACAAGTCCCAGCTCAGCTGCCTTTTCAAAATTACTTTTCCCTTCCATGCTGAAATTTTCTGGACTTAGTCTCAGCCTTAAGGTGATTTTTCCTTTCTGTTTAAAGCTTGAATCTCCATCTCACACATACAACTGAGTAGGTGTTTAGTATAAGATAGTGAAGGAGTCAGAGGATGGGAAAAAGGCTGAATGTATTTCCTTTAAAAATTATTCTTGCATTCTTATTCTGTGGATGGCATCTGGTTTGCAGGGGTTTAGTTAGATGCAGGAGTGTGCTTTTGAAGCAAATCTTCCAATTGTCCTGACTTCCATAGTTTTGGTTGATAGCAACGAGCAGTCTTAGAGCGCATAAACTTAATTCCCTTTCAGATGAAAATGAAGCCATTGCCTGAAACCTCTGAGAAGAGGTGCTCCAGGAGCCTACCTAATGTGCTCCAACCAGTAATGGGCATTCAGCCCACAGGATCAAAACAGCGACTGTCTTAAGTAAAACCTGTAAAGTGTTTATACTGAGGACTTTGGGTTCTCAGCACCGCTTGCTTTCCTTTACAGATCTGCTTGTGTTGTACCACAGTACTTGCTAACGTAGGCTTCAGATACTTGGCACAGAGTAGTCCCCAGTGAGAAGCAAACTGATAAGTGTTCCCGTGATGGCCTGCTTTTGCTTTATCTATATCCTGACTTTGAAAATCACATGGTATGCAAAACCAGTTAATTTTGCATGGGCTATGCTAGTAAAATGCATAGCTGCCAAGACCATGTGTGTATTTGGGGATATCTCACCCATACAGTGAGCACTGACTTACTTAAAATATGAAGGGGTTTTGCAGAACTACTTTGAACTTTATAGTATTTATGTAGAGGAGTGACTTGCTAACAAGCCTTAGCCCTGGGCTTTGTGCATTTTCTTCCTACTGGAATAACCATTTTGTTTTGAAGTGTAATTTTTTTTTTTAAATCATTTTATGTGGGCAAAGCACTAGTTTGAAATTGTTATACTGGCATTCTTATGCCGGTACAGCTTAGATCTTTTCTTGTAAAAGGACATGGCACCTTTGTACTTGTGTAACTTCCTCCACACAGGGAGATGATTGCTCTGAGTATGATGGTAGACAAATACTTTGAGACCTAACTCTGTACAGCCTAAGACCATTTTAGACTGGTCAGGCAATGTGAATATATCTCCTACTTGATCCGGGTGATGCAAACTGCACTTCTTCCTGCTGCAGGGACATTGTGGCGACCTGGGTGCAGCAGAGCTTGCGGCTTGGCTGTAGTTCCCCATCCTGGGTGCTCGTTCGTGCCCGTACATTGTTGCATGTTCCCCCCTGCCCTTCCACTCCTAGTGGTGCCAGTACTGCTGCTTTTGGACAACGTTGTTGTAGCATGTCAGGGAAATGTTGTGGTTTCTGATGTTTGCTCTTGCAAAGACCGATCAGATCTTTAGTTTGCAACACAGTGTGTGAACAGTGCAGTCAGCACAGCAGGGGCTGGGTGTCGTGGAACACCTTAAACTCCAAATAACCCTGAACAAACGTCTTGTTCAACCACAGTTTGAGAACCTGGTCTTAGGATTTCCCTTATGGGAAAGAGGAATTTCTTACAGGCTCTTAACTGCTAATTTTGCAAAAGGATTCAACAGATTTCTGAGGAATTTCCATCCTGTGCAATTCTGCCAGTGACTGGAGCACTTTGGTGCACCCATGAGTGGTCAGATAGTCTCAGAATCTGGAATAGGGACACACTGCTTGACTTTGTTAATAAGTCATTGGAGCTCAAAAGGCCTGAACTTTAAGCTCCTTTCTGTGTGTGTGTGTGTGTGCGCATATTGCATATACATGCACACATATACATTTCATTACAACAAGGTCTAGGAAATTCCATTACATATGGCTATTTTGAGAGATCACTAAGGCTGCAGGGTTGAATAATTGTAAATGAACTCACAATTTCAAACATACTGTATGTACCTGATGGCAGAATTTTATGGCTCAGGTGAGAAGAGGATGGTGTTTTGCTAATTGTGTGGCCTGAAATGTTTTCCTCCCAAATAGGCTTCCTATAGAGATTAAAGAGGAAATGAAGGATATAGTTTCTCTGTGATCTTGCAACAGAGCACTCAGAAAGAGCGTGGAAAGAGCTGCCAGTTTCCTCCAGGAACAAGCAGAGAAGGATGAACAGAACCCTTGTCCAGCAGTCCTCTCCTGTGCCACCACATTGCCCATTACAGGAGCAACACCTGACTGACACTGCCAAGGGCTTCTCAAAGTCTAAGAAGTATCAAAGCCATTATGGACTTGGATTTTTTCCTGTTTTTTTTTTTACCCCAGATGGACCAAAATGTTAGAATTTCTAATGGATGAGTCACAGATACAATTTCTTTTCTCCTTCAAGATGGCATGCCTTCCCAAAGAGGTCTCAGTGCGCTCAATTTTTCCCAAAGACAGAGAGTGGTCAGAGATGAGGTTTGTACAAGACGTGAGGCACTTGGTAAAGTATAGAAAGGGATATAGGCTGTCCCCAATGGCTGGGGCAGTAACACCCCCTAGATTGCTTCAAAATGCATGAATCTGCCACGGAAAAGACTGAGAGGATCTCACGGTGCAAATACAGAAACTTCTGGACCTCATGAGCACTGAGGTTACCATCTAACTGTAACTGGAAATGAAAGTAGTTTCAGTTCTTCCCATTCAGAGGTGAGGTAATTTGACATCTCTTTTCAAAAATAACCCCTTCAGGAAAAAATTTTCAATACAGAACAAAATATCATGATGGAATGTGTACAGCTCTTGATTAATAATGAAAGCTACTGTTGAGCTATTGATTGCTTTCCTCTACTAACTCTTGGTAGTGGCATGTACTCTGTACAAAGGGCATGGTTTTTATGGCTTGTGTATTTCAAATCTCTGTTAAACCTGGTTATGCTGGTAGTAGTTGAAAGGAAAAGAGGAAAACTGAATTATGTTTCTTTTGGCAGGTGGAGCATGATTTCATTTTTGCCAGTGACTGGGAACATTTTTTAACCAAAGCTGAAGCTGATGTCAGTTCTAATTGTGTATATCGCTCAGGCTACTTTTAGGGCAATCCATTTGGCAAAAATAAGAGTCTTGAAAGATTATATAAACTAGAAATTAGTCCCATGCTTTCAAAAAATAATTTGAGTGTATCCACAACAGTTCTTGGGGCATTACTGTCTGCAGCCTTCCTTCTGCAGCCTTCCTTCACAGGGGTATTATTAAAATGGGCTTTACACAATAATGACTTAGGATCTTTAAATTATAAATTAATTGCAACATTTTTAAGAAGTTTATTATATCAGATATTTGGACTTCTTCAGTATTCTCTGACATAGGCATCATGGAATAGTCTGTCAGGGTTGCTAGAGCAGACTGAATAAACACTTGGGCCAATGGTGACTGAGGCAGTAGTTGAATATTGCAAGTAGGATTAATCCGAAAGATACATTTAAATAACAAGGGCTTTTTAAAATGAAAAGTGAATCTTAAAGCCGAATAAGTAAAGACTGAATGAGGCACATAGTGAAGGGATCTGTATAATCATACCACCAAATAATATAATACTAGAATTAATATTTTTAACAAAGTGAACTTCAGCTTGTTGGCCCCTGGTGGGAATTTTCAGCCCACAGAATCAATCAGGGTCATGTTGTTACACCCCTATGGTTTTTAAACACTATTTAAAACCCACACATTTTGATCAGTAAATCTATCTATAAACTTTTTTTTTTAAGTTGGGGTTGTTGGCATTTTTTCCATTTAAAATACTTGGATACTATACAGGCCTGACCTTTCAAACAGAAAGGTAGCAAGCTCACTGCTTAAAGAACACATTGCTGAAACCCAGAGATCATTTATCGGTTGTTTAGCAACCAGATCAACTCCAGTCAAACAGCTCTGATTTTCTAGTTACGTAGAAGAAGCAGACAAGGCTTCAGATTGCAGGAAGATACCACTATTAGACGAGGGGAACATTGAGAATGCACTTCTGATTTTTGCACAGTTATGTGTTTTCATATTCAAGAGGTTTGTACAGTAGCAAATTATGTTTCCCTAGTAATGTGGCCAGCTTCAACCTGCCATTTTGTCAGCTGTCATTATAAGATCAGTGTTCTTCTTCCACCATTTATTTCTAATAGAGACTATTCTTACCACACACATTTTTCCACAATCCTTTCCAGTTCCTGCTGTCAGTGTTGTGCCGGGTGTAGGATGTAAAATACCAACTGCATTTTTTTATTGTGGCAGTTTTCTTCCTAATTCAAAGTTACTAGTATCTCCCAGTATCTCAGCAGGCTCAGCTGAGCACTGATGATCACATTACAAATTTAATACAGCAATATAGGCTTGCACATCCTGTGCATTTCAGGTGGTTCTCTGATATTTAAATAGCATTGCCTAATCTTGTTGGAGAAAAAGTTCAAGGAGAATTGGTCCTCTAACATGTTAAGTTTTATGTGTTGTGTAGGTGATGCAGTGTGATATCGCTGCACACTGATGTGAGGGTGGCCAGGCTCTGCCTGAGCAAGCGATGTAGGGGCTGGCAACAAGCCAGGATCCTGAGGGTTGGGCTGGTGATAGTTTGCAGCCAAGAGATCAGAGCAGGGTTTCTTTCTTATCTTTAGGGTAGATTTTCAACACGCAGATCAGGAAAACGATCTCTAGGATGATTGGCTCTGATGGAGTGTGTGCAGGCAAATGGATGTTGGCTGCCTGCATCAAAACGTGCATGCTTGGAGAGGGGTATTTCGCTGTTATATGTTGTAGATTATGATTGTACCTGGAAGTTGCCCAGTTGCTGGGTGATAAATCACTAGCTCTGATAGCATCTTGAGTGCCTTACTCAACCCTCAAAACATGCAAAGAAAATGAGCACTGGCTACGAAAGTGGTAAGTGGGGAGTGAACACCAGCCCCTGCGAGTCTGTCCCAGTGCAATCCTAACAGTGGCTTTTCTCAAAAGTCCATATGCCATAGATGACAGATGGTCAACTAAAATTCACCTGTTAGAGATGGACTGGTAAACAAGATGACAGTGGCTTTTATTCCCCCCTTCACAGGCTGCTTGATTATTTACTTTATATCCATAAAACACCTCGACCTAAATGGAATCACCAGCAGCTATGTCAGGTCTGTCCTGATCTGTTAATCCACAGGGGTGACTGGTTTCCAAGCAGGACAAGGGTGCAAAGAAATATTTAATATCACACACTTTCTAGTGCCTGTATTCATGAGGCTGATTTTATTTTGCATGTGAATGTTCAGGAAGCTTGCTGGACTAGCCGTGACTGCAGACTACTTAATTCACCCCACAGAGACCTGCCCTGAGCAAATAACAAGATGGCAGCGAGAGTTGATAGAAGAGAAAGTCAGAACTGTTGTGAAACTTGCATCCCATTTTCTCAACCAGATTGCCTAAAATATTCTTGGACCTTCACACTGTCTGTCTTTTTTTTTTTTTACAGTATCGGGCTTCTTTCGTTGACTTATGGTGTTAGCAGCTGTTGGAAATGTACAGAGAAGAGATTGCTGCTGCCTTTTGACTCACTGCAGGAAGGGCATGATGCAAAACCTTCCCTGGTGGGGAAGGAAGGTGGGGAGTGGTTTTTGATTATTTTTAGTGATAACAGTGCGGGTGAAGATAGGAAAATATTTGTTCCCAGTCTTTGATCCAAGTAGCTTGCCAACCAGCAGGTCCACAGACAGCTGTTAGGAAAACAGGTAGAGAACAGAGGCCTATGTTGTTCTGATGCAGTCCTGTTTATCTTACAGGAATGTAAAGTCTTGTTTCCCAGAGAGTAGGAATCAAATGGCAGGAGGTAGCATATTTCCTTACTGATTCACAGCTTCCTCTAACTGGGGATGCTGCCTAAAAGCTGCCCTCTAGACTTTTCCTTGATGCAGAGGAGCCTGCCTGTTTGCGTGAACCCGATTTCTCACCAGCTCCATGCGTGCTGTGTGGCGGTTCCTCTTCTCCCAGGAATCTCGTTCTACAGCAAAGCTCCATTCTTCTGTGTGTTGTCTCATGTCGGTCTGCTCCATGGCAAGTGTGGATAAGAACTTGGATATTCCCCATTTACTCTGCAAATAGTGTGTATCAGTGAATAAAAATTCAGTGACGGAGTAAGTGTAAATGCTTCAGTATACTTACTGGAAAGGAGGAAACTGTCACCGGTCATATGTCATTTAAAAGCAATGGCAATGAAGTCATACTAGTTATACTTCTGGGGAATAGTCCTCTCATTCCTACCCAAAGCGTAAAGAAGTAGCTGGCTTTCCAGGATCAAAACATACTGGGTTCTCACAGCACTTGTGGGAGATCTTGAGCAATAGTCATTTTGTCGTGCTTCTTTTTCCCTTTTTATTTAAATTATTGTAAGCCTCCATTCCTGCAGCATCGGTCACAGTGGAGACCTTGTACCTCTGGTTCCTGTGACCTTCTGATCCTTTACTGCCAAGCAAAAGAAGCTGCCCATATACAAAAGGCTGTTGTGTTGTTTCTTCTGAACCCAGAGACAGAGCAACAAAATGTGGAGTCCTACAAGCTTTTTAGATATGGTTTGCTCTACAAAGAATATGCTGGTGAGCAGTTATTAATTTTTTTTATTTCCATGAATGTCTATTTCACAAGTGATATAACAACCCTTTCAAAAATGAGATAAGTTCCTTCATCACTTCATTCAAGACATATACCTTCCATTACGGCTGTGATATTCCAGATGAGATTTTTTCCAGAGGTAGTTTTGCATCTTGATGCCCTTTCAACCTGTGACCTTTAGATTTCTTATGACTCTTGTTTATTTTGTATCTACATTTGTTTTGGCTTGCCAAGAAAAGAAATTCACATATTACATGGAAAAAAAAAAGTAAGAACAATTGAGAGGTTTGACATTCTTAGCAAGTAAAGTACTTGTTCATTGAAACATCTTATATTAAGCATATCTTCTGTATATTGTCTCAGCAGACATTTTGCATGTAATGTGCAGGCATGTTTCAGCTGGACTGACACAGAGAAGCCTACACGACTGTTTCCTCTGTGTGCATACAGACTGGGGGATGCAGCCGCTTCCACTTCACTTCCCATCTCCATTCAGATTTGGACCCCCTGCAAAGCCAGGATCCTGGTCATAAAGTGAGGAGGCTGCAAGGTGGAGCAGTGTGTTGTTTTCCCTATCAAATATATACAGCATCCTGAATCCTCCAGCCACTTCTCTTTTACTGTGACCGAGTTCTTAATCAAGAGGCCTCTCCTAAGGATGAGCTTTGGATCAGCTCCTGGCCCAGATGATGATGGAGCCGTGCTGCTTGGATGCTGGATGGTGCCCCAAGAAGATAAACTGGGCAGGTCTTTGGATGCCTGCCCTTTGTGGATAATCCCTAGAGAAGATGGAAAAAGTCATCTTCTCTGTACCTCTGAGAGGAAAACTTTCATCATGGGACCCCAAGAGGTCTTCAAGCACGAACATTAGAACCAGTCCTGTGGACCAATGGAGAGCTGCAGATGCCCATTTCAGCTATTGTGCCTACTGACGTGCTGCAGTCAGCTGGGTAACTGGATACAAGTATTTGCTTTGCCTAAATCATATCCTATGCTTCTCCATCTCTTTCTCTGCCAGTGCTTGCAAGTGTGTGTACAGCCATGGTCAGTCCCCTTTTAAGGCTTTATCTTTGACAGAGTGTTTGTTTACAGCAAGATAAATATCATCATTGATTATTTTGCTTTACAACCCTAAGTGAGAACAAAGCATGGTGATAGTTACCATGGGGCAGCAGGATGAGGTCAGCACTGTGCATCCTGCCTGGGGCTGACATCACCTAGCTGACTTCAGGATAAAACTGCGTTGTCTTGATATAATTTCACTAAGCTTTTCTATCACAATGGAACATTATTCTCTGGGGAAGGAAGACCTGTACTTAGCAAGGCTGACCACTACTTTTACATTTCCCAATACTCCTAAACTTCTGTTTAGAGGAATGTTGCTCAGTCCACACCCCACTCTGAGTTTTCCATTTGCACTGTCCTCTCCCCTCAACCTTCCTTTTGCTGTCCTGACTAGTATTTTCCTTTGCAATAACCTTGGAGAGAGATTTCCTTATCTGCACTATGACTAATCAGTAAGGTCTTATGATTATTATAAAGCAATTTGTTGGAGGTAGGAATTAGAGCATGAAACTGGGACTGAGGAAGCCAGATTTGCAGTCCTTGCTCTACTAATGACTGATTAGATATGGCCTTCAGCAAGTCAATTTGGCCTTAGTTTTCAGATGTGCTGATTTAATTTTTAGTCTCTCGCCTCCAGCTTTCTTTTCTTCCTTCTTCTAGGGGGAGGGAGGTGCCCACGGTATGCAAACCTGCTGTTTCATTCTACCTCAAATATGTCTCAGTCTGGGGAGCCAGAAATGGAAGAAGTTTTGGAAATGGTGACACTGTGAATAATGTTCTTTGCTTATCTGCTGTTCATAGTCACATTAAGGGTGAGCCCTTTGTTGCAAAGTATTATAGGCGAAAAAATGCACTGTGTGGCACAGAGTTACATTCTGAGATCTTGATTGTTTCTTCTTTATGCTTTACCCACAATTGCTATGAATATTCCTGAATTTATTACAGAATCTGTAATCTGGGGAAGGAAAGCAAGGTTGAATTCTTATGGTTGCAGGTTACAGATAGGGTAAATTCAGAGGTGACTCAGTATGAGAGAGTGGAAGGAGTAAATTCTGCATTTGTAAACTATGGTTTTACTGAGTTCTTTATATTCTTTCCCCCACAATTAACAGATATAGCAAGAGACAGGAACAATTTATTGGAGTGAATGAATACAAGGAATACAAGGAAATAGAATCCTTATTTCCAGTTGTAATTGGGCAGCTGCTGTCTGTCTGAGAAATGTCCTTAACGTTACTTTCAGGGGCTAGATCAAGGCTCCTCTCCTTTGGCTGAACGCTCTTTCTGAGATCCTGCGCTCTGCCTCCCATCAGGAACCTGCTGAGTTGTGCCAGGCTGCACAACTCCCACAGCTTCCCCTGGATCAACCCGCACCCCCCAAGCCGCCGGGCTTCATCCCCTTGCTGCCAGGTCCTTCTGCCCTACGCAGGAGTAGCTCGTCCCATGTGCGCATCCCCCGTGGTGGGGCTGGAGAGAGTGGAGACCTTCACTGGTAGAGAAAGAGGAAAGGGACAGGAGTGGCTGACATGAGCCATCTGGATTTTTCAATCTTGTCTCCCTCTGTCTCCGATCACAGAGTCTGGACCTTCCAGGGCAGCCGCACCCTTGGGTTTAAGAATCATTGCATTAGGTTAGACCTTGAAAAAGGAGATGTAGGGTCCAGCGGAGTCAGTGAGAGCACAGTTTTGCAGCAACAGATCCAGTTTCACTAACAGTTTTTAAACTTCTATTAACCATCTTCTTTTTTCTTTAAAGCATCCTCAACTTGCAGTTTTGGGCCTTGTCTGGACTGAGATTGCCTGCTGGGGAGTCAGCAAAGTGTGTCCCAGAGCTGGGGACAGGAACCGCCCTGCATACCGAGTCAGAAAGAGAGGTTAGCAGACACGGGGCCTCTGATGCAAGGGGAGTGTGCATGCCTCCATTCCACCCACCCCCAGGTTACCCGATGAGTTGGCCATGGTCCAACGGTTGGCAGCATTTCATAGACAAGTCCTCTAGACTGTGCTAAAGCACTGTGTAGGAGCAGTCTTTCCTGGTCATTCCACACTCTTCCCCACACTTTCATTTCTTTTAAGTCACCTGTGGTTTTTGGCTGCCAGTAAGAACAAAAAAATTTCTGGCAGTTCTGCTGCAGTCAAATTTGGCAGTTTCACCAGTTACTTCCAGTAATTATCTCCATGTCACAGATATGCCCTAGGTGCCAGTTTTAGGAAAACCTTCCACCGGTGTTTGAGTAAGGAAATGGATTCTTTAGGAAATCACTTTCCTATGAGAACAGCCCCTTCTTTACAAACACACTTGCTGGGGTCTTTGGAAAAGGCTGCATTTGAAATCTGAAATATGCTGATGTGCAAATCATTTCAATAGCTGACCTGCAGAATCTCTTGGCAGGGCTGATGGCAGCAGTTTGCTCCGCTTCCAGCCGCCTGCTTCATTTTGGCAGCCGCGTGCCTTCTGGCCCAGATGCCTGCAGCCTCTTGTCCAAGTTAGGAGCTAGGCAAATTTTACACGCTGTCCTGTAAATACATCTCATCTTATTATCTATGCAAAGAATTAGACCTAAAGCTCAGGCTGCCTTTTGCCTCCCAAAGTTATTCTAAATGGACCCAGTAAAGCTGGATTACGGATTTACAGTGGTGGATGTGCCAACCGGACTCTCACCAAGGAGTAGGGTGAATCACTGCGTTTCCTTTTAAGGGTATCTGCCCGACCACAAAGCAGTGGTGATCACTGCCAGCCAGCCTGAGCAATAGCAGGCAGGACTTTGAAAGCAGCAAAGCACATAGAGGCACATCATACTGAAAGAGCAGATGCCACAGCAGATGTTAAGGCCACATCGAGAACCGCTGAGCACAGGAGATTGCTTCCAGGACATGGATGTGAAATTCTTAGGTACGGCTCACAGCACTGGCGTGCCTCTCTGTTTCAAACCCTCATAGCCCTGTCACAAGCCTTTTTTAAAAAGTCTTGCAGAGTTTTCCTAAGTTAATTTAAAAACAGGTCTTTGAAACAGATAGTTTTAAAAAAGACTCAGACCCAAACAAAATAAAGGTAGATGCAGTAATGCATACAGCAAAGAGCATGAGCTTTTTAGCATTGTTCTGCTGTGACGTTACATTCATTGACATTTCTGACACATTTTAAGGTCTGCAAGTAGACTGCAAATTCACTGATTACTCTCTGACCTTCAGGTACAATCCATCTTTCAATTATCCTGTGACTCTGCTAATTTGGTCACATGTCAGGGGAGAGGAGGAGCACCCACAGTGTTAAATTACCTGCACATATAGACATATGGACTCATCTGTACCTCTGTTGAGTCACAGGAATGTAACCTCTCTTTGGCAATGCATTGCTGTGGTTTCTCTCTAGGTCTGGCACTCCAGACACTGAGTGCAGATGGGAGAACATGGTACTGCCCCACAATTGGGAGGGGGTCTGGTACTGCCCCTGTGGGACAAGAGGTAGAGGGGTAAATGATGGAGACAGTGTATGACTGATGGGAATAAGCAGAACTTGAAGACAAGGTGTGAGGAACTGTCATGGTTTAACCCCAGCCAGCAACAAAGCACTACGCAGCTGCTCACTCACTTCCCTCCCGCCCAGTGCGGGAGAGAATTGGGGAAAAAATTAAACTCATGAGTTGAGATAAGAACAGTTTAATAGAACAGAAAGGAAGAAACTAATAATGATGGTAATAACAAAATGACAATAATAATAATAATAATAGAATCAGAATATAGAAAACAAGTGACGCACAATGCAATTGCTCACCACTCGCTGACTGATGCCCAGTTAGTTCCTGAGCAGCGATCCCTCCCCAGGCCAAGTCCCCCCCCAGTTTATATACTGGGCATGATGTCCCATGGTCTGGAATACCCCTTTGGCCAGTTTGGGTCAGCTGCCCTGGCTGTGTCCCCTCCCAGCTTCTTGCTCCCCTCCAGCCTTCTTGCTGGCTGGGCATGAGAAGCTGAAAAATCCTTGACTTGGTCTAAACACTATTTAGCAACAGCTGAAAACACTAGTGTGTTATCAACATTATTCTCATACTAAATCCAAAACATAATGCTATACCAGCTACTAGAAAGAAAATTAACTCTATCCCAGCTGAAACCAGGACAGGGACCAAGACCATCCCTTTTAAAACAAAAGTCATGCACTGGTTTTGCTGGGTGCAGTTTTTTAACAGTTGGCATTAGTGGGATTGCCTTTGTTGTGGCAGCTACCCAGGCAGATCTGGGATCCACTTGGTAGACAGCACAGAAGAAAGTGCTTGTGGCTCGCACAAGCTGGTGCTTTGTGCCCCAGAGTGCTTTGTGTTCCTCTCCTACATGGACCTTTCCAACCTCCAACCGGTGACATCTTACCTTGGTATCGCTACAGTAGTCCCCCACTGCCCTGGTGCCCAGCCTGTTTTCCTCTTGGGGAGCTCCATTTCGCCTGGAGGGATGGCTCAGCTGATGAAGCAGCTGCTGTACTGTGGCAGATTTCAGCCTGGTGCTATTAAAAAAAAAAATTTAAAAAAATTGGTTCCAGTTTATCCTAACTATCTAAGCCCTAAATTGAGGCAGTTCAGCAGCTGCTTCACGAACAGCTGAGCTGCCTGTGTAGAAGGACTGGGAACCTTTGGGAGAGGGGCAGCTCAGGCTGATGGCTAAGGGCAAGAGTAACTACTTGTGTCAGACCTCAGTCTCTAGGTGCACCAGTTGCTGTGGCACATCTCAACATAGCAAAGAAAATCAGAATTGCGGGAGATGTCTTCGTGAGTGTGTGAGAGAGCATTTTTATGTCAGTGACAGAAAAGAGAACGTCGGAACAAAGTGTTCAAATGTTGTAGGAAAAAAAGCTATATTTAGCTGCTCTAAAAATTGCTTAGTACCAGACATGAAGGAAATGGCTGTGGCAACCTACACTCCTCCCGTTTCACCTGTTGCGATGCTTCTTAAGCCTAGAAATATCTATAAAATAAGTAACAAAGCAGTTAAATCTTCCCCAGAAGAGGCGTAAAGAAACTAAATTCACTTGCCAAAGCAGCTATTGCTGAACTATGAATTGACCTTGAGCTGTGTCGATTTGCTGTAATGCAAACCATCTGCACGCTGAAACAATTAAAGCCTTCAGATCTCCTAGGAGTTTCCTTCCTCCGATTATAACTTATGTGCTGTGGTAGAAGCATAGAGGTAAACAGCTCGTTAGCGTGGACCTCTGTGTCTGTGTAATTTTATGGTGCAGCACATACAAAACCATTTTCATTTGAAGTGGCAGTCGGCTTTCAAGTAGAAAATATAGCATATGCTTGGTACTGAATGCTGGAGTCAGAGCTTGTAAAACAGCCTCAGTTAGACACATCTGCTTTGCGTCCTCTCCTTCCCTTCCCCCAGCTTCTCCTTTGAATGTACTATTTTCTGTGATTTTTAACCAAGTTTCTGTAAAGCACAGGTCATGCTGGAGAGGCAGTGCCCAAATACAGACCTTTCTTGTGTAACACGTGTCTAACTTAAACCCGCCTGCCTTCTCAAACAGCGGTATGTAAATAGTGCTTCTGTGCTGTGAGTCTGGCCATCTCTGAAGAAAAAGGACTGGATAACAATTACAACTGATCTTATAAAAGTCTTGCTTGCCTTTCAACTAGTTCGGTTTCCAGAAGTTCAGAGTTCACACCTCTTTAAAGCCTTAAAAAATCAATCTACAGCTATGGCATCAGAGTTTGGACATTGCTGCATTGGTAAAATACCAGAGACGTTGCTTCTGTAGGATCTCTGTACAATTTGCTATGTCCCACAATTGGCAAAATTTCATATTAAGAGCTCTTTGTATTAAAACCCCTTTTTTGCATGTTCTTCCACCATTTCTCTCCATCCAGATGATAACAGCATTAAAATCTCAGATCCTCCCTTTTCAAA
Source organism: Elanus axillaris (assembly GCA_026212715.1). NCBI lineage: Eukaryota > Metazoa > Chordata > Aves > Accipitriformes > Accipitridae > Elanus > Elanus axillaris. The sequence goes on from JANZLQ010000065.1 coordinate 374,615, forward strand.
TCCCAGGGAAGAGTAATCATGCAAGCTTAGTAAAATAAGAGAAGAATTTTCTTTCGTAAGAATAGGGGTTTTTTTTCCTGATTTTAGAAAACAAGTTTAGAAACAAGTTTTAGAAACTTGTTTTTAGAAAACAAGCTTAACATCATAAACAATGTAAACATAATCAATGACTGTAAAGTTAAATTAATGAAGTATTTTGCTTTTAAAGTTAAGACTGAAAAATAATGTGTGGATGCAGCACAGCTTCTGAGCCAGCTGTGACTGTCTCTGTGGCCAAAGGCCTCCATCCCAGAGAGTGACCCCTGGCCTCAGGCCAGGTAGTGCAAAGCAGCTCAGGTCCACATTTCTTAGAGCAGGCTGCGTCCTACACCCCCGTACCCGTGGACTCAAGACATGGCGTGCGTGTTTTATGGGTTCAAATTGGCTGGAAAACGTGAGGGGAGGCTGAGGGGGCGGCACTGGTTGGGATAGTGTACGAGGCTGGTGAAGAGCAGAGGAAGGCTGGGGGGTCCATGCTGCTAGGACGATGTGATTTCTGGTGCTAACTACCCCTGGAAGCACCTCTGGGGTTTGTTTTGAAGGAAATGCACTGATCTGCTGTAAAAGAGGTCCCGCAAATGAACTAACGTGTAAAATAAGACTATCACAGCACCAGACCCTGGGACCAAGCTGAATTATTTGGCAGTGCATGTCCAAGCCCTATAAATTCCAGGTCATATATGTGTTACGTTTAAAAGGCTATCTATAACAAATAGACAAAACTATATCAAATGCCAGATTTACAGTTTCCTTTGTGATCCAATACTGAACCATGTCTGAAATATGCTGCAGGCTAGAGAAGTAACGAGGGTCTTGGTCATGCCCTGCAAGCAGGGCTGGAGGCACATGTTAAGCTCAAGGCAGCCAGTCATGAAACAGGCATTACCCAACTTACAAGCACATGCCTTTGAGACCCAAATATATCCCTTTTGTGTTTTATTTCTTATAATTTCAGGGATTTTTTCATTAATGAAACATAAAAATAAGTAACCTCCACTTCCCTGGATCAGCGCAGGTCTCGGGCTCTGACCTTCTCACCCATCGCAGGACCAGACGTGGCAGCAGGCGGAGGCATAAATAGCTTCTTTCCCTCGGGGTGGGATGGTGCTCCTACTGCATCTAAGTGCAAATGTTGCTTTTTTCCCCCCCTCTGGTCATCTCTTTTTTTCCCCAAAGCGCTGTTGCTACATCTGATTGATAAAATATAGGCAGAGGAGAGCAAGAGCTATACAGAAGCAGGACACCTCTGACAAGGCTACAGCCCTCTGCGGTCTGCAGCAATGCTGGACTTCTCGTTGGTGTATGGCATCCACGCCCTCCCTTCCTCTTCCCCTCCGTATCTGCAGCCAGGAGGCTGACTTTAAATCTCTGAAATTGAGGAGTTGAGATGCTGTGTGTACATCATTCCACAATTCTGAAAGAAAAAAAGAACCATATTTTCCTTTTTTGTTGTCTCTTTTCTAGTTCTCCAGTATTTCTCAGCCCTGATACATATGCTTTCTTTTGCTGCCCTTTCACATAGAGTACTTTACCCATCATTTTCCTTTCTAATTTTTCAGTGTATTTTTTCTCTAAAATTTTCCTTCAAAATTACAAACATACATCTCAGATCTTAGCTTTCCTAGACATGTGCTCTTTTTCCACTCAGAAATCTTCCTGGTCATTTGGGATTTTCAGGAATTCTAGAAAGAAAAATCTGATTCTTATTTAAAAATATTATCTTTTTCCTTTGTTTTTTACTTTGCTGATTTGCCTATTTCTTACTTCTGTTTTTTCCCACTCCCTGCAATCCTGTCTCTTCTTTAAATTGTCCTACTTTTTCCCCCCCTTGCACCATGCTCTCGCAGTCGGGGAGGAAGACCATGACAGCAAAGGTAGGAATCAGGATGCTCTTGGGCCAATGAATGGGACACAGACCAAATGTGAAAGGGATTAGTGACATTGAGCTAAAAGAAAGCCTGATTCAGGGCAAAGTTTTCAAAAGTGGTCACATCCTACTGAAAATGTGAAAAATGTTCATCTTATGCACCACTGAAGAAGTACGGAGCGGGGAGGAATTAATTACCCTGCAGTGGCAGCTGGCAGCTCCTCCCTTGCCTGCTGGGCTTGCAAGCTGGGGAGCAAGTGGGCAGGCACGGGCACGCAACCGCCAGCGTTTCAGCTGGCAAGGCTGGCTAAGCAGGCATAGGGCACTGCACTTCAAGGCTAATTTTTTCAGATTTTTCCAGCTAAGGGTGGACTGGATGGATTAGACAGGCATTTCAGCAACAAGTTGTCAAATCTGTTGTCCTGTCTTACAGCACTGTCTTTCTGGGGTGGTTGTCTTCATGGACTGTTGTCAGGATGATTTACTAAAAAGTCCTAAACTTGTGCAGACAGTTTCTAGGGAACTTCTACTATATGTCACCATCAGACTTATTAAACAGAGCAAAATGTCATCGTGTACACAGTGTGACAGGACAATTTCTTGTTCATTGTCTAGGAAATGACAATGTGGACAATTCCCTGACCAGAAGGCCCCCTCCCCCACCAGTTCACCAGTTTGGGGACAGATGCTGGGAATCAGATTGCAGCTACAGCACATTAGGGCTCACATTTTCGCGGTATCCACAAAGCATGCTGAGCTTCCACAGTTGTGGTTCCTATACTTAAAACAGAAGGTCCTAGTTAGTTTTACTGCCCTGAGCATTTTTACATACTGCTAGCAATTAGGAACAGAATTAAAAGTGGGAGGATATCTGTTTTCTGTACACTTTATTATAGAATATTTCCTTATTTCTCATATAGTAGCTCTACTGCTTACCTTGGCAAGGTGTGGGTGCTTACAGAGAATTAGATGACAGCACTCCCAGGCCTCTAAGCTTCCCCTACTCCAACCTAAGCATATATTTACATCTGACTATTCACATCAATGGGACTGTGCGAGTAAGGATGAATTCTTCACCTGTTTATTGAGTCAGGGCTTCTGGGCTACATCTGTGTGCTGACAGGCTTGTGATCTGGCATCGTTAGGGCTGGCTACAGCATAAGCTAAAAAGGCCATTGCTGCAGGGAACGGATTGCCAGATGTAACACAGCTCTCAGCTTTGAACTCCTAACTATTACTGGGACATCCACTGATCTGTCAGTGCCATGGAAATCTAGCCTTTGAAACCAGAGTGAGGGGCAGGGCAAGACTCACTTCGGTACATTTACACAGCTCTCTGAAACCCTCTGATTAAATGTATGACAGACATAGGAAATATCTGTTCATGGTTTGTGTTATAAAATCTACCTTTTCATATCTTTGACAAGAAAGTACCTGTTTAATAATGCAGTTTATAGTCAACAGGAGAGGAAGAAAGGAAAATTACTAGCAAATGTGTCTGTTTTGGAGAGCACTTCTGCCTAACTAAGGGTGCAAATAACCTGAAAGAAAAATGCACACAAGTACAGCAGAGGGTGGCTTTGTGAGCTTTATCAAAGGTGATGGGAGTCTTTCAGTTGGTCCTAGTGGGTTTTGGGACAGGGCAGGATGTGGGAAGGTTGGTGCTCGCATCACACGATGAGGCCAGACTCCGTGGCAGTGTCTTCAAACTGCAGACATACTCCCTTGCTGAAGGTTGTACTTGTAGTCTTACGCTGGCCAATCTTGAGTCATCTTGCAAAGCTGGATCAACGACACACACCTTTTTGAGATAAAAAGGGGTATTTCTTGAATATTCTGGGAAACTAACCCAAAGATGATGGTAATTCCAAAACTGTCAGGAAGGTACAGTTTTATCTTTATAGCTTTAGGTAGCAACCAAGATAAAGTCCCCAATCCTCCAAACCATGTGCATGTTTAAAATTATGAGTAGTTCTATTGATTTCAGTAAGACTGTGCGTGTGGGTAGGTGCCACATATATGCAACATCATCAGAAAGGAGACAAGTGCAATCTCCTCATTCTATCCCCCTTCAAAATAATGTACGTCTGACTGTGCTGGTCTCTGAGCACAACCCCTAGATGGGATGGGGGAGGTGAACTTGCTCTGAGTTCTGCGTTCTTCTGACCAGTGCAAGTGTGGTAGATGAAGATCACAGATTTGGTGTGCGACTGCATGTATATGACCATGTGAGTAAGAAAGCGATTACATGGGTTATTTTTAGTTTCCAGGTATTCCTTTCATTTTGAGGATACTGGAGGAAAGAGTTGCACCAAAGGGGCTTAGGGTTGGGCAAAATTAAGAATTTTAGGAGCCAGAAAAGGATACCTGGCAGTACTAAGGTTGTATCTGCCATAGCAAGGCACATGTCCCCATGGCATTTCTTCACCAGGAGATGGAGAGAGGCTGTTTAGCTGGCTCCTGTTTGTTTTCAGTCTGCACTCACGTGCCTGTGTGGCTGGAATGACCTTGTTTGAATTAACAAGTTGCTGAGTATGAATCAAAGGGTAATTGTCATTGCTGCCAGTGGTACTAAACAGACCTGAGCTATTAATTCAAGACCAATGAGAGAAATGAGTAAACAGAAAGTTTACTGGTGTAAGGAAACTACAGGCCTGAGTGGATGTTCTCTGTTTGTTGTATTTCAACTTTATTGCTTTGCTTTGATCATTTAAAATTACCACTGTTTTCAGCTGGAATGTAGAAAAAACTAAACCCACATGATTTCGGAATTATTTATTCTGATTTTAAAGGGACTGTCTGTTACAAACTGTCTTCCTTCCTCTGCAACTTGTTTTTGGGTAGTCTTTGCTATACAGCCATAATTTACATAAAGATCGTCATGGAATAATTACATTTCCCTGTAAATATGTTACAAAGAAGTCAAATCCAAGGTGCTATTAGGTAGGAACCCTTTTGGATTTCAGTCCTAAGCATATCTTAAGATTTAGTATGTCTGTATGTCCCATAGGGACTAATCATCCATAAAGCTATGTCCACAGTCAAGCCTTTAGAGGATCAGGGCCAGGGCTTGCAAAGGCATGTGAAGGCAGAAAATGAGAGGGAGACCTGCAGCACTCCAGAAGTGCCCAAAGGGGTTCCTGAAGCAGCCAGGGGCTGGGGGCATCTTGCAAATTCGTAGCACTTACAAATACTGCTAAGTTTTTAAATGAAACTCTTCCTGCAAAACACTGGTGAAACTGAGGGGATACTAATGCATGGTTGGGGGGGGTAAGGAAGTATAGTCCTTTTGCTGACCCTTTCCCTCCCACAGCCCATGTCCTGCTTCCTTTCACTGCTTCCACTCGGCCGGAGGCTGCTGCCCACAGCTGCTGGACCACCACAGGTCCAGCTTGCTGGAGCATGCAAGCACCCTTGCAGGGTTTCATCCAGGGGGTAACTGAAGTCAGGGGAGGCAGAAAAGGAGGAATCTGTAGACTCTTCTCTCGAGATCTCCACATTGCTGGTTTTATTTTAATAGAAATGCAGTCTTAAATGCTACAGGACTCTCGAAGCCCATGCCCTATCTTGCTTTTAGCTTTCCTGCTCCTTTGACCCAGTGCCTTTTGATGTAGTCTAGCAAAAATACGAAGAGACCAAGGCTTGAGTGCAGAAGTGAGTGTCTTGGTCCCTGGGCTCAAAGCAGCAGTACTGGCTGAGTGAATGTTCAGCAGCTTTCCCATTTTAATGAGTCCTGCCAGTTCTATGCCAGAGGGCCAAGGAGATGTTTCAGAAACATGTAAACATCATGCAGTTGCTGATGGAGTTAATGTAAACTCTATAGGATGTTTTGTCAGTTGTCCCTTTGTTTAGTCTTGGAACCAGAAGAATGGGGGGAACAAAAAGAGTCCTCAAATACCCAAAAGGTATATAAAAACCAGCGATGGATTTTTCTCCCTCTTTTTCTTTTGCTAAGGAGAAAATGGGCAAGCTTAAGGATTTAAAATGGGATGTTAAGAAAAACTTTCTAACTCAATAAATAAATAGCTTAAAACCTGGAAGGGATGACCCATAGAGGAGGTGCTACGCTACAGTACTGTGTTTCAGGAATGGGTTAGCGAAAGGTCTGTTAGGGATGGTGTCGAGTCCTTGGCTCTTCTTCAGAGCAGGGGGATGAGTTTACTGAAGTACCCCTTGTAATCCTGTTCAACCATACTTTCCTGCGGTATTGTGATCACTTCAATAAAGTGATATTTTAATACAAATAAACAAATGAAGCTGCAGGACCTTGTGAAGCAGTCCACCTTTGTGCAATCCAATGTCTGGTTCAAAGGGTTATTTCAGTTATGGTAGCTGAAAGTCCTAGTCCTTGCCAGATTCATAAAACTATCCACACCCGTTTTGCCATTTAGGAAGTTCAGCTTTCATTTCCACTTTTCTGGAAGCTATGCTTGATGTTGCATTTCTCTGAACTGACTCTCCACAACCACAAAATGATTTAAAGCTGAATTTTATCCTTGAATGTGACAGTGATTTTAAATATTGTTTTTCCCCCTACACAACAAATAACTGTGCATCACACACGTTATGTTTGCCTGTGATTGCTTTTTATTAATATTTTATTCATGAGACTCTTGCTTTGGAACACAGAGTGCCCATTGCTATATTTGGTTGTGTTACTTTAGCCACCACTTTTAACTGGCTTGAATGGGCTATAGTTTAAAAATATTCTAAAGTTCTATCTGCGTCATCAAGCTTTAATAAAAACCAAAAAAAAGTTTATTCTGCTTTTCTTCACAGGTGCATTTGTAACACTACTTGCTACTCAAACTTAATTATTCATTTAAAAAACCAAAAAGCATCTCCCTCTTCTTGCCAGTTGCCTGTGCGATCCTATGGTAACCGATTGGCAGCTTAATGTCTCACTGGATTGAATTATATCTTGGAAGGACTGATTGAGAGCCTCATAGTGCTTGTCTATGTTTTAAATCTCTCTCCTGTGCCACATTCCTTGGCTTTTAACTTCATTATTTTTACTCAATGCTTCAATAATTCTCCCTAAGAACAAGTATGCTTTCAGAAAGCTTATTACTAACTTTATCTTGAGACATGGCTGTCTTTGTTTCCATTATGCAGTAGGTTTTTTTGGTTGACTAAGAAGCCTGTCAGAATGAACAAAAAGTAATGCAGGGCTGGTAGTGTAGAGGTTGCAATGCAGCACCTAACAAAGAGCCTTAGATGAATCTTACCTAGGTAAGATCAAGAAGTCAGTTTGCGAAGTACTTGTCTGGGGACAGAGACCTTAAAAATATGCACCAACCGATCTTTAAGTATTACCCATGCAAAGCACTTGATGGGATTTGGATATGTTATTTGCAAGCACCAAGCAAGTCAACACTGAAAGGCATCACATCTGTCTGTACCTCCATGTGAATTGTTTGGTTCAGTGTCACGTCTGAAAAAAATTCACTGTCAAATTAAAACTTAAAAATCAAAGGAAAAAATCACTGTCAAAATTAGTAGGCTTAAAAACAGAGCTATATCTGAGGAGTGAACTCATATTGGAAGATATATCAAAAAAGAACTTAGGCATATTTTCTCCATCATTCTTTGTTGCAGCAGGAGAAAACGATGCTGTAAATCTTTTGGTGTTATCCATATAAATGATACTACACAGACAAGGTGAATGCCATGCCTTGCTGCCAGAAAACAGACAAACATGAGCCCAGGCCTTGCAACTGATCTTGCACAGATGGACGCGAGCTCCCTTGCAGCCGCTTATTGTCTCAACGATCCTCTTTTCCAGCTCGACAGTCCACCCATGCACTGTCAGGTTTGAGGCTGCGGCCAAGCAAACAAGCTATACACACAGTGCCTTTTGCTGCTGGGGAGTCCATCAAGTGTGCCAGCGGATAACATTTAAATGCACCTTTGTAGTTCTGAAAACACAAATCCCATTTTGTAGCACTCCCAAGTCACTTAAAATCCTCCACTTTAATCGTGATCATGGTCATGGGTGTTTTATCCAAAAGCTTTGTAAACTGAGGTTACTGGGTCTTGGAGGACAGGTTCAGGGGCGAGCCCAGCAGATTTCTGGTGGGACTTCCTTTTGGCATGGGACTGGTCTTGGCGAGCCAGGTAACACGAAGCTCATTTGTCTAAAGCAAGCATTTTGATACATTTCACTCACATTCAAGTAACTTGGCATTCAACTTAAAGCTATCTTGAATACCATGGGCCTTTACAGTGCCAACAAGTAGGCTCAAGATCTGACACATTCATATCTACGCTGTTAGACTCAATTACTTGTTTTTAAAAGCTATACAACTTTCTAATCTGCCAGATGCCATACTTCATACAAAAATCTGGGAGAATCAGAGCTGTTGGGAAAGTAAGGATTTAACACCTCCCAAATTGATTAACTGGATTTAGTTCTCAGTGTGAGTTGTTTTGCTGGTGTTGAGGTGACTTTATCAACACGTACAGCATACTGGTGTGGGAAGAGCAACTAACTGGCAGAAACAGCCCCAGTTCCCACTTTGGGGGGGGGGATAGGAATGGCCAGACAGAGCAGGTGAGGAGTTTGTGAGGGGCCAGCGAGATGGGGAAGGGGAAGAGGGACAGGAGACATCAGCTAACGGTGTCCCAGGTGCATCTGTGGCCGAGTAGTGAGACCACGGGAACTGATGTATTGGCTTAGATGGTGGCTTGGTAAACACGCAGTTTCAAATCTGTTTAATCTAAGGCTGTGCTCTTGCTGAAAGGTGCAGCCTGCCCTCCTTCCCGATCCCCACAGCCCCGTCTCAGGGGTTTGCTCGGCAGCGAGTGGCTGACGTGACTCACTTCCCCCCGTGGGACCACTGCCGTGGCACCGGGACGGCAGGAACGCCGGGCTGAGGGTGTGCAGGAAAGGCAAGTCTGCTTTTTCGGGCAGCTGCGTAGCCTTAGGAAGCCGTACCTTAAACCCAGTATCCTGTCTGTGACAGTGACCAGCCCTAGATAAATTGAGGGAAGACATGAAAAACTCTGAAGCAGGTAATTAGGGAGCGACTTGGCCTTCAAGCATTGTCTGTCATTTCCCCCATTACTGACAGAGATTGATGTACGCCCTACGTCTTATCAGAACCTCTGCGCTTTTAAATGTGTTTCCCAGTTGCAGTTCTGCATAGTCTTCCTATCTGTACACATATCTAATCTCTGCTGAGTCTTCACAAGCCTCGCTCCTTGCTACATCCCGGGGCGATGGATTCCATTGACTTAATAGTCCCTGGGCCTGATCGTGGGAGGAGAGGCCGGGGCCAGCCACCCGCAACAGCTGCGGGAATTCAGGGTTGTTATCGCTCAGCGCGGTTGGGTCTGCTACCTGTTGCAAAGCTTAAATTCAAGGATTACCAGGAGAGCAACACGGGAACGGCTTGCAGTTGTTTTGCCAGTGGTTATTTTTTTTTAATAACTTTCCTCCTACAGGCGCGCAGGAGAGCGAACTCGGGTAATTATTGGGGAAAAGTTCGGCAGCTTCTTCCTTCAGCAAGTTCCCCCTCCAACGCCTCGTGGCTTGTAACTACCGAGGGGGTGCTGCGGTCCCAGCACCCGGCCGGGGGGCTCCGGCCTCGCCCCCCCCCCGCGGCGCCCAGCACCCGCGCTCGCCAGGCCGGCGGGACACCCCGAGCCCCCGCTCGGCGTCGGGCCGGTGCTTCGGGCCCCGGGAGGGGGGGTCGGGTCGGGCCCCGCCGC
>JANZLQ010000065.1:400127-422346 GCA_026212715.1 Elanus axillaris
CCCCACCCCCCCCGTTTTTTTTTTCTTACTTCTTCCCCCACAAGACCAGTGATGAAAAATAGGACAGGACTCAGATGAGTAAGGCACTAGTATAGTCAGGATCATGGTAAATAGCAGAGCTGTGTATGCTGTTAACATAAGGAAAGTACCAAGTTGAAAGAATACATAAAATAATACCTCATCATTTGGCAGGTTAGATTTGTTCTTTTTTGCCTTGGTTGTCTTTATTGTATGACACACGAGATGTTCCCTCCCTACCTTGTTCTCTTAGATCTTTCTCTTACAAATGCGTGAATCTGCTTTGGGTACTTTGTTAAAACAAACAAGGAACAAGTATGGACAGCTACCAGGGGACTGGGTAGCACCAGCAGGAGCAGAAGGACCAAAGCCTGACTGACACAGCTGAGACCTGAAAGCATTTGGCAGTTTGAAGGCAATCTCTTTTTGTAATAGTCTCTAAGCTCAGCCCTTAGATGAATGCAATGCAGTGGGATGCTGAGAAATGGGTATAAATATTTAGGGTTTTGTACGATGAATTTTGGTTCTGCCAATTAGTCATATCCCTTAGGAATTAATTGCAAAGTCTCTTGTGTTCTATTGAGAGCTGGAAGAGGGAGCAATGACCATCAGCAGCCATTGGACTGGAAGAACATGTGTGTGTCTGGCGCTCTGGGGACACAGCGTGTCCTGGGCAGGGTGAGAACAGCAGGGGAAATTGTGTGGCTGCTGTCTCGTCTTTCTTCCCTGGTTCGAAGCTGTTCTCTGTGCAGCACCTACATGAAGAGCTAAAACATCTGCCCTGAGCAAAGGGGATGATGTGAGCAAAGGTAAGAAGCCCCTTGCGTGCTCCAGCCCACCTGTGTGGCTGTGGCTGAGCCTCCGCTCCCAACAGGCTCTTCCCCTGTGCCAGTGCAGCGTGCCAGCATTGACAGGGGGTTGCTGCCATGGCCTTGGGGAAAACGATGCTCTCCCTGCTCTCCAGAGAGTTCTGCCATGAGCTGGGAGGGGGGTGAGGCATCTGTACAACCAAGCCGCCTGGAAAGAAGGGGTGAGCCCCAAGTTGCCCTCTGTGGGGGTGAGGGAAGCTGGGGCTGGTGGGAGGTGGTGAGCCCTTAGTTTGGGCATTCCAGTGTGCTTTGGTTAGTGGTGTGGGGAGCTGGGCAGGCAGCATGCTGGGCCCTGTATCCTGGGTGAGAGGAGTCCAGAGAGCTGAACAGCAAGGAGAAGGATGGCTCAGGGAGCTCCTGCTGGGAACTGGAGTGGAGGTTTGCACAGAAACCGGGCGGTGTGGGTAGTTAATGGGACTGGTGGCCAGGTAGAGGTGGTGGTGTGTGTTGCAGTGGTGCAGGTGACAGGTTGGTGGGAGCTCTGAAGATGAACGGGGACCTGATCTGGAAGGAACTGTGAGTCTGTGCAATACAAACAGTGATGCTTATGAGAGCAGCTTATGTATGGAGAAAGGTGTGTGGGGTTTTTTTGTCTTTTCTTCCACTGCCTGTTTTGTTTTCTTTGTCTGTCAGGACTAGCTGGACTGGCTTTGAGCTGATACTATCAATTCAACCGTCAGTATTTTGTGTGTTCTTTTAAGCCTCTTTCTTCTTGGCTGTGATGCTTGAAGAGATCACAAAACAATACCTGGCTGCATACAAACGCTTTTCAGATGATTATCAATACCACTTACCAGACTTAAGTTAAGCAAACCTGTTTGTAAACACCTGTATGCTGGGTAATTATTAACTATGAATCCCTCCTTTTTGGCTGTTGTTCTTTTGGAGATTTGAAGATGATTGCTGATAAATGGACAGGTGGTTAAAATACTTGTCCAAGCCGAAGTCTAGCAACCACAGCCTAGTGCTGGTCCCTTGACTTCCTTTGCAGGATGAAGCTGATATAGTTAAGATGTAGTTTGAGACTGAATTTGAAACTCCTTTTATCAGAGTATGACTGCTCTGGGAATTCAACTGACTTTCTCCAGCAGGCTTTGGGATGCTTTGGCTGTTCTCCAGAAAACTTGTTTGAAAGTAAATGTAGAAAGAAGGATTTTGCCTCCCCCCTCCCAGCCCCCAAGTTAACACAACAGATGCATGAAGTATATGTGAAGTATAACAGTATTTAAAATTTGGGTGTTGACATACAGTGATATTGTGTGAAAATGGGTGAGAGACTGAAATTTGAAAAGCTGCTCTTTACTAATTGCACTTTTGTATTGCGTCTTTGCCAATAAAAAGAAAAAAAGTGCATCACTTAATTTTTGGCTAGACAGACAAATGCAGACCAGTTGCATGGAAGTGTTTGCTCTGGCACCCTTCATTGCTTATGAGAATCTTTGCTTATGACCTGAATTCTGGGAAGGTGTCCAAGCTCTATGCACACCGAAGTGCTTATCTCTTGAGATTTTTTTATTATTTTGCACAACAGAATACGCAGACCTACTTAGCAAATGCCCATGCAATTATAGCTCTGTGTCCCATTTCAAATTCTCCACCCCGCTCCCTGCTGTAAAGGCTATGCAATTAAAGCTCTCCTCCTAAGGAGGTCTTGTTCTTCAGTTCCAGGTTGATCTTTTGCCTTGAACCTTGATGGTGTCTCTTTTTCTCTTAATTTGAAAATGTTCCGTGTTAATGATACAGCTTATTTTCAAAGGTGACCTGTCATCTTGCCTTCATCTCGGGAGGAAAAATTAGTTCTCTGAGCAAAATAAATTGTCTTCTGTTTTTATTTGAACTTACACAGTTTACAAAAGTGCAGGAGGAATTTCTGCTTTGTGCTTTTGCATCTGTGCTACCAGTGTAAAAGTAGCCTCTTGCAAGAAGCTCCTACCAGAGTGGTGTTTCTGAAACTCTTAAACTTCTTTTCATTGCTGTAGGAGTGTCATGTGGCTTTAACAGATCTGTAGTGTTTGTGTGGAGCCCTTGGCTGGTATCTGGGGAGGCTCGAATCTGTGCATGGCACAGGTAGAAGCATGGGTGGTAGAAATACGAGTGGGTTTGTGCCGTCAACACAGTGTGTAGCTGTTTCAAAATCAGTCGTTGCTCTGGTGGAGGTATAACTGAGAACAAAACCTATCCTGACTTGCTGCTGGTGGTAGGATCTCAAAACTATCCTGGCTGCCCATTTTTAGCTCCTTCCCGCAGAAGTGAGATTACTTGGAATCTTTCCATTCCGTCTCCTAAGCTTAGATAACGTATTGACTAGGTCTCGGAAAGCACTGGAAACATGCAGGTACTGAAGCTTCTACAGATCTTTAGTGAAGCTTTAAGCAGGTTTTGCAGAGGGACCCTGCTGGTGCTGTGCCCAAAAGAAAGGCCAGCACTGGGAACAGATGCCATTTGATGAGGCATCAGGGCAGCCACTCAGAAGAGAAGCTTTGTAATCCATAGGAGGAAAGAGAACTTCAGTCACAACTTGCCCCTTTGTAGCCATCCATGTGAAAATCTTGTGCAGTTTAGTTTACAAGTAGGTTGTACGCAAGAAACCAGGCTTCGTTAGTTCCTTTGCATGCAAACCACTTGGGGTTTTCTTGTTGCCCTTTCAGAGGCTACTGGAAGAGTTTCCAGTATTAAACGGAGCCGATGCTGTCCCTGACCTTGGGTCATTTGAGTCAGAAAATGTTTTTGGAACAGCCTTGCTTTTTTAGAACAAAGGAGGACCTGGAAGTTTTGAAAAGTTGTGTAAATAAGGCTGTTTGTATGGCCTGCAGCAGCTTGGACTCTATGGCAGGGACTGTAGCAGGAGCATTGTTTGACGTTTCTGTTCTGGCTTGCAGCTACAGCCCCCTTCCTCCGCCTTCCCTCTGGCCTCGGTGGCACCCTGCGAGTGCTCCCTGTGGGAAGGGAGATGGGTCGTGTCCATTGCTGCTGACAGGCTGTGTGGTTGTCAGTTCTGCGTGTTTATCTAGAGAAGAGTAAGCATCCTATGAGTGTTTACTCTTAGGCGGTTGTTTGGCATAGTTCAGGTCTTGCCCTAGACAGTCCAGGGCCTGCCCAGTTAGAGAAGGCAATCTGCTTTTAACTCAGAGTGGAGAGCTGTGAATGCTCCCAGTGAAGGAAGGAGACTTGGCATTACCTTTTCCCTGGACTTTGTGTATTTATTGCAGTGCAGAGGTTACTCCTTTACCCCCTTTCCCTTTGAAGTGGCAGATACTCGAGCTTCCTTCCCATCCCCCAGTTGTGCTTCTCAGTGCTTGCTCTTCTGGGATGAAGTGCTGCAGGACTTCCTTCAAAGGGCTTTTTTGGCTGGGAAGCTCCTGGGCTAGCTGTCCTCCGCAGCGGGGCTGTTCTGTATTCTGGCACGATTATGAATGCCTGCTTTCCACTAAACATTCCTATCACAAGACACAGATAAAAATGGACAGATACATCTTTAATGAATTTATAAACCTCAAAGGATTTGGCTTTCTTTTAAAGCAGGCATCTGGCTTTCCATCCCATGCTTTGGCTTCCCTTGGTTACTTCAGAATCACTGTGCGTTCCTTCCCTCGGCTCTCACAGCACAAACCTTTTGCGTGGTATTGGAGATTTTTTCCAATGAGGAGTGGGATTTTTGAATGATTTTAAGAAGTGAGGTGATTTGTTTCTACAGAACTAATTTTCTGGAGCAGCTTAATCTGTTAGTCATCACTACTCTAAACAACCCACAATACCTTTTGTGAAAAGTCTGCGTGGAGGTCTGTTTCTTGGTGTATAGCAGAGGCTGAAAGGCTCTTCACCAGACTAGTTACCTCCAGATGAAGCAAACCACGGAAGATCCTTTGTTAGGGAGAACTAGACCAAATCTGTCTATATCCTAGTCACATCAGTCTTTCAAGAATAAATCGAAGGGAACAGCAGCATATCTTGGTCTTTGCAATTATCTGACCTGAATAAGCTTTATCTTTTTTCTTTTTTCTTTTTTTTTTTTTTTTTTTTTAAAACCCAGCAATTGATGTAAGAGGGACAAGGTTGACAACTTTGGTTTATAAGCGAATATACAAAATGTCCTTCCACTTGATGCAATCTTTTGTATTTCAAAAAAGTTTTCATTTTGAAGTTTTAAGTATGACCTAGGGTTTAGTCATATGCAATAGACACTATATGTCAGAGCAAAGGATGCTATTTTTTTTTTCCTCTTTGCTGCTTTTACCACTTGAATCTTTGGAAAACAGGATTCCTTTCAAGTTCTTTGTTCTTGTAAGCGGCTGATTACATCTCCTAGCTGGATCATGCAAATGACTATGTTTGTCCTTAGCAGCAAATTGATAAGGAAGCATGTTAAATTCTTAGCTTATTTTTAGTTGTACTCTGGGGTATCAGTAAACTGAGAGGCTGTTGAGGAAAGCTGGAGTATTTGTAGTTTCGGTAAAGATACCTTAAAGCAGGAAAGTAGTTTTGAATAAAATAACAAAATATTCAAGTTTGTCATCTGGCTAAATTTCAGTATCTTCTGCATGCTTGCATTTTATACCCATACTTCCTTCCCCATTGAGGTTGTGTTGCTTCATTGTCACATCTGATCAACTGCATAAGTTGACTTTGCTGCTTTAAAGAAAGGTGGTTCATTCTGCAGGGTGGTTTATAAACAAATGATATATAGGCAAATCATGAAGCAAAGTAGGAAACTTTTTAAACATGAAGTCTGATTAGGAAGATTAACAAAGGAAATACTTCTGAATGTGGAAGGGCAGTATGACATTTGCAGTTCTGTAATTTTAAAATACTTTCTGGATAAACATTTCCCATTGTTTGTTTCCAGTAGCAGTTGTTTTTAATGTTAATAGTCAACTACCGGACATGGGAGATTGCCCTTTAAATTCATCAAGTGTATACTTTTCTAAGCGAGTGTGTGAAAGTTTTGGAATGCATGAAACTTACATCAGCGACCCTGTAATATCATAAAGGGCATGTGGTGATTTGTGTCATTTCAAGTAGTGTTTTCCCATACTAATTCTCTTCACTGCAGGCCCCATGTCAAAATCTGAATGGTGCTTATCTAATAGACATCACAGCTGTGCCCTGCTGGACAGCTGACAATTCAGTCTGGTTGCAGAGGAAATGTGTTGTGTGACTGAAGATGTATTACGGACTAGAGTGGGAAAAACCACGCAGGCTTGACTCGACTCTGCTGCAGAGGTAACCTGTGAGATTGTCTGTAGCTCCTGGTGAAAAAAATTCAACTGGGAGGGGGGGTTGCCAAGTTTGAAGGTGCATGTTGAATTTCTAAGGCTGTTGGTTGTCTGCTTAGGCGTGCCTAGTAGCTCTGGCCTCAGTAGTTAAAAGTTCTCCTGCCATTCTGGGCTTGCAAATCTGGACAAGGATTGTCCAGGCACAGGGGCTGTTGCTGTTGATGTTGTCTTCTGTTACTGTTTCAGCTCTCGGGCTCTATCCTGTTGATGAGACAAGCAGCTCCAGTCCTGGTGTCTGTTGTACTTTTCTACTAGAGCTGCTCTTTAAGACCTTCAGTCTCTCTGAAGCTAAGAAGAATAAAATAAAACAAGGAAGGAAAAAATTCTGCATGTTTAGTCAATACGGTGCACTTTGCCAAATTACTTCACTGGTGGTGAACAAATCTTTCAAAACCCACATTAGTATGCCTGAAGTCTGAATTCCTTTCTGGATCTGATGGATCTAGATCCTTAGACTTAAACTGGTACATGCTGAGTTTTTCCTTTACTCACAGATTTGCTCAGAGAACATCTAACACTGGGGGGGGGCGGGGAATAGATTCTTCAAAGAGTACAGAAATGTAAAGGATTCCAGTGAAGGCTAGGGCATGTTACCTCCAGTTTTGCATGGAAATGCCTGTAATTTCTTGCTTTTAAGAAATGACCAACCCAAACCCTAGAAACCTTGTTATAGGACATTTGGCTCACACAGTGTGAGTGGGTCAGGAAGTTGTTAACTGAGTAGAGCAGCTGGAAGCTGCTGAAGAAAAACCTTGCACTCTGTCTATGCCCTGCCACCTGTATGACTTGGACCTTGTTTTGCTAGCTTAGCTTTTCTTCCAGAGTTAATTTCCTGACAGGTTAGTGAGCTGACTTTCCCTCGCCAAGGGTTTGAATAAATGCTGGGAGCCGGGAAGGAGATGAGATGTCACAGCTATAGGGAAAGGGAGTGGAATACCCCATTTGTCCTTGATAGCAGCAAGTTGCTGGGTTGTGTCACACCTAGGAAAACCTAGCACTCGTGTTTGACCAAGGCTGGGTGATAATGCTTTAGTGTTAGCTCCCTAGAGCAAATAAAAGCCATTGAGTGTGGTGAATTGGTGGCTGTGTTGCCCAGTGTAACGCTGGTTCCTTCTGTCCCTCACTTATGCCAATACAGCTTTTGGTGGGACTGTAGTACATAAAGATCAGGGAACTCCATTAAGATGACTCATCTAGGACAGAAGAGGGAGTGAGGCTGCTTGAGCATCTGCCAGCAGAAAAGAGTGTATCTCCATTTGGAGCTTTACCCTTGCCAGTCAAGATGCCTGGGATGTGAGAGGGCCAGCTGGGGTGTGGAGAGTTGTTGTAATGCGTGGACTACATCCTGTACTGTAGCTCTCTGCAGTGATGTGTGTTGCAGGGATGCCTTGGTGTCTGTGGAGGAGCTGACTTTTAGGTTCAGCAGAGCTTACTGACAGTAGCTCAGTACCAGCCATGTCAGAATGTGGAGACAACTTACCTGGGGCATTTTTTTGCATCATACTGTTCACTGTTTGTGCTTCACTTCTCCCCACATTTTTCTTCCAGCTCCCCACAGTAGAGGACTGACTATACAATGTTTAAAAAAAAGCAACAACCAAAAAAACCCCCTGATTTCTTTCTCAGTGCTGGTTTAAAGTGATGGACTATACTGTGTAGTGCTACCTACTGCTTGTAAGTTTTGAGCATTAAGAAAATAAATGGTAGCTTCAATTTTGAATTACTTGCTGTTGGGAAATCTTAAATTGCGTGCACAGCTTCAAGTCTGAAGATGTTATCTATCTTCTGGAGAGATCTAATGGAGAGTTGTCTCTTTCAGAAGTAACTTCCACTGGTAGTCTAAATTGATATTCTAATACATGCCTAATAGGTCCTTCGAAACATTTGTCATCTCATAAACAACTCTTTTAAGTGCTCTCCATCTTCTCTTTTGGCTAGTCAAAGTGACAGACTGAAAAGGAATATTCTCTTAGCAAAATTAAACTGGCAATGGATAACATGTTAAAAATGGCAGGAAATCTATCTTTTTATTTTAAAGCACAAAAAAATCAGGGCAAAACTACCATGTGGTCTTTTTCCATACATTCATATTTCACTTTTGCCACTGCAAATGGCAGCTAATCATAAAGAAACCATATTTCATTGTTGAAGTCTAATCATTCATTGCTTAGTACTGAGAAAATACCTATCAGCAGGTAATCTAAACTATGCAGAAGTCATTTGTAAACACACTGAGTCTGTCTGCCAAAGCTAGGTTACATATGTTTTGAGAAATACAAAATACACACTAATATTAAGCTTGTAGCAAGTGATGAGGGGTGTTTTGTTTTCAGTGTTATTGCAGGCACACTGTGGTATTAAATGTAAAGACAAGACTAATTTTTCAATTCAATAGAAAGGATTAAAGGACCTTTTTTTATTCTTTAGTGCAACTGACAGCCCTTTGTCCTCCTACACCTTCAGAAAAGTTGATGACAACTGCAAGCACTTGACACCTGTGACAATCAGGTTTCAAACTCTTGAAGTTCAGAAAAGACTTTCCATATTCTGACCTGTTGAATGTGATACTGAAATGAAAGGTAATTTGGAAAAAGCACTTGAGGTCTGTAAGCCTCAAATTTAGCACTATGTTTAGCTTATTCTTTTTTTTTTTAAACACTTCCTAAAATGGCTTAGCTGTTGTGACAGGTACTATTTAAAAAAAAACAAATGGGCTTGACAGAGTTGCTTTCTTAAAAGCTTGCTTTACATGTAGCAATAGGAGCAATCTTCCTTTTTGACATGTCATGTCAAAATAAATTTGAAGTTAGTCAGTGACACCTAGAAGCTTCCTGTGAGACCCTTAGTAGATGGTGGTATGTGCGTGCTAGAATTGTTGGCTGCTTCGAGGTATTTGAGGCCATTGGGTGAATTAAACTGCACCTCTGTAGGAGAAGAATTGGCTTTCCATTTGCTTTTTAACATGCACTTTAAATCCTTTTAGATTTTCAACTGTCAAAGTGTAAGTGTTGCTTTTTTTTCCCTTGGCCTTCACAGTGAGGAGAGACAGACTAATCTCCATCATTATTAGTTAGCAGCAACCAACTTTGCTGTTCTTTTTGGTACGCCTAGGTCACCAAGCTGTACTGCCTCCAGTTTTCTTTTTACTTTATTGTATGACTGAGCAAACTATACTACTTGACTTACCAGTCTATTGACTAGTTGCAGTCAGGTCTTTATCTGCATTTCCTTTTTTGCTTGTTATGCAGTGTCAATAGTCTCTTTAAAGAAGGGAGGGTTGAAGTGATGTTTTTGCAGACCAGGCTGCTATAGCTCACCTTCTTCTGTGCCCTCTGAGAGTGACCCAGGAAGGACAGGAAGGCAGCAGCTGCTGCAGGGAGATCAAACCACATTTGTTACACTAAACCAGACAGCAGGGTAAGCTGCGAGTGAAGGCAGAGCCTGCCCTGAGATGGGGTTGGCTTCTGGAGAGCTCAAAGTCCGAAGTGTAGCACTCTGTTTCCTGGCCTTCCATAGCAAATCCTTAACCTGAGTTGAGGAGAATTTATCTGTATGTCCTGGACCACTGGGCATTTATACTGGGTTACAATATAAATGGCTTCCCAACTGCTTCTTTAAAGCATTTCCTCCCCTGGGCATGGAGTCTGTGGTGGTGTGACTTTGCTGGACAGTTTTGTTTGACATGGTAGACCATTGCCATGTCCAAAGGGCACCCTGATGCTGAGGCGTTTGCGGTGCTGCGGAGTGCTTAGGTTGTAGAAACAATGACTATGTTTGTCTTCCACTTGCACCAGTGGCTTGTATCTTTTCTTGTTTCCTCTTGCCCAGCCCTACCTTGGCTGTTTTTTTGCTCTCTGTGATGATTTCTGCTCATATGTCTCTTGGGTGCAGCAGGACACCCTTTTCCACCAGGGCTTGAGCTCTCCCTGGTCTTTTCTGTGCTGTTATACTGACTCAGCCTGGGTTGGGTGGGTGTCTGCAGCTCAGCCCTTTAATCTCCTCCCTGCTCTCCTTACTGTATCTTTCATCTCTGGTACCTCCTACAGCCACTCATTTCCCTTGTCAGATAACAGCTACTTACCTGCTCTCCATGCAGGTACTTGCTACCTTGAGTATTTACTCTTTGTAGCAGCTTCCTTTCCCCAAATGCCAATGTTTCTGTCTTAATCCCTGTGGGATAGGTCAGATGATGATCTGCACTTTCTTTCTAACCCACGCTTGTTTGGGACAGCCAGCTAATGTACATTCATGGAGTCTGTGTCTTTCAGAAGCTCTGTGTAGGAGATCACTGCATTTTTTCAACTGAACGAATTTGCAGGAGCCTTTGCTCCCTTACTGTGTCAGTGCAGCCATGTCATAGGTTGAGACACCTGCACTTGGGCTTCCTGGCTTCCCCAGTTCTGCTCCAAGGAGGTGGGTGCAGAGCCAATTGCTCTATGGGTGGCTATGAGATATCCTTCAGAGCTCTACTGGTAAAAACAAGGTGCAGCAGGAGAAGCCTCTCCTGTGGGGAGGCTGTCAAAGAGACTTCTACTTCACCCTTCCTGCTGTGGGAGGGGAGAGGTGTTAAGCATCTTGTCCATGTCTTTCTGTAGCTGCCATCACTGGGGTGGTTCTTCAGTTTACCCTGTCCCCAGGTAATATATATTGCCCTTCTGACGTGCTGGCAGCTGCTTGGAGCAGCGCTGTCCTGGTGTATAGCCTGCTGTTTACTTCAGGAAAAGTTAATGTTCCATCATCTCTCCATGCACGCCTCAGCCCAAGGGTTTTCCGCAGGAAAGTTGCAAAATGGGGACAGTAGCAGAATTTACAAAACACAGAGATGCTCACTGACTTCAGAAAAAATGGATGACATTTGTTTTCCTACGTCTCCTAATTCCTTGGGATGTGGCTATCTATGTGTTGATGCTACGCGAGGCAAAATTCCCTGAATCGTACAAGAGGGGCCAGTGAGAGGAGTAGCATGCCTCAAGGTATTGTATGGTTTAAAATACATCTCTGTTAATAAAATCGCAATAGATGGCGGTGGGATTCTTTGAGGTGGATTTTTATTCGAACAGTACTTTCAAGTATCCCACCCCCCTTTCTCATCAATGCAAATCTCTGGAAAAAGTGTGAAAATGAACAAAGGAAGGTTGACTTTTTTGTTTTGCAGCTTCAAGGGAAAGGCTGTAGTACCTTCAGTTTCCTTTTTCTCTAGCGCTAGGCATAGCTCTTCTGCCTCCACCAGTGCCACTCTGCTGTATTGCCCATTAGGGAAATGTAAACAGGTATGCAAGTGGATTTTTACAGATTCTCTACGTATTTTTAATGTGTATAATGTAAGTTGTAGGATCTGCATTCACTTCTCTCATTCTTCTTGCAAGAAGGGGATTACCTCTGCTGATTAGCTGCAGGCTGTGCTTGAGGAATTGGCTGAGGGTTACCTTGCAAACCTGTTTTTGGCCCTCCCAATACCCAGGAACACAGAAGTTGTCCTGTTAGTTTCCAGCCAGTAATTTTTCATATGCTCAGGTAGGGCATCCTGTTATGTTGGCTTCCATGCAGTATCTGATAACCCTGTGAAACTTGATGCAGTCTTGAACTCTTGACCAGATACCCTTTCTGCTCATACTTTTCTTTATTATCCTTTTAAACTGTTGGGAGTTCTTTTTGTTTGTGGTTTTGTTTGTTTTTAATATCCTCTGCAGCATGATAGATGGTAGTTCAACTGGTTTTTCTTCTAGGTCACTCTTTATTTGTATCCCTACTTAGATAAGGTCACGTATATTACGGGCTTACACTTCCCACATTTCTCCTTGTTTCTTTCTCTGCTGGTATTAAGGCAGAAATGGTGCCTTCCTCCTTGCCCCCCTCCCCCCACTTTTTTTTTTGTCCTTTGTAGAAGGCTGTAAATGCTTGCTGAAATTAAAAGGCAGATCTTGGGAAATAACAAGCCTCTGTCCTCCTTGAAGGTTGTAAACAGAGGAGGCAATTCTTGCTTTTCATTTTGCCCTGGCTGGATAGATTAATTCTCATGTACCGTAGGTGTGTAGGATTTGCAGATCTCTCTTGATCTGTCAAAATGAAAGCCAGCTGTAACAATTTCATATCTGCCTCTTGGGTTGAAACACGAGCTGGCTTCTCCAAAGCTTGTCCTGTTATTTGGAGTGCCAAGTTTTTTTCGGGACTGTGGAGGTCTCTTTGGCAGATTTTTTCTTCAACAGAGACCTCTGAACAGCTACTCTCTAAAATGTCTTCTGTACACGTGGTGGGATGAGGGCACTTTCTCCAGACAGGGCAACAGAAAAGTTGGATTCCTGCTTTCTCTATGGGCCTCAAATAGCTCTGAAATAAGCTGAGGGTCTTTTTAACAGTAAAACACTGACTTCAGAGTCAAGACTTGTGTTTGAAAATTGTTCAGGCAACTGGAACAGGAAAGGGAATAACGTTACAGTCTTGCTAAACTTGAGGTAGCTCCCACCTCATCTGGTGGCTGGACAATGCATGAATGCAGTGCTGAGAAGGAACAGAGGAGAGAGCATTAGTAAGAAAGCAAGTACTATAACAGTGTTTCATCAGAAGCAACAATGTAAGTAACAAGTAGATAAACCATCTGTAGTAAAGCAAGAAAATGCTTTAAAGACAATTTGTGCAAAAAGCTAAAGAAACTCTTTCCCCAAGAGACGAGCTTTTGAAAAAAGTCTGTTTAAAAGAGTTGTATGCTGCAGTGTATTTTAATGAGGAGGGAAGCAAGAAAACACGATCACTTTTTGCAGTGTTTCATCTGTTCTTGCGGTTATTTTTTCATTCAAGCCCAACTCCCATGTATTTTAGTTTATTACAGATCTTTTAAAAATAAATAGTTGTTTAGCAGAATTCTTGTTGAGGTATGAGGGAAACACACACACACACACACACACACACCCCCCTATATATAAGCGCATATGCACACCAGGGCTTAGTCATGTAAAGTTAAACATAACTGTTCTGGTCTGAAAACATCTCATTGTCCTTAAGTGCAAAGTGTGATCATAGTCTTCATAGTTTTTCGATGAATCCTAGCTCCATGGTACTCTAATTCTGGATTGTGCTTTCTAGGTAATAAAATAATTATTTTATAAATGACCACATTAAAGCGTGTGTTTGTTTATCTTTAAAAACACAGGATAACTTAGTCAAGTTGTCTCTAGTTTGGAAAAGCCAGCTTTATTTCTCCTCCTTGTTTCTCTGGGTTAGGTTACAATTTTTAATCACATTACTGCTTGCCAGCGTCCCTCCCACAGACTCTTTGCCTCATCCAGCACACAGAATATACGGTGCTAATCTTGATGAGTATTTCCCCTTCTCCTTATTGTGGAATATGTGGCATAAGGCCAGAAGTTTCCTGCATGGTACTCAAAGCTTGCTTTAAAAGAAAAATTAATCATTTCAACATGTGTGTGTGTGGGTTTTTTTTTCTCCTGTGATATTTCACAAATGTTTGTGAACGTGCTTTCCAATAATAACATATTAACAACAGCTTCTTCCCATCTGCAAGTGCACCACTACTCCCTCCATGTTTCTGGTTTTAAGAAGTCTGGTTTCTGTTAGGGTTGAATTGGGTGATCTCTAGCTGTTCGCCTCAGGCTCTGTGCAGGTGTTATCTGGCAGTCACCTTGGTTAGCTGGGCCTTAGCTTGGGACCCACTGTTTGTTTCTCTCTTGCACAGTCGTGATATTCCCATTCCATAATGGATGCTGAAACATAAGGAATGTGTGAATACCTGTACAAAGACAAAAGCAAGATCTGTCTAGACCAGTATCCCATCTGACAGTTGCTAATGGTAGGTGCCAGGGGAAGAGTAGAAAAACAGGGCAAATACACAGTGGTGTTTTGCGGGAAGGTTTTTCTAGCCTCTTTGATTTGCAGGCTAGGTTATTTTCTTCTGTGAGTTACGTAGTTGCTTTTGCACCTATGTAAACTTGTAGCATCCCCAGAGTCCTGTGACATGGAATTCCACAGATTAACTGTTACTTGCAAAAACTACCCCCTCTTTCTGTGTTTTTTTGTGAGTCTGCCTCTTGCTGCTGTCATTGGGGTAGGGTTCAGCTCTGGACTAAGACACCTACATGCAGGTGTGTGAATGCGTCTCTCTGGCAATGCTGGCAGTGGAGCTGAGAGCAATTCAGCTCGCCACCAAATCATTGTATAGGTTGGGCCTCAGCTACTTAAACCAGAGGTATCTGGTGTCATTTTGGGTACTGTGGGATGTGTATCCTGCCCAGTCTCCCATTGCCACCTGATGGGTCGCAGGCATCCCGCTAAACCTCTGACATATCTGCCAGCCCTGTGCAGGCATCTTGGATGCACTAGGATTTCTCAAATATGGCAGTTGGGTTTATCAGGCAGAGTTGGCTCCTCCTGTCTCGCTGCATCACCTGGCATGGGAATGCAACTGTTCAAGTCTTTTGATCCAGATCAGTCTCATCCTGTCCCCCTCTTTGCTTCCTCCTTTGTGTAGTAAGTAACGTCTTCTACTTCTGATCTGGTTAGATCTACAGCTGTGACAGACTTCTGCACATACCTCCCAATGCAGAGAATGCACAGATTCTGCATGTGCTTGCTTTGTTTGCAGATGTGAATGTTCACGACCCAGCAAATCATAATTACTATCAGGTCTCAAGTCAGCTCCCCCAGAAGGAGAGAACCTGCCATTAGCAATCATCCATGGATATTTTTGTACTTAAAACTCCTTTTCAGGGCTGGGGTGGAACCCATTCCTCCCAAGCCAATTTGACTTGAGCGGTTCCTCCCGCTGTTCCTGCCTCCTTTGCTGGGTGTCTTCTAGTTTCTGCAGCAAGGGATCTTGCAGACCCAAGCTCACACTTGCCGTTGCTTGATGAAAGTATTGCCACAGAACACCTAAAAACCCTTGTGTTTGCAAGTGTGTGAGGAAAATAGTGCTGTGTGGGGGAAAATATATTGATAGTAAACCACGAATGAATTAGTTTGTTCTAAATTTTATTTGGTTGCTGATGAGTGAATATAACAATGCTGCTCAAAAAGATGGATGCATTTATTTAAACAGTAGGTGGTCCTTGAATTGAGCAGCAACTCTGAAACACAGCTGAATACATCTCCCTCAAGCACATGGTCCTGACTTGCTGTGCCTGCACTACCTTTCCCTGCTGCTTCCCTGTCATCCTCTTGGACTCCACAGGTCTCCCTTTCCAGTTGCAGCTGCTCCAGAGACGCTTGGATGAATTCCTATTGTGGACAAACCCACCGTTTCCCTGCAGCTTCTCCCTCTGCTGCAACGGAGCAGTTTTGGCTGGAGTTTTGAGGGGAAAAATGTTGTCTAGATACATAGCATTGTGAACCCTGGCTCAGGCTTTTTAACATTTGTCAAAGTTGTGATCAAATGAAAAACGGCTGTTGCTGTCTGCCACAATTTCAGTCAATACATACTTCTGTGCCGTAGAGGTAGTGGTTTGTGTTCTTTTCAAATAATCTGTTTGCAAATTATTGTTGCAAATTTCAGATGTGGATATGTGCTGTATTTGTCTCCTGAAAGCATTTTAAATACCTTCCCATAGCATTATTTCTAATGAAATGTGCTTGAACCCATTATTTAGTGGTCATGTTCAAGTTTGTAGTAAAGCTTATAACCTACACTTGCTCAGCGCTTCACTTCCAAGGCACACAGTTAAAGACTCCTAGATTAAACCTCATCTCCTTAAAACTACATGTGTATTCATGGCAAAATCAGAACTGGCTCTTCATTCCTGGTTTGCGTGCAGGAGTGAAAAATACTGACTTTCCCCATTATCCAGATGCAGAAAAAAGTAAATGAGAGGCCTCTTAAGGGGCCAGGTGTCCTTTGGCAGCATTTTGATAGCTCTTGTTTCTAATAAGCAAGCTGGATGTTAGGAGTTTCTAAGTCAGTCTGGGTGTGGGGACAGTTGTGTTCTGTTATTTATAAACCTAAACAAGGATTGCTATGCTTTTTTGGCTCTTCTTGCTTATGTTAACTCTTAGTTTTTAATCTTACTATACTGGGTTTGTTCAGTTCTTTTTCTACTCCAGAGCAACCAGCAACACACGGTCACTTAAACAGCTTGGATCAAGACAGCAAATATCAGTGAGGTTTTGGATGCAGACAGAAGTCATGTTTTGCAAACAGCTGTCGTGGTGGAAGATGGCGGTAGCCCTTACAGTGGGAGTTCTCCTTCTGAACTGAAGCAGTCAGATCTGGAAGATCTTGTAACATTAGAAAAATTAATGTGAAAATCTAGTATCCTATTGCCAGCATTCCTGATAACTTGGTATTTCAGAATGTCCTGTTAAACAGATATATGGGACTTAGAAACTGAAACGCAAGAATGCTGAGGTTATGAGTGCAGAGATAATGCTTCCTTGTTATGTGTAGTGTTTAGAAAGGGTTTGCTAAGCCTACTGTTTACAGCTGATTTGCAAAATATTCCCAGGAATCTCCAGTTGTGCTGGCAAATTATTCTCTTAACCATTAGTAGTTTGCGAAGAGTTCCCAGAGGGAGTAGGAGCACGTTTGATGCCCCCAGTCCCTAGGCAAGATGCTGCAAAGGACTGGTAGTCCAGTGCCTGCCAGCAGGGAGCCTCTCTTCACCCACCAGCTCCGAGCGTATCACCAGTTATAGCAGTCAGTCGGTCATCCACCTACCATACATTACTAATATATAAAATAATCTACTTCTGCGGTGAAAATTATTGTTACCCTTTTTATTGACAACTTCTGGACTAACTAAAACAAGAGCATGACTCCTTGATGGTATTTATTACACCTGCCTGTTTACATGCCCACAACTTCCCTTTGAAGTGTTTTGAAATCAGGTTGGCTGCAGGTGTCCTGCGTGGGCACGAAAAACAAATAGCAGTGGCTGATGGACTCTGAGATGTGCCAAACAGGAAAGGAGTGCAGGTCCATAACTGGCACTCAGTCAGGTTCATTCTGTTGGAAAATGGAAATATTTCTTGCCCAGCTTTATCCTTTGCAGCTTGGGGCACGGAGCCGGGTCTCCGGTGGAAGGAGGGAACCGTGATGCAGGTTCTGCACAGTATCTGCCCTTCCATTGGGTGCAGAGGGTGTTTTGGAAAGCCATGTCCCAGAGCAGGCTCCTTGGCTGCCCTGCATATGGGCTGCATGACCCAAACCACTGTGTGTCCGCGTGGGAGGGTGGCTGGAAGCAGGTGTGCTTCATTTCTAGTATAATTGTGTGGCCATGTAAAACTGCTTAGGAGTACATGTTGGGGAGAGCATGGTCTCCTTTTGTTACCAGTAACATCTTGATGTCACTTATCTTACAGTGTCTTTCCTTAGGACAGGACTAAGCTTGTTATGACTTATTAGAAATACGGTATTTCCTAGTCTGGTTAATCCTGTAAGATGTTTGGGGCTCTTGTTAATTTTCCAATAATGTAAGTTAGTAAGATGTACTAGATTGAGAAAATACAAACAAAATGTGGCTTACTGAAGCAAAACTGGAAGGTGTGGTGGCATCTCAAGTTGTAAACCTCACAGCATTATCTTTTCTTAGGATCACTTGCATCCTTTGTGGCTTGCTTGTTTAGATTGCCTCTGTTCTTTTTCTGAAATGCTGATTTTATAATCCTATGGCCAGCTGTGGCTGGCTTCTTCCCACTTTGCATCATAAAAACCATTTGATTAAAAGCATGTAGTCAGCTCCCTTTAAGTCCCTTTGTTTCCACACTTTGATGTTGCCATGTTATTTTTTCTAAAAACATATCTTTCCTGCCTGTGTGCACACATGGGCATCTGTGTGTGTCACCGTGGTATGTTTATAGAGCCTATGTCGGTAACTACAGTGATTTTCAGTAAGATGTACTAATTAATTCCTCTAATAAATGACTGCATGAGTAACTCTACTGATCTCATTAGGACTTACTAATGAGTGGTCCTAATAATCAAGGACTAGGCTCTGCCATCTTGAGAGAACTTTCCTAGGCTCAGGGATGCCTTGTAGTATATATGCAAAGGTGACACTCTTTACTATGCTGCTGTAACTTTTGGCATTTGTAATACAAGTTGATGAGAGAGAAATGATTGTTTGGGTGCTAAATGAATGCCTTTAAAAACCAGAAAACTGAATACCTTCTCTCCACTGTTCTGTTGTCTGCAGTTTGGAGGTCTGCTTCTTGTGTCTTGTATTATAATACGGTATTGCCTGGCCAGGACGCTGCGTAGGAAGCAAGTGTGTACCTCTCCCCCTTCCCTACCCCATGCAACTAGGCATTGCAGAGGAGTTTTTTACATGAACCTGTGACCTTTGTTAATTTCAAGAGGTTACATAAAGGAGCTACTGATAGGAATTTGGTTGAATTTCAGTGTTCTGGCTAAATTGCCTGTACAGGTTTGGAACAGAAGAAGAAAAATTATTTAATTCATTACATGTTCGGTTGAGGTGTGTAAAGCTGAGGTCCTTCACACATGGCAAGTCTGCAGTTCGAGAGATCGTCTTGGTGGACCTGTGTTATATATGCTCAGTGGAAGAGTGGGTATGAACTTACAGGTCTGTTTACAGGACTGATGTTTTTGTGTTTGTCAGAAGTTCCAGATAGGTTCTTACTTTTTCCAGCTCTTGAAGAGATTCCCCTTGACTATATAGTTTTAGGTGTGCAGCATGTGTATATTTGTAAGCTAAGAATGGCTCCTGAGATTGATAAACTTATATTAGAAGTTAGTGGTATAATTTAGTAACCTAAGTTTAAGTTTATAGATGTAGGTAAACACTGTGTTTCCAGTTGAGTGTGTTGGGTTTGTTTTTTTAAAAACTTTCATTTTTGTCAAAAAATGTGTCAAAATGGAGTTGATACCAGATTGCTTGCTTTATTTTGCCCCCTAAAAATGTGAATTAAACATCAAGATTCTTAGCATTTTCTGCTGAAGTACAGGAAAAGTTAACGAAAGTACTTCAGGGACTTTTAATAAAAGGCAATTAATTTGTGGTTTTGCTTTGCAGAATTTGTTGTTTATTTGAGGAAACTTAATTTCTATTGTTTTCAGCTTATCCCATGCTTGTCCATAAGGTGACCCATCCTTTTTAATGTGTCCTGTCTTCTGAGAGTGTTTTTTCAGAGGGTGTGGTGGGTACCAATTCTCCCTATTCTCTTTAACACTAACAAGGGTGGCTTTTTTAATGAAGAATTTTAGTAGGCTGTCTTTTCCTTCCACCTGAAATGTGTATCAGCTCTAACAGATCTCATGCCTTCATGAGCTTCATAATTACATTTCCGGGAGCAGAAGTTGGGCGTAAGGAAAGGTGGAGTAGCAGCAGCATTTCCTTGTGCCTGTAACATCCTGCCCATAAAAGCAGGGAAATAGCTGTTTGGAAAGAAAAAAAGAACAACTTTTGAACTTTTTGTTGTAAAATCAACACATTCTTCCATTTGCTGCTTAAGAACAAAGCATGTAATCTTTTTCCCCCCTTCTCTGATTTCCTGGTGGCCATTCTCCAGCATGGCAAAATAACTTGTATTTGGAGTTGGGCCATAGCATCAGGTTATAAGCAAGCAAGCCTTGTTCTCCAGTGCGGCCTAATTGCTATTCTCCTGACCTTTCCTCAGAAGAAAAGTTTGTTTATCCAGCTTTTCCAGTGGGATATTCATTAACTGTGTTCTAAAGTCTTCTGTTCACACCTCCCTTGAAAGCCTACCTGTTGTGACCTCCTACTCTGTTCTCCCCTCTCCACTGTGTCCTGCCAGTGTTGATCTGAATAGCACTGGTATCACCCCACTCTTACTGATGTCATTAAAAAAAAAAAGTCTGATTGTAGCAATTTCCCTGTAATTCTGAAGCGACTCAATACTAAGAATTGTCTGCCCTGAGACTGAGGTGTTGAGTTGATTGGGAGGGAGCGATGTGCTCGCATCACCACTGGAGACGTCAGTGGTGTAAAGTGTCTGCTGGTACATGGCACCAGGCTAGCACAGTGTTTGGGTAAGGTGGGACCTGTGTGGTAAAGGGTTTATTGCACTGTAGTTCTGTTATGCTGCAGACTTGTTTAATGGTGGTTTATATAATCTGTGGCCTCTTTTTTTTTTTCTTAGTACCTCTACAAAAATGAAACAAAAGCCCCACTTTCCTTTGCTAGTGCTTTTGTTTTCAATTTGTTTATCCTGTTCTTTTTCACCTATAAAAGGAAAAAATACTATGTTCATCATAATTGAGAAAGGAGCCTCCTGGATTTGTAGAAGTGATCTGCAGCCTGGTACTGGGTCTGTTACTGGAAGAGGACTGTGACAGCTGACATTGGTTTCTGAGGCAGCAGTAGCATCTAGCAGAGAAGCAGGCATACAGCTAAAAGCAGTAATCTTTTTAATTGTCCCAGCATGGATGTCTACAACTTGAGGCATCTGGATTCATTTGTGAGAAATAAATGTGTGTGTGTGTGTGTGTTCTGGAAGACAAATTCATAACTGAAACTAGGCAGCAAGTGTATTTTTGCAAAAAGGGTTGAGTCAAATAAGTTGGTGGCAGTTTTCTATTTTCATAATGGTAGTAGTGTGTGTTGTTTTTCTTTTCAGAGAACATAGGAGTTCTGAAGAAACTTGCCCCTTTTGTCAGTCCCACTGTGCTTGCAGCTGAAGTGCTTGGTAGCCTGTTTAAATGTACATGTGAGTAATAAAAACAGGGTGTAGGAAAACAAGGGATTAAAACCCCTCAGAAAGCAGGTTATCATTATCATGCTGATGAGTTTATTCAAGGTGTAATCTTGCCGAATCAATGGGTCAGTTTCCTCACAATGCAGAGATCTGAGGATCAAGTACCACCTCGCCAGTGTGAGCTTGAGGTCCCTAGGACCTGGGCTTTAGTGGGTGGTGGCGTGGGGCTGAATGGTTAAGGTCCAGCGGCCCACTGCCTTTGCCAGTTTCTTCTCATCTAAGCTGCTCAACTGCATTCGTCATCTGCAAGATGAGAAGAACTTAAACCAGGGAGTTGCAGCAAAGCTGGATCCAAGACTGGTTCAAACCTTTTCAAAACTCTTCATTTTCATTCTTACTGGAACAGCAGTCAAATCTGAGCTCTGAAGCTTTAGTAAGTTCAAACTGGAACTCCAGTAAAATTGAATGAAGATGAGGAAAGAACTAAAAAATTCCTGTTTGCTGAAGCCTTGAGATAGGTAATTGACTAAAGGGTTCTGGTATCTGTTTTTCAGCCTTTGACCTCTTAAGGCTGGGGATATAAAAGAGAGGTAAAATCCTGTCATTAAGGTCAATTTAAGTTTATGATGTAGTAGTACACGGTGGTGGTTCTGAGATGGCTACCTAGTTTGCCCCCTCTCCTTTTTTCTTTCCTGAAATAGTGAACTGAATTTTTGCCAGATCTGATCTGGCAGTAGTAGGTAAAGCTAATGATTGTGGTGTGCTGCTTCAGAAATGTCTTTTGGCTAGACCCTCTTTTTAATAAAAACATGCTAATATAAAGACTGTACAGGAGGATGCAGTCATTATGGTATCAGCTGTTAATGAAATATGCTGGGTGATACAAATTTTCTGGAGTGTAAAATAAGAAAAATCCTTCATGCAGGCTAGACTTTAGGGGTGCCTCCTTTTGTGTACACTATGTGAAATATCTAATTTGGAAGCCTTTTTGAAGAGACTGGTTCCTTTTTTAATGTATCTGTGGAAGCTGTGTAGAGTATTAATTACACAAAGCGCAGCAAGAGAGGTAGTGTTGGTGTACAAATACTTCCTCTGGGCTTATTTCATGGAAACCTAGCTTGCTCTGTTGGAGGAGAGGTGTAGTCACTGAAAACTTTATTAGGTTTTAGATGGAGTTAGTTTTTAGGTCTTGCCATTTGATGTGTGTGTATATAGAGCAGCAGTTACATAAGTTGACTGTAAATGCATATGATAGTTTTATTGTGATCTTATTCAATATACTAAGAAGATACTTTGACTTAGAGGATGTGTACTTTACCAAAGATAGCAGTGATGGCTCGCAGCTTTTAACATCCCTCCTGTGCCCTGCCTCACACCCCCACACACCCCCTCCCCCCGCGAGGGGCCCCACACCCCGGGGGGAGAGCCCGCGGGGGCGGA
>JANZLQ010000065.1:422446-438111 GCA_026212715.1 Elanus axillaris
CCCCCCCGGTTATTGTTACAGGCTTTTGAGGCCTTGAAAATGCAGATTTTATTTGAAAAATAGATATTTGTGCTTCCTTAAATTTTGTGGGGTTTTGAGATGCATGTGTGGTAAGAGAAGGCTTTTTTCCCTTCAGAAAAGTTTAAAATATGAGATCAGCGCCAGGTTGACCGAGAGACAGTAACTTCTTGAATTCTGGGGGGAACTGTATGTTCCTCAAACAAGGAACTTCCCCCTGTGACCAGTATTTGCTTGAGAAGACTGTACATCTTTTTGAATAACATTGTTTTCATTGTGTGTCCATGATACCGGAAAAATGGGCAGGGCTGCGCTATATCTGAAGAGCCAATGCATGACATTACAAATTTCCTAGATGAGAATTGTTACTGTGCAATTTTTAAGAGGTTTGGGTTTTTCTTTCAAGTAGAGCAAATCCAAACAAAAATTACTTGATTGGGTGGGACTGTGACCATGTGCAGGCTCAGCATTTCGGTCTAACACCGGCCCTGAAGCTGAGCCTGGTTAGGAAGTTGTTGCCTTTTCTCAATACATGCAGGTTTTGTCAGAAGGATTAAAAAATGATTTGATGATGTAATCTTTGACTACCCAGCCAAACCCAGGAAGGGAATGCTGCTCTAAAGCTGAAATGGTGTTTGATGCACATGTGAAAACCAGCACATCGCCCAGCTTCTGCGGAGACAAGGCCCATGACTGAGCTTGCCTCAGACTCAGGAACTGCCTGCAGTATCTGCGGGGAGAAGACTGCACGCCTTAGCCTGGCATGGGGCTTCTCTTCCTGCACTGTGCTTCCCCAGGAACGGCTGGTTGGTCTCCAGTACCAGTTTTAATGTGAAATACAGATAGTTGCATCTGAAGACCTGTGGGGTGGTTGTTGCAAACCTTTTCCTGCCCTCTGTTAGATGGAGCGTGTTGGATTCTTGCATTGCAGGGTCACATGCAAATACTGTGGTGTAATGTCCCAGGGTCCTGATATATTACTTAATTGCCTTATTGGTAACTGTGTTAATAGCTCAGGTTCCAGACTGTACCTAATCTTCTTTTCAAGATATACTAATTAGTTTTCTATACAATATCTTGTATAAGCTTGTTTCTTAACTGTCTGCTAAAAGCTAGATTTTGCTGCACAGGTCACAAAGAGGCTGGTAATCCATTTTACTTCATTAAACCCCTTATTGGCTTAAATAGCCAGCAGTCAAAACTCATATGCTTTCTGGAGAGGAGACCTGAAGGAGGTTATTACTGTTTGTGCTGCCTCTTACATCTAGTTTTACTGAAATTTGCAGAACCGAAACAGCTGTGAAATGTAACTTAAAAAAATCATGTACTCTGTTGCTTTAAAAATGTCATAATACAGGAAAAAGAAGTGATACAAACCTGCACAAAACCTGCCGTGTTTCTGTGTGGGGACAGAATCTAATGCCAAGCCTCAGATACTATTCTTCGTAGAGTTGGTTTTCACTTTGAACTGATGACTGGCTTTTTAAAACTGGGTTGCATGCCAGTAGTTAAAGTACAGCCATATAGGGTATGACAGGGTTTGTAACTAGGGGTTTTCAGAGGTGAGGTCACGATAAACTTAAACAAAACTTAAGCAGCAATCTTAATGTCACCAGCAAATAGATTGCTTTTTCTAGCCTTCCTTTCACAATGCGTGAACATTAACTGTGTATATATTGCCTCTGTTTGAAGGAAAATAATTTGTTAAAAGGAATAAAGGGAAGTTGGAGTTCTTGTTTTGTTTCTCTGCTGCTTAAAAATATTCACTGTATAAACACCTGAGTGTTTATATCAGAGAGGTCAGACAGGAGCCATAATGCTTTACTTTATTTACCCTTTGTCATTCAGTGCTTTCATTAGCTTGCCAAGCTAATATGCCATGGCTATGTGGTATGGTGATACTTGGGAAAAACTGAAAATACTCTGAAAGTAACAAGTATTTACTTATTAACTGGAATGCCTGTACCTTGTAAAATTATGCTAAAATTATAAGCTGTGGTAGTTGCACAGGAATTTCTTTAACCACTGTGGAAGTGCCCTGGTAGAGAGGCCATGTTACATCATGGCTACCTTAGATAAAGATTTTTCATAGACCTGTAGCATACAAATCAATAAACAAAGAGCACCTAAGCTTTGGTGCAGCTGTGTCCTGAGTTTGGCATGCAGCTCTAGTTGCCACCTTTCAGGAAGGGCTTACTGCAGCTAGTCGCCCTTCCCTCAAATGATTGAGGGGATGGAGCAGATAGTTCAGGAAAGACTAAGGAGACCAGGGCTCCTCACTTTGGAGAAGAAAAAAAGGAGGGCTGTGATCACGGTTTACAAAATCACAAAGTGATGTAGAAGCTGAATGTGAAACCTGACTTTACCAGGTCCTGCCATATTAGGATTAAGGGGCACTCAGTATATTTAACAGAAGTTATCATCTGTCTTAATAGAACATCAGCTTAAAGCAGATGGCAGTCATGAATTTCTGGAACATGCTGCCATAGGAAGTGTGGAGATGGGCAGCGTCGGCAGGTTCAAAAAGGGTTTGTGTGCATGCATGGACACCAGGTCCATAAATGGCCACTGAACAGACTCGGAAGGGAGGTGCCCTCTGAATTCCTGCTACAACGTTTGTGGATGCCAGCGGAGAGGCTGCAAAAAAGGCTCACGTGCTTGCTCGAAACAGCCTTTATTTTTGCTGCTGTCAGGGGCAGAATACCAGGCTGGATGCACCATACACCTGACCTGGTGGGTGCCGCTTCTCTTGCTGCCTCAGGAGGGCACGGTGCAGGCTGTTCTTGGACTCGCTGTGATTGTCAGGATAATCACTTAAGACTCAGGTCAGCCAAACCCGCTTAGAAAAACAAAGTCTTTTTCTAAAAAAGAGACTGCTTCCTTGCCCTGTATGCCACTGACTGGTGGGAATTGGGTGGCTCTGAGTGCATGAAGCAAAAGGCACTAAAGAGGATACAGAGATTATTCTGCCCACATCCAGCCTGTCAGAAAGCTTCCCTTTCCCTGACGCAGAGAGCAACCTCACCCCGTTCAGGAGGACACAGACATTTCAAGGTGCAGCAGTGAGAGACGGTGCAACGCTTGGAGCTGCTTGGATGCTCCCCAGCCGTCCTGCTGCCCTTCTGGTCTCCGTACCTTTCTGGCTACTGCTGTCTCTGACTGGCCATTTGTGGGTGGGCATGGCCAGTAGCTCTACCTGCTGGTTCTCAGGCTTTCAGATGAAGGAGGAGCGCATCTTCCGAGTGAAGGCTTGCCCTGGGATGGAAGGAGAAATTGCTGTTGCTGGCAAAGCTGCTCTGCTCTCAGAAGAGTTAGGATAAGGAAGAAGCAAGTTGTTTGTTTCAGAATAATTTAATTGCAAGGTTCAGTTTCTTTCTTTCCTGTGGGAGTGCTGGCAGGCTGTGTAGGAAAGAGGGTGTTCTTGCTTGTAGAAGTAGCAACGACTGAGATCAGAAGTTCCTTTCTCAGCTCTCCTTCCTATATTCTCTGCTGGGCTTTTTTGTTGTATGATAGCTCTGTTAGTTAAACCCTTTCTTTAATGCAAACATGATGTAAGTAGAATGCATTAGCTGCAATTTTTATGACTAAACAAGACTTAGAATTTTTTTTTTAAAATGTAGATTAGGCTGCATTTCTCATTTGTTAAAGCCTCAGTGCTTTACTTCAGAAATGATTCTTGGCCACAATTTACAGCAGGATCAGGGCAACTTTATTCATCTGACTGAATCAAAGGTCACTATATGTGTGGGGTTAATATGAAATGTGAGGGCAGGGGTTAGGGACTGACATGGCTTAAAGTTGGCTTGAGGTCCCACAGGTCTTTTGTTCTTTAGATTTCTTAGAAAAATACTTCAGTATGTTCCTGGGTTAACCTTTTGTCCACTATATTTTCCTTTGTCTGTCAAGCTGAAATATTAAGAGGAGCTTGGTTCCCCATTCCTCAGGAGATGCTCATTTCTAGAAGTTTTCTGAAAATCAGAGATTAGATAGAGGAGAGAGACTTTCTTGTATCCCTCCACAAATAGAAACCTGTAGTAGCAGGTTGGGGATGCCATGCATCTGTCTCAAGGCAAAGGTCCTGAGGAAACAGGCTTCAGGGTTTGGGGGTTTTCTTTGTGGAACTTTTTCTCAGCCTCATCCCATAGCAGCTATAGCTGTTGAGCTTAGCTTAGTGCTTTCTTACTGCATGCAGGACTAGGGTTTGGCAGTAACCGTGAGACTTGAACTTTCATAAAGTCCCAGATGTGATACAATTCTTCTTTTGGGGGACCACAACTTGATTTGCAGTTCATTTTAATTGTAACCTGTGCAGTTTTCCTTGTGTTCCTTGAGGATTCATGC
Organism: Elanus axillaris; assembly: GCA_026212715.1. Lineage (NCBI taxonomy): Eukaryota > Metazoa > Chordata > Aves > Accipitriformes > Accipitridae > Elanus > Elanus axillaris. Next base: position 426,806 of record JANZLQ010000065.1, read on the forward strand.
TGAGCTAGTCTTGGGGGGGCTTTGCACTGAGCATAAATGTTAAAGAGTGCCGCTTCTCTAAACATCTGCGATTCAATAAATGAGATGTGTATGGGGGGTGGAGGTGATAAAAAATGTTTTCTGCCCTTTTTGTGGAGAGGAAGCTCAACTGTGAAGAGGCATTGCATCATGAGCTCTAATGAAAGACCAGCTATTCCCCTTGGGAAAATGAAAGCACTTGCCTCATTTCCCCTCTCAGTGGCAGCTGTAGCTTAGGAATTTCATTTGAGAATGAAATGCTGCTTTGGTTGACCTGAGGAATGGCTTTAATACAAATGGCCGTCAATGGTGTGCGCTGTAAGTGTTGGGTAGGACAGCATGATTTTCGTAGAAGTTAATAGCTCAGTCTGAAGTAGTGTTCCAAAACACTAGAAGTAGTGTTTTGGACCCAGATATATCATCTGTAAGGATTCTAATGTATTCAACTGTCTCTTTGGGATTAGTTTTTATCTTTTGCATCTGTGCTGTGCTGAGGAAGCAGCAGATAACATGAGAAGCAGGGAATGGAAGGAGACCAGGAGCTCTGATGAGGAAAACACACTTAACTAGGCTGGGAGGAGGAAGGCATGATGACATGGCAGCTGTTACTGAGAGTATCATTTGGCTAAGTGATGGAGGAGTCACACCTAAGTCAGGTTTGATTTTTTTTTTTTTTTAAGCAAAAATAACATTGAAATGTTTGTGGATTGTTTTGTAGAGAAAATTCCTTTTTTGAACACACACCAGCACCCAGAAGTGCCATTGTTAAGCCCAGCAACATCTAGGTCTTGGCTGACAGAAGATGTAGTGTTAACTGCTCTCCTGACTGCACTTATACTCCACTCTGCTGCTGTGACATACACGAGGATCTGTGGTTAGGAAACTCATCACCAGGCCTAACTTTTTAAGAAAGGCAGTTTCACAATTCCCAGCATAAAAAATTTTGCAAGGCATGTGTGCTGGGTGTTCTGAAGAGAGCTGGAGATGAATCAGCTGTGCCTGAACCGGCTGAGAGATGAGTTGGCTGACCGGAGGGTGCTGCCCCTTGGGCCTCAGCAGCGTGCTGGTTCCGAGGAGCTGTGCCATGGGTTGCAGAGTGTGACTGGGGGGGGTGGCAGCACTGGAGGGCCAGTGGAAAAGCAGCTTTTGTCCTGGGCCGAGTGAGCCACCAGGTGACACAGAGTGGTGGCTTCTCCTCTTGCCAGACCAGGCAGAACTGTCACAAGAACTGATGATAGATGTACTTGGCTGTAACATCGGGATCTTGCCTCTGAAATGCCCTTGCTCCTTTGTTTAAAACAGCTGAGGTTGGAGTAATTACTTTCCCAGTAGTCCCACCCTGAGCGGGTGTGGCTTCAGGCACTTGGTGGCCATTTCAGAGCAACGTGATACAAGCAGGTTGTAAAGCATAGTAGAGATGAGTTAGTTACTGCTGTTACTCTGCTGTTGTATTGGATGACTCAAGGTCTTCTACAGGTAATAAATATACCTGCTGAGATAACAAAGTGGAATTTGATCTGCCAGACCTAAGCAGAGTTAGCAGAGGATTTTTCTTTTAGAGGGTCCTGTTATGAGGTGGCAAGTACAGAAGGAAATAAGAGAACTGTGGGAAATGAGTTTGCCAAAGTCGTCTTCTACCCATCTAAGTACACCGGTCAAAGAAGACTTAATAATTTTAACTTACAGCATGGTTAGACAAACCTGTATGGCAAAAGTGAAGTGCCACTGTATGCTGAGAGCAATTCAGCTAAACTGTATACTGTCTTGTCAGCTTCTCTTTGCATGTTGGTTGAGTATAATGAGGAAAATTAAAATACACAGGTGCCTCAAATCTGTGCGTGCTACTTAATGATACTTACTGAGAGTAGCTGACCCAGTGAATCATAAAGGACTGAGGCATTCTTGTTCATAATAAACTCAGTGAGGTATTCCTTTATTGGCTTTCTCCTGACAGCAGTGATGTGGGATTTACTGCCTCTGCAGTCTGTGTGACAGCAATGTGATTCTTCTATAGGCAGTGGTGTCTAGGTAGCAAGGAGCTTTTGTTCGCTTGGTTGAAGTAATGTGCCCCAGTGTGTGTGCAGTTGCAGTGTTTTGAGCTTTGTTTGGGAGCGGAAAGGTAGCTGCAGATGAATTCATTAAGATCTCGGGCTTACGTTTCCAATGGGACAGAGTTATGCTTCCTTTCCTGTGACAGGTATCTTCCACAGTTCACTGTCAGTGGTCTTGATGGTCAAGGATGGTGAACTGGGGTGAAAATGATGATTGAAATAAACAGTGTTTATGTCTATTGTGCATAGCATTTTTCTTGAATGATTTGGGTCTGTTCTTTAATGTTTTAATCCTAGTATTCCTTGTTTGTATTCACTTCATAGTTTTGCATAATCTACATGCTGTTAAAATTAGTTGAGGCATGGGCTTTGGATGTTTAGAAGTTACTAGTTATAGCGTTTCTTGGCAGTATGCTACAGGAGGTTATCTCAGCTTTTGTGTAAACAGGGCTCCATGTTTTCTGTGTGCTTACTTAAACGTTACCAAAATTGCCTGGCCTCTAGGGCTGGTGCAAGAAGGTAGAAATTCCAGTGGTATGTTCAAGTACAGAATCATGTCTAACTTAACCAAGGGAATGACAGCTCCCCTGGTGATGCCCAGTGACCCACAGCCCTGTATCGGGGCCGCACCTGCGAAGACTGGCATCCTTGGGAGAATGTCTTCTTGGGAGAACAGAAATGTATATGAAAAAAGGGGAAAGTTACTTGCTCTCTGTTCATACTTACTAATTTGTTTACCAAGCTCTCCCCTCCCCCCTAGCTGTCAGTCTTGTGAACTTACCCTATGCCATTAAAGGCAATAGGTTCTTTTTGTCATCTACAGTCTTTAAAAGTACTTTTTGCAAAATTAAATCTCTTGAGGTGTGCAGAAGTTGATGTGAAGTGGGGTTTTGGGGGGTTGTTTTGTTGTTTTTTAAACAAAGGTTGAGGTTTGAACATAGGAAACGTGCTAAGTGTTTCCCTCTTTTCTGGTTAGTGTTTTCTCTTGATGATAATGGATGTTGTGGATGACTTCAGTAATCATGGTGACAATCAGTCCAACAGGGTAGATAAGAGAGGTACCTGCTTGAATAATCGGCAGTGGAATAACAATAAATATTAAAACTGAAGTGCCCACTATTGGAAGTTCAGTATTAATACTGTTAGCAGATCAGAGGCATGAACTGCACAATATGCTCTTGTCTCAGAGATGAGTCTTGTTGGTATCCATATGAAAGGGCTTGTCTGCAGCTATACAGACTAGGAACATTCCAAGTTAAAGCCTGGGTTCTTGAAATCAGCTGTATAGATGGCAAATGTTCATCAGACCTTTATGGCCAGAGGCCTGCAGGCTGTCCCTTCCATATCCATGGCTAAGGTTGTCTCAGCCCACTCCCACAACTTTATTTGAAGTCAACATTTAGAGTGCCTGTATTTCCAGACTCTGACTATGGGTCATTGCTTTTGATACTTACTTTAAGCATGAAAAGAGCAATAACATTTACTTTGATTTCAGAGAAAAAAACTACTACTTCTCCCCCCCCGCCATGCCTGCTTTGTTTTATAACTATTTGCCCCCGAATAGAACACTACAAAGCTGTAAGAGCTTCTGGGGAGATGAAGTGAGCAGTTTAGATGAAGCTGTATCTGTTATTATTATGGCAGTTTGGAGGAGAGGGAAGATGAAAAATAGAAGGGCAAGAAAGCTTAATTTCTCTAGTGAGAATAGAGACCCGAATTCTGACAACATCTAGTAATTTGGTATTTTGTAGTAGACGAGGTGGGGTCTGGCAACTGTGCAAGATGCTTACACAGTCTTAGAGTTGGGCTCAAGGAACTAATAGCAGAGTTGTGTTTTACTGGTGTTCCTTTTTACCTCAGTTTCATGATCTGAGGAATATAAATAAATAAAGGTAAATAAAGGTATATTCTCTGTGTTATGCAGAAAATCAGTATCTGAGCCCAGATCAGAATTCAAGGTTTTTGGCTTCCAGTTTGCCATTCAGACCACACCTTTCTTTTTATAGCTATGGGAAAAAAGTCCACTCCAGCATGTCATTTAGTAAAATGCCATATAGGACAAGCAAAACTAAGCCCCAAAGAGCTAAAACTAGCTGGCTGGTTTTAAATTAGGAGAGAGAAAAAGCTCTCCAAATTCTTTCTGGCAAATGGAAACCTACAGTTCCACACCGGATATGCTCATCTTTGGGGTCATTTCTGGGAAACTGAAGTGCCTGCAGAGGTGTGTGCTGAGTGGTGTCCAAAGACTGTGATACAGGACTGGCCACTGAAGCCGGGGAAATCCTTTCTTGGGATAAGCTCGGCTGAGGTGTGCTTGTGAGGACAGATTGGAAAACTGTGACTTGACGATTTGTCCATACAGTGAACGTATATTCCTGTGGTCAGGTGTACCCTGAAAGCTTCAAGCTTCTTCAAAGCTTGTCCCTTGCTAAGTAAAGTCTTAAAATCATTATGCTGAGAGCTGAAACTCTTTTCGTACTATATATGGCATTTGTGCTAGCGGTAGAAACCTCGGTGTATTTATAACGCTCGTTTGCTGCAGGAATATGGATTGGGAACAAATGTTTGTTTGGATAAAATCCAACTCCAGCAATCGGGTTTACTGCCGCATGTAAAATCCATAGCGAGCTCATAAAAGCAGCAGTTCAAAAATCTAACAGGGCCTTCCCCATGGAAAAAAACATGGATTTGGTGTGACATTGTATAGCTAGGGAGTTACTTGTGGTGTTTTGGGTAGTAGCTGGTGACCCTGTGCATAACATGCTGTCTGTCGTGTTGGAAGGCAGGGATGCTCTTACATTGCTGGCACATGTGAGACTGTTGGTGTTACTTGTTAGTACGTGCTGCTATTTGCATGTATGTTCTTCAATTATTTAGAAATACTCATTTGTGCCCTAAATAATATTTCATGAAAATTGCAACTGTATTCTTAACAGTATTGCATAGCATTGACATGAGCAAATCAAGCCATAAAATGAGCTGAGCCGTTTTATATACTGCTGATAAATATTTGAATGAAAACAGTTGGCAAAAGGAGGACACAAGTGTCTTTGGGTGTGTCAATTTAACCATTCAGTCCAAGTGCTCTGTTTGATTTGCCTAATGTTAATCCTTTTTATTGCTGTACAGCTAATTACTGTATGTTGAGCCTCTGTGGAATAATTACCATTTGGACTAATACTCATATCCAAAGTCATAAAAGAATTGCTTTTTTCATTTTTTTTTCTAAAACTATTGTCTCTGTTGTTGTTGAAGGATGTTCAGCAGGAGAGAGAACCTCATGTTTGTCTCAGTAAAGAAGAGGTTAAAGAGAAGATACAAAGCTATAATTCATCTGTCACTGATAAATTAAAGATGACCTTGGTAAGTTTTGCATAGGATTCCTGTAATTTTTAATAGCAGCAATTGAACTTTAACTTTGTAGTACATTGTGAATCATTTTCTTCTCAGCACCCTGCATATGAAACTGTCTGTTTTAACGACTTTCTGAGAGGCTCTTTCTTAAATCTGGAAATTAAATCTTAACATCTGAAAATGTTTTTATCAGAGTAACTCTCTTATGTGGATTGAAATGAACTAGTAGAAACAAATGTATATGTCATTTGAAGTGGCTTTAAGATAAATGCTCAGTTGACACTAAGATGTAAATTTGACAGATGAAAATCCTCAGCCGGTAAACATGAAGATAAATACATCTTGTTTGTGTAGATAATTTTTTGTCAGGTATCTCTCTGATAAAGATGCTCAACCAGTGAGAAAAGTTAATACATGCAATATTTATTATAGGAGACTTAATTTTCAGAGTAGTCATACAGGTTTTCAGCATGAGAAGACTTCCTTCCCCACAGCCCTGTAACACAGACAATACAGACAATGCATATAGACTTTTCATTTCCAAGGATTGTAGACCAGGTCTAAGGCTCAGTCCAGCCTACTGCAGACCATTCTAATAAAATTCACATCTATCTGCCTAGCAAGGTGTTACTCAGTTGTTGCATTGTCCAGATTTTCTGATATATTACATATTCCTGTGGGCGTATAGTATTTGGAAATTTTGAAACACCATTATATCCTAAACTGCGTAAGTACAACTGTGTACTAAGAAGGTTTTTGTTACATGTCTGCATGTGGGTCAGGACTTACTGTGCCTAAACCAGATTGCCTAAAGTTTTTCTAGCTCAGTAACGTTTGATCAATTTTGTTATTCTGGCTTTCAGAAGCGACTGGGATAAATAATTTGAAATGTTGATTAGATGGGCATTTATTCTGGTTCTTTTGTAATTGCAACAGGATTTGAGCCTGTAAATGCCCTAGACTCTTTTGACAAACACAGCTAAAATGTGGGAGATAATTTCTATATTTCTGCATAAAATCTGTTGTTAAAGATACTTGTCTTTTTCACTTCATAGTTCTCTCCTAATATGAAAACTTATCACTCGTTTGTAGTTACTTTTGCTTAATGAGGTCCTAATACTGTTAGAATTCAGTAGTTATTAAGAAAAAAAATTAATATGCAGCAGATATACCAGAAAGACTAAATGCCTGAATTATTGAAACAGTACCTCTCCTATGAGACATCAGGTATTAAATTGTGTTCACTATGACCACTTTAATCTGCCTACTCTGCTAATATGTCACAACTGGTCATTACTAATTTTAACAGTCTGATATTTTCCTCCTGTTGCAGAATGCGAATGGGATTTACACTGGCTTCATCAAAGTTCAGATGGAACTATGCAGACCGATCACTGTGCAGTCTTCCCAGAGCCAGGGGAGGTGTGCTCACGGCAATAATGAAACTGCTTTTTACTTGCCGGATGGCTGTGTGAATACCCTTCACATCAGCAGCACCAATACTGTTCGTGAAGTTATTGAGGCTTTGCTCAAAAAGTTTTTTGTGGCTGACAACCCTGCAAAGTTTGCACTTTATAAACGCTGTCACAAGGAAGACCAAGGTATAAGTTAGGCTTGTGACACTTTGGTAGTGAAGGGGCTTGGGGTGGGAGTTGTGCTGTAGGAGTACTTGAAATAAGCAGGGTGAAAGAACTCAGATAAATGGAGGTGACAATCTTACGCTCTCTTGTCTTTTTTTCCTTACAAAAAGTAGCATGTGTAAGAGAGTAAATGATTTGGGGATATTTCAGGATCATTTACAAAAGACAATCTACTAAACCATCCACGCAGATCTCCTGTGCCTTGCAGTCTGTTATATTTTATTTAATATGTCCCTTTATCAGGCTCTACATTTCAGCTAGCCTGACATACTGTAGATTTGTGAGATTAAATTACAGGACAGATTTCTAAAAAGAGAAGCCTTGGTGTCTGTGATATCTGAAGTTCTTGTGTTGACAGACAGCTCTCGAGGCGATGAGCATCATGTGCATGTGCATTGTGTTCAAGTGTGTTAATTAGTGCACGTGGCTTTCCCAGTGCGCTGACTGCCTTTGGAAAATTTGTTGTATACTGTGTTTGGAAATACCAGAAGATGCAGAAGATATTTTTATTGAAAAGCGCCTTTTGCCAACATTGTGTTCTTGCACTTAGAATCCGCCTTCTTCCATGGACATTGAGAGCAGTTTCAGGAGTTCAGATGTTTCTGGCTGTCAGTCACACCACCTGTGTCAGGCAGGCAGAGTTGTCTCTTAGACTTCGTGTATGAGATCTTAAGTGGAAGAGGTATCAGAATGGTGATACCACAGCTCTTATGTCTTAAATGCTTAGTTATAGCAACAGACCTGTGTTGTATTTTTTTTCCCCTGCATGTATGCAGATGGTATACTGTGTAGACTAGAGGCCATTTCATTCCTGTGTGAATGTAGTGTTGCACTGTTACCATCAGTCGTCTGCTCAGCTTCTCCCTAAAACTCATTTGCTCAAAACCAGTATGTAGACCAATATGTAGACAGTATGTAGAATGTGTAAATTTTGTGGCTACACATTCTAGAATTTTCTAACATTAGTGTTAATCATTCAAAGCACTTGAAGCATCATTAGTAAAGATGATAATTATTGTGATTTCTTCTTGCGCAGTTTATACATGCAAGCTGTCAGACCGGGAACATCCCCTCTACCTGCGTTTGGTGGCAGGCCCCAGAACAGAAATGCTCAGTTTTGTTCTACGTGAGCATGAAACTGGAGAAGTCATGGTACGTAATGCTCATGTGGGTTTTTTGTGTGTGTTTAACTTCAGGGATGAGTGGGCTTCTGTTTGATCTGTGCTGGCAAGACGATCCATTTTTGGGAAGCAGGGCTTTTTTTGCTTGTTATATTTACTTTGTGCCTTTTGTAAACATTTAATCTGTGGTTAGACTGATCTGTTGTTACTTGCAGAATAAAAAACAGTTTAAAAGTGTAAAATGTTTTCAGATCCCTTGAGATTTTCAAGGAGGGTGCCCAATACCATTTCAGTTTGAAATTGTTTTGAGTGTCTGAGGTTTTGTTTAAAAATACAGTATATATAAATTACTTGCATATTTTCTCTTTATCTCATCTGCCCTTTTCTCTTTTTCTCTTTCCAGTGGGAAGCTTTTACTATTCCTGAACTGCAAAACTTCTTGCGTATACTGGACAAAGAGGAAAATGAGCAACTGCAAATCTTAAGGAAGCGTTACGCAGCTTACAGAGACAAACTTGAAGAAGCCCTTGGTGGGGTGTGGAAACCTGGTTAAAAGGGGGCCAAAGGACACTCAGGAAAAATGCACGCTACCAAATGTCAATATAGCATGCCAAACCCAATGTACAAAGGGCAGCAGAGAGTAGTTTTCTTTATTCGGAAGACTGTTTTGTGATGCCAGGGTACCTGAATTTTGCTATAGACTTAGTTCCATAAGCCAGGTCACTTAGCATCTTGCACCCACAAGTAAGGGATTCTGCATGTTTGTACATCAGTTTGCAATGCTCTGTGTGCCTAGAGGGTTTTCCAAGTTACCTTGGTGCAAGCTGTGAAACTGTAATCAATTTTCTAGGATGCTATGAAATAAGATATTTTTTTTTCTTCTTTGCTTTAATGGTAGCTTTACAAGTAAGGGTGTGCAAATTGATGGGTTAAGAAAAATGAATAAAACTGTCTGGACAAGAATTAGCTGGAGCACTATCTTTGAGATGAAATTGATTTGCACTACCTTTCTGTTTTCAAATAGTTACTGTATAATTTGTGAGAGAACTGTTATAGATGGAAGGCATATGAGATCTTGTGGTTTGTTCTGTGAAATTCATGGAAGGCTTTAAAGTGGTCTTTCTGGAGAAGGTAAAGAGAAAAGTTGAAGAGAAGGTGAGAGTTGAGGGAGGAGAACTCTGACAGCTGACAGAGGAGGACTGGTTTTAAATGGAAATAGTATTTATACAGAGGAAAGTTAAAATACTAATTCTACAAGATTAAAGTTTTGGGATGTTACAATATTGTGAATAAGTTTTATGGTTGTTTTTTTTTAACTGCATAAATCCACACTGGAAGAGAAATAAAGATAATAGAAGTAATGGGAAGGAATGAGAGGCAAAAGCTAAGTAAGAATGGAAATGGAGCTGCACATATAAGCCATTATTGGAGAAGCTGGTTCCATAAATGCATAGCAAAAAGTGCAGCAAAGCTAAAAAGCTGCTTACTTGAATTCTGAAAAGTGGTCAATGTCTCGGATAACTCTGTGAGAAATACCCATCTAACAGGTGTTTAGACATAAGGTATAAATACAGATGCATTTGGTCTGTATTGTAAGTCAGAACTTTCCTCTGGCTCAGCAATTGGTTTTTAGGCGGGATTATTTTGAATTGTATCTGAAAGACAAAAAACAGCTTCCTCTGCTTCTTTGTTTGTTAAAGGCTCAGTCAGGCAAAGAAAGTAGAATTTCTTATTCATGTTCCCAGCTTAGCAGAAAATTAACATTTCTTGGCTGCGTTGGTGACTGAGCTTAGTAACTCTTGCTTTTAGTAATTCAGAGGGTTTTTTTCTTATGGTTTTTAAATTCTTAATTGAAAAACTGATTACCAAATTCTGCAGACTGCTGATTTACTTGATTTAAAAGTAGGAAAAATGTAGCAAGGAAACTTTTTAATTTACTGTAAATATAATTGTTGTTCTTTCAGAGTTATTTATCTAAAAAAAAAGCACGTTCAAAAGAAACCAAAGAAGTGGGTGTGCAATAGAAGCATGAGGCAGATTTGAGTAACTGATACTTTAGTCATTATCATGCCAGAGAGGAAATGAGTTATATATTGGGGGTGGGGGGAGGTGGAGGAGAGCTAACAATTTAAGAGCAGCAGAAGTTGTGGGTTTTTTTTTTCCTTCACTCTTAGGGTGTTTGTCTTAAATTCCCAAGGAATTGTTAAAACTTTAGTGACATCTAATGGATACTGTGTGAAACTCCAAGATGCTTCTGTTCTTCCCCTTAATTTGATGTAATTCTGCCTTTGTTTCCTTTCCTTAGTAAGACATGGGTTTTTTTTAACCTCTTCACAGGTCTTTTTTTGGTAAAAAGAATTTGCAAGCTTAATAAGACAATCATAATGTTTTAAAGTGTTAAGAGAAATTAAGGGTAGGACTAACTATAAAGTATATATAAGGCATATCTTGTTTGTTTTTTAATTTCACATGTAACATTGTAGTGCATGTGTGAGTTAGTAACATTGTCCTCAAGTGAGACACTTTATAATGGTTCAGGGAATGCTTTTATGTTTTGTTACAATTTATTTTTCTATGAATGCAGCAGCACGTCGGTGGGTATTCTGTTAACATCTACTTAATTTACGTATCTGCCCATAACTATGTAATCATTACATAATCGCTGTCGATATTGAACCATTTGTTGCTCAGATTTAAACACTGTTTGAGTTTAAAAGTGGAGTATAAAAATATGTGAATTTTGTTTTTACTTGAACTAAACTATCAGTCTTTTAAGTAGGCGCATCTGCATTTACTTTAGCCAAAAACCTCAATCAGTGTTGTATGCACTATGAGTCTTGATTTGGGGTGAAGGGTGTGGGGGTGGGGGACCAAAATAAACTTCTATTTTAATTTTGTCTTAGTCCATGGTTAATTATTGTAAGATGTCGGGGGGGGGTGTTACTTTTTCTTTTTCTTTTTCTTTTTTTTTACACACTGGTGATTACAACAGCTTTAATTTAAAGGAAATGGCCATGCCTAGTCAGTTTTTCTCTTTTTTTAAATTTTAGCATCAAATCGAACTGTTAGAGCTTTTGTTGCAAAACTGTTTTCACTTCATTATATGATGGTACCGGAATGAT
>JANZLQ010000065.1:445330-462504 GCA_026212715.1 Elanus axillaris
CCCCCCCCGATTTAGTAATCATGTAGTAATGACAGTTTTTCAGTCATCTTTAAAGTTGTCTGGGAAAACAGAGTAGAGCTGAATTTCTTTGAAGATTGGCAGCAATTTTTTTTCTCAAGTAATAAGGAACAGAGACGACTAGAGTGATGTTATACAGTCACTTCCTTTGCAGCTTACTTTTAGAGACAGTTTATGGGAGCTTTTAAGGATGTGGTTTATTCAAGGATGATAGTTTAGTGCTTTTCAGCCTTTGCATTTTCGGGATCTTCATTTTGTCAACCTCCTGGTCTTATACATCCTCCTGTTTGTATCTCAGGAACTCCAGACTATGAACCAATATGTGGCCGGCCCCATGGAGTCCGAATGGATCAGGCTGGTAACGTGATTGTGGTGGATTCTTATTTAGGCCTGTACAAAGTCAATCCAAGGACAGGAGAGAAAACCCTCCTGCTGTCAAGTGAAAAAGGTGATGCTACAGTTAGTGGGGAAGTAGATTGATCCTGGGTTTGGTCTTCATGCTTATATATAAATTGGAAGATTGAGGCACTTGAATCAGATGAGATCAGTACTAGTGAGTGTGGGAATTAGGACTAATCGAAAGCCCACTGACTTCATATTTTTAAGATTTGTTTAAAAAATACAAGAAAACAAAACCAGTTATATTTGTCACGAGGCTTTTGGTTTGGTATGTGTTACATTGAGCTGCAACCTGAACATATTTCCCTGCAAATGAAAGTAATTTGGAGCTTGGACTTTAGCTTGGGACAAATTACGGATAGCATTAACTATGAGATTTGGAATTGCAATGTCTGAAATATTAAGCTTGTGTGGATCTGATTAATTTTGAACACTTGGTGGTTTTGCACTTATTTTAATCAGTAGTCATTTTTATTAACTAGGTGTGGATGGGGTGCCTTTCAAATTCCTAAATGGCTTAGAAATATCAAAGAAAAATTTGATTTATTTTACGGATTCAAGTAGCAAGTGGGAAAGACGACATCACAAATACGAGGTGAGATGAGGTAATCATTGTAGCCATTTGTCCAGGCAGCTTAAGTGTTAATTTTTTGTGCTGGCAGTAATTTTTTGACCAGGCTTGTGTGTTTTAGCCAAGCATGCTATGAATGCAGCATGCTGGAGCCCTGGGCAGGGGATGGGCTGTGCTATTCTGTAGCTGCTTTTCCTGAAAAAAACTTCCGGATATGACTACCCAAAGAAAATGTCATGCCATACACTACAGTCTGGATTTTTACAGCTTGTTGGTTTCTCTCTGGTATCTGTCTACAAGCATGCTCTTGTACTGCAGTAAATGCAAGATGGCAAATTGCTGGTGTACTTGAAGGTATCTTTTCTGTGTAGTCATAGCTTTTGAGGAAAACTTTATCTAGAACAAACTGACTGTTTGTAAAGCTGAAATTCAGTGAGGTCACAGACAAAGTTTACACTGAGTCTCATCTCCACTACCAGAACTGTGGATAAAATTAAGCCAGGAGAAAAATCACAGAAAGGGAAATATATTTAAGGGGGGGAAATCAAGTTATTAAAGGGGAAAAAAAAAATCCAGAATAGTTGAACTCTTACATGCTGCTTGCTGTTTCTTAAAGCTATCAGAATTATTGTTTGGTAGTACATCATCTTTGCCATTTAGTATTTCAGACTTGACAAGGGGTTGCCAGTCCAAATGACAAACATAAAAGCAGTTTCCTCTTCACAGGGCTTATGTGTAAGTAATTCAAAGCTGCCCTGCAGATTTGGAGCAGAAGACACTTAAATTGTTTCATATCAGAAGCAAAATGTCAGGTGTTCATTTGCTTTAGCAGAACACTCATGAATACTTTCTGGTTTGATCTGAAGTTGTTCACAGAAGCCTGACAGGCCTCAATATTTTGCTAAAGCAGGAACTGCAGAGTAACATATTTTGAATTCTGGGCTTTATAAACACCCATGTTTCTCTGTTTTTACAAGAATGCTGTGATCAGCCTGGGAAATGACATGAACAGAATCCTTTGCTCCTTTCATCTTTTTATAAAGATGCCATCTGCCATTTTGTAAAACCTGCTTTCATCTAATTTATGTTAACACAACTGCTGAATATTTTCTGTTCTAATTGAAACTAGGTATTTTGATAGCCTAGTTTTTCATTAGATGTATTGATTAAGGTAATCGAAACAAACCACCTTGGTCGCCTCTTGGCCTATGACCCTGTAACAAGAACAGCAAGAACGGTGCTCAGTGGCTTGTACATGGCAAATGGAATTGCACTGTCTCCCTATGAAGATTACATACTAATAGCAGAAACCAGCATATGTAGAATCATACGGTATGTTAAATGTCAATAAAATGTTACGTATTAGTTTATATTACATGTTTTTAATCAATTAATAGACATGATTTTCCTGTTCATCCTTTTCTGTTTTTCCTTACTTCACTGAAGATGTGCACTTAACAGGGTTGCTATTGGGACCTCAGTTTAAATAACTTTTTTCTATTGCTAAAGTCACAGGTTTTAGTTAATTCTAGGTAGAGATTAACAGTTGCCCTTCCTATTGCCAAATATTTTTTATACTGATTTACTGATATTTCAGACCCGTGTTCCCTCATTCTCAATTACAATTACCCTGATGACTCCATTATTAGTTACAGCAGACCTCAGAGGACAAGTATCACTGCATGATTATGATTAGCATAACACCTCATTCTTCCCATTTTAAAGGGAGTCAGTGTTTTAAGTTTTCTATTTCATGGAAGTTCTAAAGCCAAATTTAATATTAGTTTTCATTTGAGGCACATTTTCTATGACTAATTTTTTTTAACCAGATCTTGGGGGATACTCTTTGTGTTATATGTAGAAAGATGAGGGGTTTCTGACCTATCGTTGCTCAAGTTTAGTCCCTCTTTGCATTTACTACTTCCCACAGAGTCCTATTCTGTATCTTGAAAAACTCCTTGCATGAATCAAGATGATGGATCTTCCATGCTGTTAAGCTTGCTGTATTTTGCAGCAGCCACTGTAACTCATATATAAAATTCCCTTTTTGCAGCTATTGGGTGAGTGGAGCTAATGCAGGAAAAAAAGAAGTTTTTGTGGACAACCTGCCTGGGTATCCAGACAACATCAGATTATCACACAGAGGCTTATACAGAGTTGGAATATCTACTACTCGCTTTCCTAGTTTCTTTTCTCCTTTTCTGGATGCTTTAGGACCATATCCATTCCTGAAGAGATTTATTGCAAAGGTAACTTTGACACTGTGTAGTCGGTGTCACAAAAATGTTAATTTTTTTAAGTATGAAAAAACTTGTTATTCTTCATTAGGAAACATAAGAGACTGCTTTATCTTTACCAGCCAGCATACCACCACATACTAACTAATTTTGATTTTTCAGGAAAATTTGAGGATTGGTTTCTTTTTTACATACTAAAGCATAGCAGTTTTACTGTTGTGGCAATACCAAGAACCCACTTATAAAGTAGAAAAATCAGTATTGACAGTAAGTAGTCTGTAGCTGCAAGCTCCCAGCCCATTCTTTATAGCAACATGATATTGTCAAGGCAGATGAAGAACCTTTGACAGAAGATATGAGGATTTTGCTATAGGAATCAAACTCTGCAAAGCCATTCTTGCCAAGTGAGAGTCATGGAGCTGGTTATGATTAACCATGCTACTAAGAACCATGCTGCCTTCTCCCTAGAACTTGCACAGGAAATCCACTGCAGTAGGTGATTCAGTTGTGTTCCATCAAGTTCCTCTAATTCCTGCTTTTAGAAAATGGGTGGCTTTTGGCAGCTGGAATAAGTTCAAAGAACTTCCACACCTTCTTGAGCAAGCAGGCACTGACTGTACTTTAAGATCAGTGAGCGATTACAGGACTGCCAGCTTTGGACACAGTCCAGTAGATATTACCAAAAGATTCAGTGACAGCTGACTCTGACTAGAGCAACATCTGGAAAGCAGTATATTAGCATTGCCTTTTCTTGCTAGTCATGGAATTTCCCCTCCCAGCCCTTCAAAGAAGTATTAACACTGTGTATTTCTTTTTCTAAAACAGGTGACCCCTTTATCATTCTACAGCATTTTTCTTCACAAACATGGCTTGTTCTTAGAAATTAACAACAAAGGAGAAATTGTGGCAAGCTTCCATGACCCTGATGGTAGTGTCACTTGGGCTGTCAGTGATGTCTTTGAGCACGATGGGAAGGTTTATCTAGGTAATACTGAGCTGCCTTTCCTCGTGGTGCTACAGTAAACATTACAGTTCTCATAAGCTGGAGCATCAAAAGAAAGATAGCAGCTTTGTTTCAAGCAGCCTCTAAATGTTTTTCTCTACTTAATGGAAGACTGCTACATCACTGAAGAAGAAATGAAACTGACAGCACATGGTTAAGCAGAAACAAAAATACAATGTAGAAAAATACTTGCTTTAGAAGCTTGTGAAAACATTGGGCTTAAAAATAGGTTAAAGGTACCAATTCATCTAGTTCTGTAGTTCAGAAAATAGTTATGTATGTATTTTTAAACAGTTGCAGAGAATCATCCAAGGAATTCAACTCTGTAACAGTGTTTGATGTAAGAAGCACATACTGTACTGTTGCTCCCAGTTCCCATTTTGGAAAAAGCCTTATGTAGGATTATATTCTTCCTCTTTCCCAGAGGCAGAACATACTGCTTTTAATTATGAACAGCAGTTTCTCCCTTGTCTTTTTTGTTTAAGTTTTCCATTTTTCAACTATATCAGTTTCCAAGGAAGTATCAGCAAGTACAGCTTGCATTTAAATTTGTTCTCTCACCTCAGCATTTCTTCCAGGTGTGAAGTAGTCACATGTCTTGCTGGATGCTGTATATAAGGTCCCCTATGACCATACAAAAGTTCACTAGTGGGCAATGTCAGGTAGCAGGGCCGTAAGCAGAGAACAAGCTTAGAAATTAGGAATTCAGTCTTTAGAAGTGTGACACAGCTTGATCCTGGGGAAAGATTTAACTGAAGTTCAGTAACAGAAAGATAGGCAGATTGATAGGCAGTTTATTTTTTCTTTCCCCAAAAGTGCAGCAGTGAACAGGGTCCTCTGGAAGGGCACTTTCTAAACAAACATTTCAAACAGCAGGAGTTAAGTATGCTCACAACATGCTACAGCAAAGTATGCTCACATACAGAGAGAGAGAAAAATACAAATAAAATTCATTTTAATTGAATCACAATGTAACAGCTGTTTCATTATGAAGAAATAATTGTATTTAGCTTGTAGAATCAGTCTTTGATTTGATTGAAAAGATACTACACCTGCTTTGGATGTGTGTTTGCATGTCTGTGTCCCTGTTGCAGCTTTATTCCTCAAACTGAAGTAGCCCAATTTACTGGGCCTGTGCTGGGTAAGCATGTACCAGCTGTATTCACTTAACATTCAGTATCATCCCTTCAGTGGTTTTAGGATAATTGTAATGAAGTTAACAACTGTATTTCTCCCTGTGTAATATCTAGCTACTTCACCAGAAGATATCATTAAAATTCACAGCTCTGCTTTTGATAATAATGATTTTAAAAGAAATAATTCTTTTTTAAAATCACATTTTACCTAAAGCCAACTCTCTATCAGTCAGGCCCTTTCAATTAGAACTGTGTAGTGGCAAGGCCCTTTCATTTAACATGAATGCCTTTAGTATCAAGGTACAGATCTAGCCATGGTCAAATAGCATATGAAATGGAGTATCCAGGAAGACCATTTAGTTTTAAAATCACATGGTTGGGAATGAGGTCTGGAGAAGAATCAAAATCCCTTCATAGTGGTTTTTTAATCATCAAGGATAAGAATTAACACTATTCATTCAAGGCTGTAAAAATACTCAGAATTAACTGCTTTGTGGACATAGACATCAGACAAGTGACAGACTCCTCTAAAAGCGATGGAAAGCAGGTAGCTCTTGGCTCCTCTTCTCCCTTCAACTACATGCTTTTGCTGAACTGTTCTTACAACTTCATCAAAGGTGGGAGTGAAGCAGGTATCTTCCTGAAGCACTGTTCTGGTTAAGTAAGGACTGACTAATTTCATTCTGAATTTCAATTTAATACACCATTTACTACCCATGACAGATGCCAGGTATGGTGTGGTTCTCCGAGCAAGAGGGTGTAAATTACTAAGCCTAGTTACAAAATGCTTTACAGGTGCATGCAGATAGCAAGTGTTTATTTGGGTGAAACATCTGGTCACACTGACAGGACAATCTGTATCAATTCACGCACCTTTCGTGTTAGTTATTAGGCAAAAAGTAATCATTCAAAGAAAGTTTCCTTGTTATGGCTTAAGATCACTTTAAAAAAAAGATAGTCTTAGTTACACATCTGTACCCATAACAAAGTTTTTTCTATTAAGCAGCAATGTAACATGCATTACTTGCACTGAAACTTAATTAGAAACTTGACCATGACCTAGATTTGATTCAACTGTTGAGGGTTTGATGTGCAGCAATCCATGTATTTCACTCTAGCCTCCACACAGCTACCAAGAGGAAGTTTAAACAAAGAGCAAGTCTTAAGTTGCTAGAATTATCTGAGCAAAACATTAGATAAATGAACTCTAGGTTTAGCTCAGTGTGCAACAAAATGCTTGAGAGCATGAAAACAACTTTGGTTTTGTTTTTAAAGACAAAACAGAATCTGAAGGATATTGATGGGTAATACTAAGACTTGAGAAACAAAAAACAGGATAAAGCTACAGTTGTAGTGGAAAAAAAAAGTCCTGAGTATTTGAAAGTGTGTAAGTAGTTTGAATATCCCAAACCCTCTGCATTTATACAGATGCTCCAGTGGAAAAGTTACCTTTCAAGCAATTTTTCTTCTCCAAATATTTGGTCGCTCTAGAGATTTGAAACAATGAGTTAGATTTGAGACAAAAGGTCTATAACATCTAACCTGTAGACCACCACAGAAATTCGCACCTCTAAGCTACACCAAGGACAACTTCTGTGCTTCAGAGTTAAAAGCCAGGGAAGTTCAACTGATCTTACTGTAGCATTGCCTGGGTCCAGTTTGTGGATCTGTGCCCTGGGGTGTGCACCTTCACAGTTCTGAAAGGGTCATACTGTGTTGCCTACTCAATGATTACTTAGTAGAAGGTTTTACATGACAGAAGTGGAAATCATCATGCTCTCTATTTGGGTAAAAGATCTGAAATAACTGAAAACTAAATAGTTGTGCCACAGTTTGTTTGACAAGGGAACAATTACCTCGCCTGATAACACAGCTGATTTGCGCACAAGCAACATGAACATGTCTTACAAGAGAGACACATTTCAGTGCTTCTGGAAGGCATTTTGCCAGTGCATCTATGCAGAAGTTACATGCTAATGCAAGTTTGTGTGTTTTTCAAGATTTAGAAAGATACTCAAGTTTGGGTGCGAGTGACAGCTGCATTTCAGACCAGGTTGAAAAGACAACATCACCCTTCCAAAGGGGAACCAAGTAGTAATGTACTGCAGCCAGACCTCTGACATGCAGTCCTTTGGTGTGAAGGCCACTTACTGCAGGTTCTGAATAGTTATGTCTCAACCAAAAAGCAACACTATGAAGCACTTACTTAAACTGCCTAAAATAGCCCTCTTAGCCTAACTTTAGCAAGCAATAATTTATTTCTTTTTAGCTAGTTTGCTTTCAAAATAGTTTACCTTCAAGAATCTAATCAACATGTTAGACAATTCAAGACATTTGGAGGTTAGAGACAAATCAACTCCACCATGGTGCCCTGGTGTGTTTTTTTTGTGGTTGTTTTTTTAAGTACTGTTAACATGTTAAAACAGACTTAAGAGTTGGCTCAAAACACAGGCACACTTACTTGAATAAGTGTTAGTCTCAACACTCACTAGGAAGCCTATATTAAG
This sequence comes from Elanus axillaris, assembly GCA_026212715.1. Taxonomy (NCBI): domain Eukaryota; kingdom Metazoa; phylum Chordata; class Aves; order Accipitriformes; family Accipitridae; genus Elanus; species Elanus axillaris. Next base: position 453,202 of record JANZLQ010000065.1, read on the forward strand.
CCCTAAGAATTTTTTCAGTAGTACGTAGTAACCCATTCCAGCATTTCAAACTAGAAGGAGGTTGAAATTACATTCTTGTCTGCAAGCTACCAAAGCTGTCCTACAAAATTCAATGGTCTCATCTGAAGTGGTCTCATTGAAAGAGTATTTAGCATATGGATTTTCATTCTGCACAAGACACTTGCTAGTCAGATCCTACAGTTTTGACTAATGCCTTCCTACACTGTTGTGGGCTGGTTTCCTATTGTCATTAACAGCTTTGAGCTTGATACAGGAAACCTATAATTAACCATAGCTTTTAAGAAAGTCTGTGACACTGAATATGGGTGAGCATTACTGTGCAATAGCACCTGCCTATCTAACCTGACTCAAATATGCATTTATTGATTTTTAGAACAAAATAAACTGTTCAGATTCATAGGCATAGGTTCACCTCCGTGCCTGTGATAGGAAAAGGTACTTGAAAGACAAAGGTGGTAATCAACTCTCTGAGCAAGACAGATTAGCTGTGTCTAACAATTTAGAGTTACAGTTCAGCTGTAAAATATACATATTGCACAAGGCAACCAGCTAAAGACAAGGGGTTTTCTTCCAAACAGGGTTGGAATAGCCCATTAAAAGTCTTCCAGCTGTGATCCACAAGAGAGTTAGAGACAGACCTGCTGCAGTCACTGCAGAAACTGGTCAGTAGGAGCTACCGCAAGAGGCTCTTAAGCGCCTTTCAAGGACTGTGCAGAAAACCTCCGAGCCCGGACACCGTGATTGCTGAACATGAGCCTCGGGTCAAACCTGTACCTATAGAAAGGAACAGAGTCTGGGTGAGCTACCGTTAATCCACGGTGACCAACACTTCTAGAAACAGCTTATTGCTAGAGCAGCTGTGGTATGAGGCTACTTGAATAGCTTCTTTCTTAACAGGATGCAGTAGCGACAATATCTCAACATATTGCAACAGATGAATTACAACAACACGCAACTAAGGAGTTGGTAGTCTCCAAAGAAAGACATACTAGCTATGACGTATCAACAGCATATTGGCATGTATAACATTAAGCATTCAGGAGATGCATTCTAACAGAAAGCTCTGCTGCCTCAAATTACAAACTTACATAGCACAACTGTAAAGACATTTTAAATAGCTGTTAAAAAAGCTTCGGTCCAAATGATTACCAACTGAATTTTGAAGTAAGAAGTCCTGTTGGCTTATAACAGCTGACGAACCCATACATCTTAGGTCCCACAGGAAATGTTCTTTGCTAACAGCATCTCCAGGAACAACTGGAGCCAGTCTTTGGAAAATGCCTGCCTACGGGAACGTTCAGCGCTTTTCCTTATTTGCAGGCAAAGCTGAGGTCCCTTGTCTCTGACTACTCAGCACAGCTGTAACCTTCAGCTATTCTAAGTCAACAGTGACTGACAAGATTGTAGTAGTAGTAGTATTAATACCATCAAGTTATATTTGGTAGGTTAAATTAAAATAGAGATTAAACATTAAAAAACAGAAGCATCAAGAAAGCATCTCTATTAAACAACAGTATGTATGTCAGTAATATTACATTCCATCATAAATGCTCTCTATAAAAGCTTAATTTTAAAAACACATAGTAACATTTAAAAGTATTATAATAATGAATTCATTCAGTGTTTACCCAGGATCGAAGACACCTGGTGTACGGCAAGTTGCTCCTGAACAGGACTGCAGCATCATTAACCGATAGTTCATCTTTTCTAGAATTTCTTGATCAATTGTTTTAGCAATGTTATTGATCTGGTGTGGATCTGCAGTCAAGTTATACACTTCCACAAACACCTGTAGAAGAAAGTTCCTGCACTGTATTAAGTCCTAAATGCTGATTAACATTTAATGGGATTATTTGTGAAGAACACTTTGTGGCAGCATATAGTCTCAAACATTATTTTCAACTACACTGCAGCATCCCCCCACAGACACTACATTTAGCCACATGGCTAAGTGGCCAAAGACAGGACAGCACATAGGTAAGGCTAAAGTTTTGTGACAGTACAGTATTACTGGAAAAGTTTTTCCTTCCACCTGGAGTGTTCACGTGCTACACTGCAGGTTTTTTTCTAACAGATAAATAGAACCCATCTTAGGACTATAAGACCACAGCAAGAAGCCCCGGCTGAGCTGGCTGTCTTTTCATTAATGCACCTCAAAATACACAATTTCATGAGCATCATAGCACTGTTGTATGTTCATCAGGTACCTCCAGCTGTCAAATCTCAGACAGGTGTCTTGACTACATGTACAAAGTCTGCTGAATACAAGTATGCTATAACCCCAATACAAGGAAGCTTTTTGTGTGTGTGCATGCTTTGAGAAGCTTTGTCTGGAAGACTTTAGGGCAGATTTGTTTTCTGGTACATTAAGTCTCTAAACCATCCCGTGGGACAAACAAGGAGTCAGACGTATCTCAAGAATTCAGCTGAAGTTTTGTCTGTGCTGAAGTAGGAGGCCTGATTGCAGATGATGTTGATTAAAACTGGCTGGGTTGTGTCTAACAAAGATGTACCCAGACAGACTTTGGTTGCAAGCTTTCTGTAAGGTTCACTGCAAGGTCTTAAAAGCCACATCGCTTCGTCTTCCCAATACCGTTAGCCTTAATTTAGCTCACCCAGGTAAGCAGAGTGACCCAAAAATGCCACAGCCATACCTCCTTACTGGGGGGGGGGAGGGAAGTGACATGAAGTCTATTAACAGATCAACTTTGGAGTCTACTTTCACAAAGAAAGCTGCAACACTCATTTCACTTCATCATAAACTGTCAGAAAGTAAAAAGTGGAGGGTGGGGTCTGCTAATCAGCATCTTGGTCTCCTATACAGTCTGTCAGTCTTTCTTGCTGAAAAAAAAAAACAAAACAAAACCATCTTGCAGGATTTACTCCCCTGGTTTAACTGGTTCACTGTAGACTGAAAGGCAATATTTTGTGTGGTGGCACGGTAACTGGGGATACTTGCTGTTTACGCATTTATTGCCCATCTGCTGACAAAGCAGTTTATTATATTTGAGACCCAGTTGCCTCAAACCCAACACACTCTGGAGCAACTGCGTGCAAAGGGGCACAAGTGAAGATCAGCCCTGTAATACACCAGTTTTTTTGTGCATACAGCGGATGTGCCACTAATGAGATCTGAACAGTTTCTGAAGCAGGGACTTTATGTCCCTTATACCCGAACAACTTACAACTGCGAAAAAGGTCTCAACCTTATCGTAACTTAAATACTTCTTTTGCCAGGCAAACAATTGAGCCATAGAAGAGAAATGATTAGCCTGGGAATTTCACTTCTTCCCAAGGAAAAGACTTGCAGCTGAACATAAGAACAGCAGAGGCACAGCGTAACAGAAAATATTTGTCATACGGAAGATGCTGCCACATGGAGTCAGGTTAGGACAGAGAACTGAGCCCAGCCCCAGCACAGCTCCCCACGAGGCTGCTGGGCAATAACGAAGGTGATAATCATAGTTCAGGCTACTGTCCCTTCCTCACCCCCACCTACACCTTCTGGGTTTTTTCCTTCCTAGAACCCCACCAGAGTTTCAGTCAAACATTCTCACCAGTAGATAAATACTTCACTGTTTATCCTGAAAGCAATGCTAGTCTGCTTTTCAGAGTACTTTATGGAAACCTTGAGAGCAGATAAGAGCGCAGTTGCTCACACAGTTGTGACATCTGCTAGTCAGAGACTTACCTCCCGGTCATCAAATTCACAGTACTGCAGATCCCAGGCAGTTGACAGCGTCCTTACACAAGCATATGTGTTGTTATAGGAATCTTCACAGACACAGTCTGGGAAGCAGTGCTGTGAAGTGAGCAGTGAACAAAAACTTCAGAGCAGGAAAAAAGGATGAATGAACAAGCAATCCTTCTCCTAGAGTCTGTACCACCTCAAGCCAACTGCAGTTAACTGATGAACACCAGGATCGTGGTCTAACACATGCAAGTCTCTACTGGGAATTTTAAGGAAAAACTCGGCTCTTCTAAATTTGAGAAAGTGGTGGTGTTCAACTCGCCACGATTAAGCGCACTTTGGGAAGCTAGTGTACATACACTGAAGAAAACGGCACAACACACACTACTAAAGACAACACCAATGGGACGTTTTACTTAAAGAAAACCTTCTTTGATTCAGGAAGTAGCTCCTGATTTAAATAACAGTCACAGGCAAGATTTGTGTGACAAGTTCACTGGAAGTTTAGAAAGAATGTGATGTCTCTGCCACCCGGTTTGCCAAGCCCACACCCTCCTGCGTATTTCTCCAGCCCTGAGGCCCTACAGATTCCCACTGAAAGGGTGACTGTGTTCTGTACAGTCAATATGGACACATCAGTTCTGCACAGCTGGATGTCTCTCTCCAATTCTTAAATGCTGCACAGACAATACAGAGCTAGCTCCTACCTACCAGGACACTGGGAGCTTGCTTACAGAACCAGGCTAGTCCATACAGCAAACTGGTTTTAATTCAGCAGTTGTTTTCCAATATTAAAAATCTTGTCTTGCTTACCGTGACTCCAGGTCCTAGGCCAGGACAGGTAGGATCACTGCCATTGTATCCTTCTCCTTGGTACTCCACCAAGAAGTCCGATCTCCATGTCACATTTTTGTCTCCTGTCTAGGACAAGAGGTTAACGTGACCGAGTATCCACTGTACTGCAAAACAGAAGGAACTCTCCAAGTCTGGTGTAACACTAATGCTGCCCACTGCTTACAAGGCAGTTTGAGTTATGGTCCCTAGTCCGAGTCAGTCTTAAAATAGTATTTAGCCTTAGGTTAGAATGTCTTGTGTAACTGGAAGACAAGGGTCCAACTCCAAAAATATTAGTACACCTTCTTATGAGGGTTTAAAGTACTATCTTCGATGTATAAAAAGAATCACGCAATACTACCAAATAGGAGCCCCGTGGCCAGATGCTACCCTATAACAGACAAGATCCCTGTAACAAGGCTGTTTCTCTTTGGTTTATATCAGACTACTGCAACAGATGGAAAAAGATACTCTTGGCGTAAGAAAAGATAAACAGCTTTAAAAAGCAACCAAGTTTTAAGCTGCTCTATTTGTAGCTGCATTTTAAAAGTCAGAGGGAGAGGAAAGTTTAAAGTTAACATACGACACCATCACAGGCATATACAGCAAAACAATGAGTTTCACAGTTTTGACTCCAGAGTTTAAACTAGATGCCTTTTACCTGCTTCTGTCTGAAGAACAGCTTAAGGTTTGGATACAAGGTTTTAAAAGCAAAGCACTGTTTTAAATCTGGATGATCTCCTACGTTTTCAAGTAAGCTGCCTTCAATTTATAGACTAAATTTAATTAAAACTAAAAGGATCAACTGCAAGCAGCTTTATTTAAATAGGCTTCTGCTCACTTATTGGAAAGGTCAGGTTCACTCTATAAAACCACAGGTATTTTTCCAGAGTTTAGAAGGAAATGCTAGTTCCACTGAAAATTGAGGCAAGCCAAAGATTTAAGTAAGAACAGTCTGCTTTCCTCCTGTGTCTATGCTCAGAAATACTAAGGAAAAGGGGAGGGAGGATGCAAGGTGGAAACAACATACAGCCTTCAAATCAGGAATTATTACAAATGGCAGGATTAGCCAAAGGATGACACAACTTTCCATTATAAAATGACCACAGAGTTGTAGGGCTTATGAAAATACACCTGCATTTAAACAAGATGCCTACTTTTTTCACTAAGCTATGAACTTCCCACGTAAAAATGACATCAAGGGAAGAATCTGGGTTATGAGCCGACCTACTCTATCGAAGTAAGTTGTATTCGCTTTGAAGAAAACCCCTGCAAGAATTACCGGTTACTATCCCTATCTGTCTACTTACCAACAGCGGCAATAGCGACATCCCATCCATCTGGGTCTTGTTCAAGTCATACCCTGCGATATCCAGAATAGTGGGACCCAAGTCAATATTTGCAACAAGCATCTGCAGGGTGAGGAAAACTTACTTCAGAAGACCAGAACCTAACAGATGTAATAATGAGACTTCTGTATTTTAAGTACTTGTAATTTTAGGTACACCTAAACACTAAATTTCATCTCTATAGGCTAATGGACCCTGCAACATTCAAAAGCAATGGTAGGGTGTTTGGAAAGTGAGCTTCACGCTTTGTTTGCTTTTGTAGCCTGCAATTACTTAAATTTACTGAATCAAGCAAGCAAGAGCACACAGCTTTTTAGAATGAGGTCTCTGCCCTTTCTACCACTCCATGTATTTCATTTCATTGATACATATATCTATATGCAGGAGGATAAATTATTACCTGAAGTTGATAACGGTGAAACAACATTAAAAGTAAATCCGTACTTTGATTTCACTTCCTTCTTACCTTGTTTGTCTGATTTGGTTTTATCCCTGGTCCTCGAACTAGCAATGGAACTTTGATATCAAACTCATACAGCTGCCGTTTGTCTATTGGCAAAGAAAACTGGCCTATACAATAGAAAAGGCAAAAAGTTAAATGGTTTCTCCTTTTTTAAAGAGTTTTCTGTTACCTAATTTCTAGCGGCCAATTTTTTAAGAAGTCAGAAGGGTTTCTTAACCTGAATTACATTAACAAAGTGGAGGATAGGAACAGACAACTTCAAACTACAAGCCATACTTTACAAAGTTTAACAGCTTAGATACTGAATTTTTAGTTGTACAATACAATAGACAGGTCTTTGACAGATTTTGACTAGTTAATTCTTTCATGGCAGCTCTTCCTACAGAACACAGAGACTGTTCCTCCATTTCTGTCCTGATTTTATGTGTATCAGGATACAGCGGTAGAGATTAATGCTAAAAACCACAACCAAAGGAAAACCAACCAAACAATAAAATCCCCAAACACCCCACACTGCAACTCCAGGTTGTTTTGCAACTCAGATCAGTACTTCTCATGTCTACAGTTTCACACAGTTGCTGTTCCTATTTTCTGGAGCAGTCATGAGGGTGAAAAGTTATGTGATCACTGAACATGTGTAGAAGATCCAGGAAGCACTGAAAATTTTACCAGTGTGGAAGCCGTTGTCCGACGTGTAGAAGATGTAAGTGTTGTCCAGTTCTCCATTCAGTTCCAGTTTCTTCACTAGTTTCTCTATTAGATCATCTACTGACAGCAGAGTTTGCCACCTACGCAGAAACAGAGTAATTCATATTGGAGTATGAAAAATTTAGAATCATTCTGACTGCAGGTAGGGTATTCATATTCTGCTTCAAGTCAGCACTGTATGCGCTGTAAGTGGATTGTTTTGCTTGCAAATCCTGAAAACAAACTTCCTAGATTACTACATTGTACTTTTTGAGGCTGCAATTTAAGATAGAAATAGACTGTTTGTCTTCAGTTCTTTTTGATTTTATTCTGTGTTGTCCAAGAAAGACGTCAAAGTGCCGATTAGTTCTTATCTGGAGACGGTCAAGACCAACTCTGAAGCAACATGGTGGGAGAGTCAGTTATCTCCTGCAAGGTCACTTGCTATTAGTTCTTTATATGTATTTTTTAATATTAAAATGCACGACTGCCATGAATTTAATTGTCTATATGGGATCCTTTCTGCTTGCAAACTACATCAGCTATTTTGTATTACTCGTGTAATACCAGGGTCCATTATTCCAGCGTATCTAAAGCCTTGAACAGTTCTTCTTTCCTCTGTCACAGGGTTTGCCATTGAGACAAGCGACTGCTTCTGGTAAGTCAGTAACAAGCCTCCAGACTAGTATTATGCTGAATTAACTACAGTTATTCAATTCCTAGATCCATCTCCAGGCTTAGATTAAAGATTTTGTGGCATAATTTCACCTTCATGTTTTATAAAGCAGAAGCCCAAAAAACGCTTGGTTTTCCATCTCCAAAGTGACAAGCTAATGCCTGATCACTGCTCAAAACGGGGTTTACCACTTAAAGTTAAGCTACTGTTTGTTTCAAAGCTTTTAAAGAAAATATACCTACAACATAAGCAAATACTCTTCCTTTCTATTAAAAAGAGGGAACAAGCTGTACTTTCACATTACTCCCCACATCCCCTCTTACAAAAAGGAATCAAGCACCCGCCTTGGCCAGTCAGGTATTCCCACATAAGAAGACCACAGACTGAGCATCAAGGTTAATTAAGCAGATTAGCTGGCAGATAAAGCAATTGCATTTGATGTACATCATGTAAGAATCTGGAATTCAGTGAAGTAGAAGGTAAGGCCATTTTTTATGAAAACCTGTTGTGCACAGAAAGAGAAGCAGTAGAGACACCCATGACAAATGATGGCAGCATCTGGGGGCAAAATATTTCTGAATTCAATGACAAGTTGCTTTGCAGAAAGTAAACAGAAAGTCAGGTCTGCTGAGACAGATGCCAGAGAACTGCTACAGGTAATTCGACATCTACTGTCAGACTTATTACAACCTTTTTAAAAATATACCTTTTCTTTTTTTAAAAAAAAAAACAATAAAAATTCTGAGTAGAAATCATAAGCAACAAAAAAATTCTTACCGCTTTCTATAAGCATCATCAAGAAACTGTATTGAAGAGTTAGTCATTGGAGTCTTTGCTTGTCGAATTAACCAGTGCTTGTTCTAAAGAAAAAAAAAAAAGACAAAAAAGACAAGCATAGGAGAGAAGTACCAGCTTTTAAACCTTTCTTAGGCCAATTAAAACAGAAATGTTGTTTAGGGTAAAACACCCACATGATTCCTGTGAAAGAGGCAGGGAATGCTGTCAAACTGACCTGACTCCACTTTTCCCTCTCGGTTCAAGTAAAAATCTAAGTGGCAAGAGCAGAATATATTACAGTTCAATTATGCTCAGCCCTTGGTGAGAAGATAGCTGTGGATCTTTTCAAAGCAGTTCAGGGAAGAAATTTGTGAAAGGAGCTAGGGATGGCTCTCCCAGAGATAAAAGTCTGATAGCACGAGATAGGTCTGATCAAAAAAATCTGAAGGATGTAGCAGCATTGTAAGATCGGTCTTGGTTGTCAAAGTGAGGTTCTTTTGGGACTAAGATTGGTGAGCACCCTAACACAGGCAGAGAGGTGGAGGGAAACTCCTGCGTCAAAAGCAACTAGGACCACCTAATTTATGGACAGGTAAGAACAGAGATCTGTAATGGTGCCACTACCAGGTTCTTCGTAGCCTATAAACTCAGGGCTGGAGACTACTCAGGGAGGCAGAAACATCACCATTTTATTTGGATTTTTTGACTCCAGAACAAGAGTGTTTCTTTAGCTGAAGTGTTATTGATTCTTCTAGCTGCCTCCCCACTTTCAGAAACAGCCCCTCCTTCTCTCCCCCCCGCCCCC
>JANZLQ010000065.1:479921-493066 GCA_026212715.1 Elanus axillaris
AGCCCCAGAAAACTGACTGGTGTGTGAGTCCATGGAAGCCCTGGGCTGGCTAATTCAAAACACTTCAGCTGACTGCTGTCTTCTCTTGCTAATATTCTCCACTGTCAAAACAAAGCTGTAATATAAATTCTAAATTGGCAAACTGTCCAATCAGTTTCCTTACAAACTTTGGAAATTATGTGATGGTGCAAATTTGGTATCCCACGGAGGTCGCTTTGTAGCTAATTTTAGTTTATTGACTTGCAAGGTGAAGTAAAATTCTTTCCTTTTCTGGTGTCAAAAAGGAGAGAATATTTTTTTCTTTTTTTCCTAAAAAAGAAAGAGGCTGGATTTGCTGTCTGATTTGGTCATACCTCGACTGAAAAGTTCTTGTGGTCTGTGCCACTGCAGAATTTCAGGTTCAAAAGATGGCAAGAACTAGTGCTTAGAGCAGTACAGAACCTGGAATCCTCACTTTGAGGGAAATTCTGCTTTAAGAATACAGCAACTAAAATATCTTGTTCCAGCATGAAATAAAACACCCACTCACAAAAGTCAATTGCTTGTGAAGCAAAGTTCTGAAAGCTTCCATTTTGAACTACAATGCTTTATTGAGATTTTGACCTTGCCCTTTCTCATTTCATGTCATGTAATGAGCCCTTTTTCAAGCAAGATGTTAAAATGTTTAATCCTAAAAAGAGTCAAAATTTTGCTTTTAGCATTTGGAAATGTTTTCATCAAAGATAACATTCTGCTGTGAAGGACTTTGCTCTCCACAAGCTGGCATTTTATGGCAGAGCTTTCCATTAAAGCGGTCCCAACCAGCTTTGTTACTGAGATCTTCCTGGGAACTGAGGAGCCAGCGTGTGTTCCTAAGACATATATTTTCCTTCTGCGTCTTTAGGGATTATATGAATCCTTACTTTTCCATGTCACACACTTCATACTATGCTTCTTTGTCCCTGACTCACACCTCTCTGTCGAACATACCTCCCTGCCCCCTCCAAACAGATGCCATCACATATTCCATCATTGGCTAAAACCTGCGCAGTTCTTGAAAACGGTTTTTGTTATGGGCTCCTTCAACTACATTCTTTGGGATTCAACTAAGCGAACTGTCTTGGCAGCCTCTTCGACTAGCAGCAGGATCCAGAGGTAGGATTGCTTTTGTTACAAATCCTGGGATCCTGTGCAGGACCTTGACACTTACAGCTTCCAGCAACGCTGGGCAGTGCTTGGGATCAGCAGGGGGTATAAGAAGACACCTGACTGACACTTTTTTTTCCTTTCAAGTATCTTTCCACTGCTACTTTTCATAGGAAATTGGCTGCATTCAGAGTCGCGGTCACTGCTGCCGGTGGATTCCTGGGGATGGTGTGGAGCTCTGAGTAAGGGACCGTCACCTCCTCGAGGGAGATGCTCGCTGCTCCTGCTCCTTCTCCAGTTCGGTGAGCTGCTGGAGATGCCAGGGGCTCAGGGCTGGGTGGAAGCTGAGCAAAACCAGCGGCTGGCCTCAGGCACTCGCCTCTGAGAGGAGAGAGCCTTCAGCTGCCTGTTCTCTTCTGCCTGTTGAACCTCAAGCCAAGCCCCACACGTGCCTCGCACAGACGCCAGCGGCTGCTGAGTACAGCAGCTTCCCGCTGGAGATGCTGGGCCTTCGCCCAAAGGAGTGTGCTGAGACCTGGGAGACCCTGCTCGACCAGCCGTGATGTCCCGCTTCTGTGTAAGCTGTGGGCCCTGTGAAATTCAGAGCCATACCCCTGCATCCTTCCTTCTCCCCCCACTTTGAATACTTGTCCTGGGAAACGGCAGACAGCTGGGGTGAGGGTGAAGTGGGGATAAATTGGCCTGTCTAAAGTGTGTCCCGTAGGCATGCTCCGTGGTTGGCCTCAGCTGCTACTGTGAAAGGGGCAGCTGTAATGGTCACCTGAGGTGGTGAGAGCATCAGCCACTGCTTATCGAACTACAGCTAGCTTGCTTTCTTCCCTTCCCTCCCTCCCTCCCTCCCTCCCAAATAAATAGTTCTCCAGTTTGTTGGTTTGTTTTTTTTTATTATTATGTAGAAACCTGATGGGATAGTAGCAGCTGAATGTGGTTACAATATAAGAAATTACTCTTGCAGAATAAATACTTCATTGCTTATCACGGAACTGAACAGTAAATTCAGTAAATCCTTCTGTAAGCAACAATCTGGCTGCTGAATCTAGGCCCAGTTTACAACAGAAAATGCAGGTTGATCAGTATAGGACTGTAGACTGCAGAACTGCTGCCAAATTCTTGTCCTGCAACATTTGGTGTAGGAGGTTGTAAATATTCTTTGTCAGTGTGCTAGCAGCTGTGACAACAGTGAAATGGTTGAGTTGGTGCTACACCTGAGACTGTGTTTATTTTGGGTGTGCATACACCTTGGAGGTTGACTGCTTGGCTTCTTTTCCGTATTCTTCTGTGTAACTGCTATCTTGTTGCTGTTGCAAAGTGGGAGCTGACCTCACAGGATTAGTTTTGTGATGCATGTAGAGTTTTAAGTCCACTGAGTTACTTTTCACAACAGCTGTGCCATGAAAAGTTGATGTATTGGATAGTACTTGTTACATAAAATACTTCCCGAGTATTAGACATAGGGGTTAATGTGACAGATTATTACGGGGGGGGGGGGGGTTGGATTACTTATCAAAAACACATGTAGTACTTATATACTAATTTGCCTGAGCAAAGTGGTTCTCCAACCAGCGATACCTTATTTCTCTAGTACTGCAGTAACTTTGGAAGGCAGGATTTGATCAGCTCAAACTGAGGAGGCATGCGGTCACTTGGAGGAAGGATGCTGCTGTTTGCTGACAGCAGCAGTCAGAACAGCCTGTTCTCCATCTACAGTCCCTGTCAGTCAGTCATGACATCAGAAATAACTGTCTGTTAACACCACTGTCCCCTCTGCTCACTTGCAGCTATTTGGATGGACACCTGACCAGTGGTAAAGTTTGGTTAACCTAATAGTTCTCTGAAAAACTGGGAAAGCAAGGCTTTTATTTAGTCACCCTGGGATTATTGTGGTTAAATGAGGTGCGGTGCCGGTTTCTGCATAGGTCCAGGAAGAGCGTGAAAGTGAGTTCATCCCGCTCCAGCCCAGCATGTCTGCCTGGGGCAGGGCAGGTGTTGGCCTGGAAGGGAGGATTGGGGCGCGTGGCCCAGCCGAGCCACAGGCTCAGCCTGCAGGTCCGTGTGCGAAAGCACCCACGCGCTTTGCTGCGAGGCGTTGTCATCGTCTGGAGTACAGCCTGGGAGCTCGTTGCGTTGACGGGGGCTTTGCGAAGAAGCCGGCTGTACAGCCGGTGCTGCCAGGGGCCACGCGAGAAGGAGCGATGTGCGAGAAGTGCGCCCGAGTGCATTTGTATTTCACAAATCCTTTAGATGCTTCTGAACCGACGGCGGATCCTACTTCGACTCCTGCAGGTAGTGGAAAGCCATGGCATCTATGGCAAGTGTTGGACGGTCAAGATGTAAAGGTTTATTTGTGTGTATAAGCTCACAGCAGGGGTGGCTGTGTGAGCTGCATACCTGTAATACCATGTCACTGCAATCTTTAATCTTTCTCTGACAAGCTTTTGGATGTGGAAACAGCCTGAGAGAAAAAGTTGTGCAATTAGGTTGTATGCATAGTCTTTCGCACTTGTCTAGCTTAGCAGCACCTCCTCTTTCGGGGATTACACTTCAGTACAAGTCAACGTGTTGTTCTTTTTCCTAATCAACTGCCTTTTTTTTTTTTTTTTTTTTAAACATTGTGAACTTGTAGGAGCGTTAATGGGGCTTCACTGAAAATGCCCAACAAGGTACATGGCCTTTAAGTAACACAGATGCATTTTATCTCCTAATGTGGCACACGCTAAATGTTCTTTGGTTGAGTTAGTCTTTGAAGAAAAGATTTCCTGGATACTGAAGATCAAATGGAGGATAACAGCTGCTTGGGATAATTAGTGCTAGGAATAGACTGATTTATGGAGCATCAGGCAGTGTTAGCAGCTCTGTTTCTGCAGCTTTGTGAGATAAGCTTGACATTTAAAAAGAAGATGCTAGAAAAGTGGGCTGTGAACTTAAGTCTGTTTGGATCAATATTCCTGCTTATAATTCTGTGCTGGAGCAGCTCTGGAGGAAGAGTTAAATGAGAACCTCAGATTTTAAAATGCTTTTCCCCTTGAAGCTGTTAATAACCTGAATTTGACTCGCTGAGCAGTAAATGAGTGGTCCTCGCATACCCTTGAAATTTGCCAAGGAAATCAAGCCCATGTTACAGCATCTTACTAGAACACTTTCTAAAAAGAAATGACACAAATCTATCATTTCTCTCTCTGTCTTAGTAAAAATGGGAGACCTTTTGCTGTGTCTTCCCAGCAGTGAAACAGTGTCTAAATTTAGTTCTCTGTAAATGATAGTTACCTCCCTAAAATCACAGCAACCTGATACTGACTAGTATGCTTTCCCTGCCATCCATACAAGACATATGGCCAAAATGCAGAGCATGAACAGCTTTCGGTTCTGGAGGTTGGATTAAGCATCATTGATAGCTAACAGTTTAATGTAGGGTTTGGGGTTTTGGGTTTGGGTTGGTTTTTTTTCCAGTATGTTACTGCTAATTTCTTATCTCATCCAGTGGTCACTGGCAGCAATAGCTATTGGACGTTAGATCCTGAAGGAAAAATAATTATTCTGTGAGACTAAAGGAAGTCAGAATGGGGAGGTAATCAATGTACATAGCTGATGGGTTTTTAAAAAGAATACTAATCTGAGGAATTAAATATTAGTAATATTTATAGCAATGCTTAGAGAGGCCCAGTGAAGTCAGGAACCTACTGAGCTGGTCACTGGACACACACGTGGTACAGGGCTCTCTGAAGAAGAAACTTTTAATGAGACAAGACTACTTGAAGGCTGGTAGAAGCAGCACATGCTCAGAGGAGTGAAGTGAGTTGTCCCAAGCTACGCAGTAGTAAAGAAACAATCAGAGCTTTGCTGTTAGTAAAACTCATGCTTGCGTGGTGTTGTACACGTTCAAAATCAATTTTAATGGCTCAAGGCTTCAGTACTAAATGAGCCTTTGATTAATCCTAAACACGTCCAGTTCAATAAACTTGTCCTGTTAAGAGTAACTTATGAACTGAAATTTTGTTGTTTAACTGTTGAGTAAAATAGCTTGGAGTAGTAATGTCATTACTGGTAACTATTTTCTCCTCTTCATCTTACTCATGAACTTCATCAAAAAACCTGTCTCTGTCTCAAACGTGCTTCAGTTACTAATGTATGTACTTTGTTTTCAGGAAGGGGAGGTGGTAGCTTGAGGTTCGTTTGCTTTGTTAGCTGCTTCCTTTTCCAGCACTTGCAGAACGTGCTCTGTGAAGTTATGGCCCACATGGGAGATGAAGGAAATTACGTGGTCTGGAGGACTTGGGGTTACAGTAGCTTCACATACGTGCAAAACTTCATGGGAAAGTTTCCATTTCTTGACAGACTGAGTGGCATCTGCAAATGGGAACCGATGTATATGTGATCAGAGAACTTGGGTTGTGGTGGAGGACTTCTGTATTGACTGGTCAAGACTTGTGGTTCCAAGGGAATCCCAGTGGGGTTTATATCAGCTTCTCTTGGAGTGATTACTTTTTAATCTAAGATCTTTGAAAGTGTTCTGTCTCTGGATAAATCTTATCTTGGGGACATGGGGTGGTTTTGTTTGCTTTAATTATGTTTAGGGGATTAAAATCTTGCAGTTTCTGAAATACCACCTTCTTTCACCAATGAAGCTGGTGATCCACGCTGTAAAATTCAATTTCTATGCTAGGTGCTAAGCAAATAATCAGATTCTAATAAAGGAAGAGCAGCTCGGTTTTAGAGCTGGGAGCCTGCAATCTGCTATGACCTCCACTCTTCTGCAAATATTATCTTAAGCTTGCCTACAAATCATACTGGTCAGAATTCTTTTTTCATATATTGCATTAGTTTTTATGCTGACCCGGTGATTTGTTTTTTAAAATGACTATGTGGCTTTTAAGCAGGATTCCGGGGTGTGAATACTGGCCAAGATTAATGTTTACTTCATCTTGTTTAGCAAGGTTAGGCAACACTTAATTTTTATAGTCATGCTTTTCAGCAATATTTTTATGTAGGCCTCTTCAATAGTTTTTCTTCTTACTATATTCCTTACCAAAATAATATCTTTAATTCTATGTTTCAGTAGAGACAGTTTCTCTGACAAAAAAAAAAAGGGGGCATTTGGTCTCTGAGACTTCGCTTCAATTCATTACTTTCTATTTAATTTGCAAGGTCCTCTCTATGTATTTTATTGAGCACGTAAGCATCGCTATGACTTTTATTCCAGTTGTTAATTCTAGACTTTATGCTACTGGTTACTACAACAGTTAAATTATATTATTACTTTAGCAGTCGTTGCATGACATGTCTTTTGCCTTGCTCATGAGATGCAGCTATCTGCTTAACGTAACTGTGTATGATTTGCTTTACTGTTAGAGTTGGCACATGAAGGTGATATTTGTTTTATTTTCTTCATCAGGACAACACAGATCACTGTGTTCCTCAAATGGCAATTATAATTTTGGAGTTTATTTATACAGTTGAACCAAATTAGATAATTCCCCCACCCGCCCAGTTTCACAATGTGAGAAGATCCATCCACATACTTACTTATCATTTTTCTCTGATTAAGAGCTTGTTGGAAGCATTTGGGACAGAGAAAGCTTCTGCAAACTTCCTTTCTTTTAAAGCAGGCAGTCTGGGTTTTGCTGCGCTTCTACAGCATCAACTGCAATAATGCTGCAGCCCAGAATTAGGATTTATGGGCACTGCAGTGAATACAAATAGCTTTAATAGCATCAGGCGTACTCAGTTGTGCAAGTTTGTTGTCCTCTATTACTGGCATAATAAGGGGAACTAACTTCTGTCTTGTGATCAAGCAATACTATATTTAAGTCCCTTTTTGTTTCCTGCATGGATAGTTCCAAGTTAAATCTCTGCATTGTCCTTTCAGTGCAGAACCCTGTGTTAAGATAAAGGTTTCCACACTGCATCTGTTTTGTAATGTCAGGGTAGATTTTTTTTTTTTCTTCCAAAATATTTGAGGTGCCTCTGATCTGTGGTGCATGATGTTTAAAAAACTTGAATTGGTTTCTACTTTTCAGGAATTCTTTCCATTCTCTCCTCTTAAGCTCTGAGGATGGTCAATTCCCAGTGATGGGCCTGGAGTGAAACAGGCCACCCTTTGTACCCAGTGGGCTCATTGGCACTGGCTGCTGGCACTTGTGTGCTCAGGGTTGCTGAATTATCAGCAAATTTATTTCTTCTATCCTCAAAGCCAGTTTGACCTAGCAACTCCAGATGCTGCAGAATACTGGCTCTTTAATGCTGTGATGGTGAGAGTTGGTGACACGGGAGAGTTAATAATTTGTGATGTAAAGCATTTGAATTTTAACGTATTTGTAGCTTTCAGTGTGACGGTGTTGTAGAGACAGGTTTAAGAAAAGTTTGTAGCTTACTGCTGAGTGGTTTCCTAAAGACCTTGGGAAAACTGGGGCTTCGTGCTCTCCTGGGTTGAGCGTAGGTCTGGGAGACAGGTACGTGCGGTTCTGCTGTTGCTGGCCTTAGCCCTGGTACTGTACAGATGTCAAGTCTTTGCACCTCCCTCATTCATGGAAATAGCTGTGGATTTACAAGTGGAGAGAGGTTATAGGCAGGTTCAAGGGGGTTACAGGCACGTCTGTACTTCTGTTTTAGCAACGAGTGATGCTTTTGAGGGCTTTCATATTCTCGCCTATGAGATCTGATTGCATAAGCATCTTGTGCCACTCTAAGAACAACCTCCGAACTGAGAGACTGCAGTCAGCCTTCCCTGCACTGATTTACTGCCTACAAATGCAGTGCCTCCCTAGATGGGAGACTGGTCATCACAGTTCCACCCCGTTGTGCTGTAAGCTGGTGGAAACTGCTTTCACAACTGATTTACAGATGCCTTCCTTACAGCTGTGTGACATTTCAAGTGTTTTCACTGATGGCATTCTTCTCAGAGTGTAGGGTATCTGCCAAATATTTCAAGAAGCAATATGATTATGAATACTATTCAACTTGTAAATACTAGGTGTAACTCTGTCCATCACTCTCAAAAGATAAATTACAGGACACATTAGTGGGCAGGTGATGTCGGGGTCAAGGAGACCTGGCCCTGTTGAAGGGACCTTCTCTTTTCTCATCAGTCCTGTCCTAGTGTATGCATATGTGTAGTACAGAAAGCAGGAATGGATAGTGTGTATGGGAGGGAAGGGGGAGAATGAAAAAACCCCAAAACTAAAGATCATCATGAAGAATCTTGAGTCTGAAGTTCTCTCTTGGCTGAAACCTGATTGTGATAAGTGAAAGGATCATGTAGTGTATATACAGTTGTGAGCTTCTTACAGGAGTAATAGTCTTGTAGATTAATTTCCTGTTGAAAGATATACACTACCCTAAGTAGCGCTATTTTAACGGTGTTCTTGAGAGCAGTCCTCAATAGATAATGGCTAAACAATGTGCTGGCAATATTCTCTTTCAGACATCTTGGCTATAAACAAAGCCCCATGGCCAGAGAGTGCTCTCTAGTAAGAGAATTCCCTGGATCCTCTCTCTTAAGCCCTCCAAGAACAAGTGGCCTGTTTTAGGGCTTCCTCCAAGAGGAGGCTCTGTTGAAGAGTACTTACTGTGTTACCAATTTTCGAAGGGGGAAATAAGTAAGAAGGCTATGTGCCTGAAGTCTAAAGGAAGGGTAAGCACTGGATTAGAATTGTGCTTGTTAGGATTTTCTCAGCTCTGCTGCATGCTTCCTGAGAGTAATCGTTTAAATCTTGGTTCTCTGTTTCTGAAGATCACAGATGTTATTTCCTGTCCACTGTGTAGTTTATATTTGTGCTGAATATCTTTGTAGCCAAGGATTGGCTTTGCTCTTTTTGTCTGTGATATCTAATATAGAACACAGTGAGGTCCTGACCTCTTTTGTGACATTTGTGTGCAAAGTGATACAAACGCTGACTAATGCGATGGAAAAGTTTAAAATATTCATGCTGTGTTGATGAGACTGTGGTGTGTCAACACATTGTACCATTTTCCTGAGCCCTACTTGTTGAAAGCTCATAAAACAAACCTTCTGTAGGCACAAATACAGTCGCAAAACTTCATTTCTGTATTGGTTGTAGAACCATCCCTTGTCCAGTAAAGACAATCCTGGACTGCATGTCTGAGAGCAGAGACCGGCTTGGTGGCAGAACTGAATCTGTTAGTCCAAAATCATGCTTCTCCTTCTGCATGACACAGGTCTGTCCACTCGTACCCGTAGCCTCCCTCTTCGTGCTCCTGCAACCGTGGATATGTGAAACAGTGCTGCAGGCTCTCTGCTTGGTGGACCACACGGTAGTTACAGCTAGCTCGTAGATCAGAGCATCTGCTGGCGGCAGCGATCAATCGGTGACCCAGCCTGTAGAGCGGTACTGGACCGAGCCTGTAGAGCGGTACTGGACCCAGCCTGTAGAGCAGTACTGGACCCAACCTGTAGAGCAGTACTGGACCCAGCCTGTAGAGCGGTACCGGCAGTGCAGGCGGTGATGCTCTACCTGCTGGTGGAGGTGGGAGGAGTGCTGGGCTGTGCCGCCTTGGTCAAGGCCACCCACTGTAGCGTCGCGGTAGCACCTGTGCCCCCTCAGTGTCAAAGACCCAACACGCCAGAGGCCTCTTTTCAAGCTGTCAGAGGTGGCTCCATCTTGTGCGTTGGAGAGTGTGAAACTCCAAGCAGGTCATGCTTGGTTTTAGGCTTTTAGGATCAAGCAGAAGGAAGTGACATCCTTTCTCTTTGGAAGCTCATGATGAACTAGAATGCACATCAGTACATGTGTTGGTACAGATTTAAAATTTCTCGATTTTCTAACTTCTGTAGAGCTGTTTGAAGCCAAGTGGTAACGGGGTTATGTTTTGTGGTTACATTTTTTTGGCCCTTCAAGGTAGTGTATGGAACTCTGGGACTTAGCAGACAATGGCCCTATGATGCGGTGAATACAATAGGTTTTGCCTTGTGGTTGCAATATATTTCTCCCCTCATTCTATTGATATATATTTCTTTTTGATATTTGCTGTATCAGCAGCTGGTGTAGTGATGCAGCCTAAACGTAATTTCTAAAATGCTTTGGGGTGAAACATATTGTAATATTATCAACACAATATATTTACTACAATAATTTTTTTTTTTTTCGTGGCTACGTGTTGCTTTAAGTATTTTTGCTCACCTGGGTGTCCAGAAGCCTGGCAAACAAGCTTTCCACCCAAACTTTCACCGTTTTTCTGGGATGTTGTGATGCGAGTCAGAATTACAGGAGGTCTGTACACTTTTCTGTGAGATAAAGGGGAGGATGTGGAGTTTATGAAATACAGTGACCCAGCTGAAGATGTCTTATCATTTTTAGCCTTTTGATTACATTCAGCCTTATGAGAAGAGAAGCAGTGAACTGTGCCTTCCAGTAATCCTGGGTTTGGGTAGTTAAAGCTCCATGCAAACAAACATGCGCTTTTCTTTAAAAGCGAGATGGGTCTGTGGCCTCATTTCTGCTGCTGTTCCTGTTGCTGCCCCATCTGCTTGTGCTCATTCTTCCTCTCTAGCTGCCTGTCTTTGACCTCATTGTCCCAATGCAGACAGAAGTGAAGTGCGCTGATGAACGGGTTGGTTTACGGTAAATGGAGTTGGTTTCTCTCTGTCAAAACCTGGCAGTGATCATAGGACCTATCACCATAAGGCTGATTGTAACAACTGAGCAAATGATATGTGTGAACTACTATTTCTTATGACATATGCTCTCTGGCCTTAAAAAGGTGTGGTTAGCAGGTGGTGGTAAGACTGCAAAGAGACACCAAATGGGGAGGTAACGTTTTTCAGAAAGTGACTCTTGTGTGGGAGGGAATAAATTAACTGCAGGGGGGGAAAAGAGCAAAATCTCAGGTTGATTATTGTGAAATATCTAGAGCTGAAATATCTGGGCTATCCAAAATGCCCCCCCCCCGCTTCAGTCCTTTCTGAGCGTCATCTGTCGTGTCAGTAATTGCAGGTGAGGACTTGTAGATATGGCCAGACCTCTCTGCATTGGTGGCTGGCAACATCTTTAAGTTTGTTGTGCTTTCACCAAATTGGAACTACGGTGATTTGCTTGAAATTTCCCTGTCATTGAAGACTATTTACAGTGGTGCATATGGCAGGTTTATACAAGCTGCTGACATGCAGTGTCATGCTTAGATGTCTGCAAGTCCAGGGAGTGGTACAGAACATCTCTTGCCAGAAGCAAATTAAAGGCTTGGCCTGATCAGTGGTTAAAACCCAATGCCATCCACTTTTCTAGAAGCTACGCTCTTGCCCTTAAAATATGTATATGTATGCTTAATGGGAGGCTTATCCATGTCTCTAAAATCCATTTGTGCTAATGATCCAGTGAGTCATCAAACCCAGTCGTATGGCTTGGCTTCTTCGGTTTTGCATTTTCTTCTTAAGAATAATGTTGTGTTGATTAGCTGGCATGCAGGAAAGCTCCTTAATGGCATGCTGGTCCTTGGAAGTAGCCAAGTCCCAGGTGACGGAATGATTGTCCTGATTGTTTCCAGTCTTCTTACAGGGTGACAAGATGACAAGTAGGAGAAATGGCAGTAGTGAGGACACCAAATTCTCAACTTGAGAGCTGGTTATCCTCATCAGTTAAATATTGATGTCTGTCTTAGAGCTGATTTGTAACTGTTTAAAAACCGAAGGTAACATACGGTTGTGTTCAGTTTAGTGGGATGGCTGATTCTCACTGCGTGGACAATGAGTTGTTCCTGAAACTTTGGCTATAGCTCCTGAGACTTTGGGCAATGTCATGTGGTGTTGGGTTAGCCGGTCTTGAAACGATCCAAGAACAATGTGGTGCTATTTGCGTATGTTGCTCAAGGAAGAGGAGAATAATATTAGAGAGATTACTTGGTTATTTCTGTATTTAAATGTTTCTGTTACAGTCCCATTGGTACAATCTGTACACCTAGGGAGATTAATTCATTTGAAATTTGATGCTTTAACCACTAAATCATCATCTCCAGCTGGCACTGAAATAAAGTGATTTGCATCATCTACATCAGCAGGGAAGTGTCACCTTTGTTAAAAAAAGAACCACCGACACACAGACTTAATTATCTATTCAGAGTGCAAGCTAGCAGCTCAAATGTAGTGACTTTTCTCCCAAAACGAACCAGATATTTAAAGAGGCATGATCAACATCACGCTTCTCTGAAAACTTAGCAGCAACTTCTAAAGATAGCTATAACTGATCTTAAGAAAAAAAAAAAAAAAGGCTTGCTTCTGTGTTTTCTATTGTGCATCTTTTATATCATTGGCTTTGCTGCTTATCTGTTGCCAGTTTTCTCCTATCTTTGTCACGTGGCTGAGAAAAACACCTTTTTCATAAAGGAGCAAATGGTTGTTTCAAAGCTACAGATGTTGGCAGGGAGACTCGGACTTCTGGTCGCTTGGTCTTTGATCCCGACTAATGTGGTGTGATTAATCTGCTCTCCTTCCGCAGAAACACCGAGTGGTTTAGATCGTAAAAGCTATCATTATTTCAAATACTTTCCCTTCGTGCCAATCAAACCGCTGGTTGGATATTCTGCATCAGACCTTTTTAAGAGGCTGTTAGGTCAAACAGCGCTGGAAAACGCAGCTAATAAAATGCCCTTGAGTAGCGTCTTCTCTCTCCTCAGTGCGCGGCAGGTCATTAACAGTAAGTGCGGCTGCCGGTTGTATTGGCGGAGGAGGCTGTTACTTTTAGGTGGGGCTGTTGAAAAACCCGAGTGCCGTGGGGTCGGACGCGCGGGACTGTGCCGGCTCCTGCCCAGGGCAGCCCTGGCTCCCAGGGGCTGTTGCATCCCTTGCTCTCCCCTTGCTCCACGCCCCGGGAGCGCCCGTGGGACCCCCTCCCCGGACACCTTTCCGAGAGGGGCAGCGGGCCGGAGTCTCCCCCGGGAGGGGTCTCTCCGCTGGCCGTTCTCGGCAGAAACCCCCGCGTGGCCCCGTTAGCGGGCGAGACCGCTCGGTCCCGCGTGTGCGCGGCTCCCCGGGAGCCCTTTGCCACCGCCCCCCC
>JANZLQ010000065.1:506060-519871 GCA_026212715.1 Elanus axillaris
GGCGGGGAGGAAGGGGAGGAAAAAACCCCAGGAATTGAGGCTTAGCACATGGCTGTTTCACTGTTGTAGTCCCTGTGCCTTCTGAGCAAGCGGCGAGTGGCTTTGGAACAGCTGCAGGGGCTGTTGCCTGTAAAGCTGCGCTCAGGATTGGAGCTACTTGATTGCAGAATACAGGAATTAAGGGAGCCAGGGGATTCTCAGGGCTCGCCAGTCAGGTCCCCTTTCTGGGAAGGGCGTTACGAACAAAAGCTCTGTGTCTGGGAAGTGTCTCCCAGAGGCTGGGGAACAGCTGGTACTGCTGACAGCGTGGGGCTTTGTCAGCACAGGACCCGCCGTGGCAGCTTCGGTGAATGCCCAGCCAGGGATGCGTGAGGCTCTTCACTGGCGGAGGTGAGCATGTTTAGGTTAAATCCCTGAAGACACCTCAAAGTTAGCCTGCTGAAATTATGGTAAGCAAGAAGATCACAGCTTGCATGTGTAGAAACTATCGAAGGACACGTAAGGTCTCATAGATGTGGAAAATTGAACCCCATTTTTTCCTGCATATTGTTGTGGGGAAATACTACAAAGTCAAATGATAAAAATAAATATGTAGAGATGTGTCATGAAGAAAGTATCTATTGCAAACTGGTAGATACATGAAGCTGATTTTTAAAGTAGCGTTCTCAAAAAAAATTCAGGTCAGTGAAATAGAATGGACTTCAGTGTTGCAAAAAGATTTTTGTTCTTTCTTATGCTCTCATGTATCAGATTTCTGAAATAATACCACTCAGTAGGAAGGGAGCAAAAGCCTTTATAAAACAGTTTCTTTAAGGTGGGGATTTATGGCTTATGTCATAAGAAATTAATGAAAACACAAATAGCCTAGTTGTAAGTTAATGTTGCTAAATTAAATTATTCTTCTGTTGGTTGAAATATATCTGAACAAAATGAAGCATATTTTTAAAAGACAATGAAGCGTCCCAGTATTCAGCAAAGGTTAGGGAATGCATCTGACAAAATAATGAGATTCCAGCTTACTTGTGTACCATGTTTTGATCACCTGTTTCCTTTAAATCCTTAAAAACTTAACCGAAAAGAAACCACTGCCAAAAACTGTGTAAAAGCTATTGGTTTGCCTGTATTGACTACTGATCTGTGTGCTTTAGAACATGGAACAGAAGACTGTTATTGCCTGAAAAAACGTTGCGAGGGCAAGTGGTAGCATGCTGTCACAAGCAGCTGGGAGAGAGAAGGAAGCAGCAGGACTATGTAAGGTGGTCTTGGAAGTCCAGTGTCTGCCAAGCTATTTTTGTGGGCATCTTACGAAACGAGAGGGATCGGGAGGGGGATTGTCTCCCGTGTACGATGGTGCCATGCTCCTCTCGAGCATTAGAGGCTGCATGAAAGAGAGGAGAAGGATGTTTGTTTGAAATTTTAACGAAGGAATAGTGGGGAGCTGAAGCACGGGGGATGACCGCATGCAGGCTCTCTGGACAGGGTTTGTAGAGTGGCTATAGAGATTGTTAAAAGATCCTGAAGTGGAGGTCAGTGCCTTCTGTTGGGCTGATGATATACATCAACTTCTGCATTGCGTTTGTTCACTGAAAAGTTTGACGTTATCCAATTAATACATTACCACCCATGTAGTTGAGCTGTCTCACTTGAAACAGATGTCTGTTTAGAAAGTCTCATGCTGCTTAATTTAGCACCTTTTAAAGTGAGAAGATGAAGAGCAGCACATGGTAACACATCACAGTGAAATGTTTTTCAAAGTACAGTATCTTGTATTTTGGAGAGGGAAAAAAGATGTTTTGGAAGATGAGTCTTCCAGTTGTGGCAGTTAACAACCAGAGAAGGAACAGCGGAACTTTCCAACAGTGTGGAGAATCTCATAAACACATACAGCATCAGAAGTGCCAAAAGTTGCCTTTGGTTTGAGTAATGCTTCCAATTTGGGCATAGCTTAGTGTGACGTGGAGTTTGGTCACTAACGGTTCATAAATTCTCGACAGCTTCAAGGGGCCTTTGCACCTTGATTGTTTGTGGATACCCAGAACACCTGTGGATGCTTAAAATAAATGTTTTTGTCCCCATATAAATGGAGATAGGAGAGACATGTGTTGCCACTGGCTCCAAGACATTCTTTAGTGAACAGAGAACTATAAAGTTCTATATTTTTTTCTGTTAATCCTAGATACTAACCGGCTCTAAGTCCTACATGATTATATTTTGTTTTCCCCACAGATCATGATTTACCTAATTGATAAGGTGCTTCCTGATAGCTATTTTGTCAACAATCTCCGTGCTCTCTCTGTGGATATGGCCGTTTTCCGAGATCTTTTACGAATGAAGCTTCCTGAACTGTCCCAGCACTTAGACACCCTGCAAAGAGCTGCTAACAGAGAAAGTGGAGGTAGGTTCAACAGAAAATGCATTTAAATTCTTTTTTGCTATTGTTTCATCTAAGCACTGGTCTAAAAATACAGTCTTTTAAGTGTTTACGTGAGTTTAGTGCTTATATATTTTAAATTGTTAAGGTGAAAGACGACTGTTTCCATTATTGATAACCTTAACATAAATAGGTTGTGCTCTCAGGAAAAAAACTAAAGGGGAAATAATTTGGTCCCACCACTAACCAGATCATGTTGACAAGGATATAAAACATACGGAGTGACAGCACTGCAACGCAAGCTTAGTACAAGGGCTACCTTGAAAAGGTTGTTTCTTGACTCAGCTCGAGATACCTGTCCTACCTTTGCTCCTTGTAGTTGCTAGCTTACACAGCTGTTCTGCAAACAGTTAAAATGTGAGAGCCAACGGTGGCTGGTTACTGTTGCTTCACCTGGACGCTTAGCAAGACATAGGTGCAAAACCCAGAAGTACTTCTTGGGTTGCTAGCTGAAAACTGGCTTTGCACTGTGATATTTTCCCGTGTCCCCCACCCCCACCCCCCGGTGTAGCATTCCCTCCAGACTTCTTCTAAAAAAGATATAGCTCTTTTATTTGGTAGTGTTTGGGGGAAGGTGGGTTTTTTGTTGTTGGTTGGTTGAGGTTTTTTCCAGTCTGGAAGCTAAGTGCACCCTGAGTTCCATCTTAGAAAAGATCTGCTACCATATTCCATGTAAATAAACTGTGACTGTACCCAAACTGTGTGGGGGAAAAAAAAAAAAAAGGGATCAAGGAGATCAGGGAGGTATTTGCTGTTTGAAAGTGTTTTCACAGGCAGCAGTCTCTTTGGTCATGGCCTTCAGTGCATCAGTTGATACTAGGATGCACAAAGTGTTCTCTGAGCATAACAAGAAAGTAAAATTGAGTTTCAGGCTGAAATACTAAAACTTCTTTGAAACTTAACAAGCCAAAAGGAGAACTTTAGGGGTGTTACTGTCACTTCTGCTAAGCTGGCCGTGCATCAGGATATTAAAACAATAGATAAAACTTTACAGACGGTCACCTTTGCCTTCATGTAGATAAAGACTTGTTATGCCATTAGTTTCTGAAGAAATGCAGTGGTTTGGGGTGGTTTTGGTAGTTGTTCTGCTTTGGTGGTTTTTTTATTTTTAAATAAAAGCTTTTAGCTCATATGGGTTTGGGGAAGGAAAAGCCATCTTTCTGATATAAGAAGAAAAAAGAAAGGTGTGGTGGTGTTTTCCAAGGTTTGCAGTCTAAAACCAGTGCTGCTGCTTAGAGCTTTTTGCAGTGCAGCAGAATGAAAGGTGATGAAGTATGTAATTTTTCCATTGCTCTTTTTCTCAGCTTATCTTTGGAGAGCTGCAGGCTAAGTAAGTTTTGAGCAATAACAGAGGTAGCTAGAATGTCTGGATTTCAGTGTAAAGTTTATATTCCTTGTAAAATAATAGTAAATTGCAATTACTATTACTTTAAGATTTTTACTTTTTTTTTCAGGAGGCTATGAACCCCCACTTACAAATGTCTTCACGATGCAGTGGTTTCTGACCCTCTTTGCCACTTGCCTGCCTAACCACACAGTTCTGAAGATCTGGGATTCAGTATTCTTTGAAGGCTCTGAAATTATACTGAGAGTAGCTTTGGCTATCTGGGCAAAATTAGGAGAGTAAGTGGTTATTTTTATCTGATTTTTCTTTTCAGTATAAGCGATGTGTGTACCTTAGGTTGTTCCGAAGGGTGCGTTCTCAATACTAAACAAGATGTGATCTTTCAGGAGAATGATTCTGCTTCGAAAAAGCTGCACAAAGTGCCTCTATGGCTTCCCCAAAAACACGTGCTTCTGACATTTGTATCAGAATGGGCATGATAATTGACTCTTTCTGCAGGAAATGTCTCCAGCTGTTTGTGTTGTCTGTGTGTAAGGTCTTCATGCTGTGCCAGAAGGTTGGCTGGACTTCCCAGAACGTAGACCTCTGAGGGAGCTGGTAAATACTCTGTGGAAAGACATAGAGAGACGGAAGGGTGACTAGCTAATTTAGTTGTGTGCCTGAAGCTGGGGATGTTAATTCCTTATTTCCACTTAAGGAGACTTAAGGATTTGAGCCCATTGGCTCTACCCAAGAAAAGAGTTCAGTGTTACTAAGAGAATGATTTAGTCTTACACGGTTCTTTCCTGTTAAGGCCTGGAAACAAATTTTCCTGAAATTCTCTGCTTTTAAGCACATGCTAGCCAAGTTTCCATTATAGTCCTTTATGGCCTTGGAAACTCACCACATAGGACAAAACACGAGAGATGGTCAGTTCTTCTAAACTCCTCTGTTGTCATAGCAAATATTTGCATTCCAAAGAGTGTGCAGTGCTCCTGGAGAAATGAGTTTTGTCACTGACTTCAGTGGGAGGTGTGAGCTCTGACAGGTTGAGCAGATGTTAGCTCAGCTGGAAACTTTTTTGAGCTGGTATCAGCAGCTGCATCAAATCTTCCTTGTGATGCCTATCAACACTCACCTTCCTTTGTTCCCTGAGACTGAACCCCTGGGATTTATGTTAGCTCTGTCCTTTAGTGGTTTCATTTCTTTTTTCTTTCTTTCTAAATTAGCGCTGCAGGCTAGTAGCATTGTAGGAGACTTTGTTTAGCATATTTAATTTTTAATCTGAAGAATAATGATTAGAATAATAATTTCCTATGAGCTTTACTTATTCAGTTCATGAATGAAACTTGCATGAATCATTTACATTAGGATTAAGCTCTACATAGTCCCATTGTGCTTTATTACTTTGTGCCATACCTTTAGATAAAAGGTCCCATTGCAGTGGGTCTCTGTGCACCTAAAACTGTAATTATGAATGTTCCACCTCATAACAGGATAAAAAAGAAAGTCGCTGCTTTGAAGATTTTACCACAAAACTTAAAGCAAAAGTGAGATGTGTTTTATAAAAACTGGAAAGAACAGAGTGAAGGAATATGTAAGAATGTGCCCAAAAGAATAAGCTGATCGCACTGCACACCTCGTAGCTGTTGTTTGTGGGGAATGGGAGAAGGCCTGGGAGCAATTAACAGAAAGGGACACTGGTGGGATAACCAGAGATCCAAAAAATGATGAGTCACTAAAACTGAAGAAGAATTGAAATACAGTAAGTTTGTGATTGATGATATCAGACGAGATGAGGAAGTAAAAGATTGGGCCCTACGTTTTTGCTGGGAGAGGATTGTGATTTTGTTCCTCTTTCTTCTCCCCTAGAAGTAGAACAGGGGGGATTTAAAGAAGTGGGGCCTGAAACAGTGACCGTAGTCTCACGATCCTCATATTTCTCAAGACTATCTTTCTAGACACAAAAATGGGGCGAGAAGTGCATTTCCTAAAATGTGAGTGGTTCAATCATACTTCTGTTTCAAGGGAAACTGAAGGAATGGGGAGGTTAAAAATAGGTGCAGCAGAAAGCAGTATGTGGAGGTCACGAGAGACTGAAGGTATCAGGGAAGGTAAGCAGTAAGTTTGTGATAATTGGTTACACACCCATTGTTTCCAATTTTTTTTTAACTACTTAATCATTCTTTTAGCTAAACTATGTTAAGACTTCAGTAGGAGTTTCATAGTGCAGTGGTTGTTCCCTATAGACACTGAAGATCAAGGGAAGCTTCCTCTTCTACTCCTTAAGAAAAACGGCAGCGTACTTTTTTGATCATTCTAGCAGCTATATTTTACAGGGGAGGCTGCAATATGCAGCCCACAATGCACTTGTTTGGGATAGAAGTAAAACAAATTTTTCACTTGATGGGAGAGGATGTTTAGCAGCTGACCCTAAATGTATGTAGAACAGCAACTCACAAAAGCGTATTATTCATATTTCTTTTCCTTTAGCTGACACTCTCTGGGTGATTTTGTGTTTTTAGAAATCTAAAGAAAAGTGTGTGGGGAAAAAACCCCCACAAACCCCAACTGACCCCTCCCCCCAAAACCAAAACAAAAAAACCTCCACACCACTAAAACAAAACAAAAAAAAAATGAAACAAACAAACAGAAGTCTGCATCTCTAATTTAGAAGTAGCATTCACAGATAGGCAGGATATGAGTGAATTTTCTTTCATTCTGCATTACGTGAGCTCAGCTCTTTCGAATACAATGACATATATAAATACACCTATACTTAATTTACTCCACCAGAATGTTTTCTGGCTAGCAAATATATTCCCATCTGGCAAAACTACAGTTCACCCAGTGAATTCAGCCGTTTGGTGCGTAGTGAAGAACGGGTGGTAAGGCAGTCAAGAAATCTTTATGCTCCCTTTCTGAGCGGATGGGGGAGCTCCCTTGTGCTAGTAGGAGGGAGGATTTATTGATTCTGATGTTGTAGAAGTGAAAGGGGCAGAGGGAATAACCTGTCTGGACATGCATGAATCCTTTATCGTGAGCAGTCAGGACAGTAAGCTGTGCCCAGTACATCCTTTCACTGCACCAGCATTTCCAATATGATGTGCACAGTATTATTATTTGGAAATGTATGGAGAATTGCAATAAACTTAAGAATTAAGATGACTAATGGAAGTGCGTATTTTAATAATGACGGAAAGTTCAATTTTGGTTTGGAGGTGTATATTCATATGTAAAAGTAAAATAAAAAAAAAAACAACATGTGTTTTGATGTAGGCAAATAGAGTGTTGTGAAACTGCAGATGAGTTTTACAGTACCATGGGCAAGCTGACGCAGGAGATGCTGGAAGACAGTCTGATTGACAGCAATGAACTCATGCAGGTGAGTAATTGTGATATAGTTATTGTTTGTGCTTTCTGCACATCCTTCAGGTGCTGATTTCTAACATTACGTTTTTGTTCAGATGCTGCAGAAACCTAAACTCTCCCAATAATAAAAGTTTAAGTTAACTGAGTTGAGCTAGCCTGTCAATGAAACAAATAGGTGACCTGCAGTTAAAGCTAAAATCTTACCTTATACATTAAGAATAGAGAACCGTTAGGCTCCATTTGATAAAAGTTCGTTGTACGTTGACAGCTGAAAGTTTGTTGTGATGTAATGCCCAATTGGATTTACGCAAGTAAGATGAAGAATCTTTTAGTAGTCATAATTTTTAGGGTGCTCTTTTGTTTTATTTTTATGTTTTGGTCGGCTGTTTATTACACTGTGTCCTTTTCATTCTGCGGAGACTGTGGGAGACAAGAGTTTATCAAGCAAGTAGGGGAAAAAAAATATCCTTCATGATTTAAAAAAAAAAGCCACGAACAGTTGTCAGTGAACTATAAACAAAGACATTTATAGATAATTGCAGTCCCTGAATTTTTAAAGCATACATCATTCTATGAGAACAAAGATCCACATTGTTCTGGGAAAGGAAAGGGCCTTTACTACTGCAGATACAATTTTACTGATTCACACTTGGACTTCTTTTTGTTATATCCTTGAGGTGCTGTCTGCTTAGATGTTTTATGAAGACTTCATGCTGCAGTTCTGGAACTTCGCCTTTGATGAGTTAGACTATGGTGATTAAATGGGTTCAAATACAGGGCACATGATTCACCTGAAATATTTCACCTGTCCTAGAGGAGGGAAAAAAAGTCAGTCTCGGTCTATGAAGTTGCATGAGTTTATTAACAGTGGTTAGCAGTTGAATTCCATTACCCGTTGTTGGAAGCAAAACGTACTGACTGTCTGGGATGATACCTAGTCTGGTAAAGTACTGCCCTGAAGTGGAGGATTACTTTCAGATTTTTTATTTTTGTTGTTGTTGCTTTGTCTGATGAGGGAGGTCTAGGCGTGGAAGAGCACTGTGGCTTTGTTTCAAAAAAATGGAAGGGCAGCTGGTCAGAGGTACTCACGTGCTTTTTAAATAAGTGTTAAGGTTTCTCATAAGACAGTTCAGATATTGAGGATGTGTGAGGAAGGCGGCACAAGCTGGTGCCTTCTCATGTTCATTGTGTTTCAGTTCCTGGTCTCAGGTGTAATACAAAATCAAGATGTGACAAAATGTAATGCTGGGAAAGCTGAAATGGACTTTAGTGTCTCAGTGAGGATTTATTTCTTTGCCGTGGTGTGTAACAGAAGATAAGGCATAGGTAACTTACTGGTTGAAGGGATGGAAGGATCTTTTGGGTACTTTGCAATTACAAGTATGCTAAATTAGCAGTCTTTTTGTCCTTCAGCAACAAATAAGCACTTGGTGCAAGGTGTATGTGTGTTCATAGCATACATGTGTATTTGTGACACTGACAGGAGCGTTATGGTAGGTTAGCATTGCCATTGATACAGACAATGTGGCAGGTTTATGTTTTCTGCATAGAGAAGCAGTGTGTCTGGTTTATGTGTGTCCTCTCACTTGAAGAAACCACACTATAGTTCAGGCAGTATTCTTAAGTCAAAGGCAGGCACTGGCAGTATAGCTCTCTCCATCTGAGGTGTTTACTCCAGGCTCTCTTTACCGTAAGTGGAGAGAATTAAGCACTAAAAGAGTTTACCATTAGGGTATGTGAATGCCATCATGTGTCTGGCTGCTGCACTTGAACAATTTTC
This sequence comes from Elanus axillaris, assembly GCA_026212715.1. Taxonomy (NCBI): domain Eukaryota; kingdom Metazoa; phylum Chordata; class Aves; order Accipitriformes; family Accipitridae; genus Elanus; species Elanus axillaris. Next base: position 514,968 of record JANZLQ010000065.1, read on the forward strand.
TCTGTGCTGGAGAAGAAAATAAAGAAATATGAACCACTGTGTTAATAAAAGGATCCAGGCTGCTTGAAGATGCTGTTTTTTAAATTGCTTTAGGCTTGTTCTGAGAAGTCAGCCAGAGATGAATGTTAGACTGCTTTGTTTTCAAAATATTTTGGGCGGTTTGGTTTTTTTTTCTTTTTCCCCCCCATCAAAATCAGAATGGTGAATTTACATCTACTACTTTTTATAAGGTAGTTATATATATATATATATTAATTTATATATAAAAATCTTTAAAAATCTTTATATAGAAATATAATAAATATACATAAATATACAATAATATAAATAGTTATGTATATAAATTTTTATATATATATAAAAAAAAATTTGCAAGGATTAGTATCTTACTGCAGGAAAGGGTTGATACCCTCCTCTGCCTTCCCTACACATTGCAGTAAAGGTTGCTGGTGGCAGTCATCTCACTAGGAAACAAATTGTGCTCTCAAAGGCCTGCTGCCTTCGGGAGCTGGAGGAGGGACGTGTGGCTGAGCCTTCAGGGGCAAGTGTTGACAGAGCAGATGTCTAAAGTAGATCAGAGGACTCTTGTCCTCATTCTCTCCACCAGCATGTATAGTTGGTGCAAGTTTACCACTAAAAATGCCTCCCTCCCTCCCATGCAGATAGTACATATACCTGGGGTTGAGGGCTTAAAGCTTTTGCAGATTTGGCTCTTGAATGGCAAGAGTTCTTAGAATGTTGGGCCGAGGAGAGCACGGAGGGGTTGGAGGAGCAAGCGAGCCTACGGCCTCCTCCTTTTTCATGTTGAACAGTTCAGGGAGATAAAGGGTAAGTGCTGTACACGTCAGATGCTAGACCGGGTACGTATTCAGGACTTGAAGTTTAAACCAATACGGTGTTCAGTAATGTCATTTTATTGGCCTGTTAATAAACTAATTCAGTTTGTATGCCTAGAAACATTGCAGCATAGAGGAGATGAGAAGCGAACAGCAAAAGGAGAGGCATCCCTGTGTGTTTACTGTGGTGGAGGGGAACAGGGATTAATCCCTCTGTAGTACCCTACCATTTTAGACCCATCTTCTCTAGATGGTTACCCTTATTTGATGGTATTTGCTGTTAACTTTCTACTTGAGTAGCACTTTGTGGTTTTTCTTTTTTGTTTTTGCTTTTGGTTTTATTTTCTTAGTGAAAGTGAAAAGAGAGAAGAGCCTTAAACCAGCATGGGGTGGCTCTTGAGATAAGTGTGCTTGAGCTGCCTGCAAAACTGCTTTCCCTCTTGGAAGCCACGGCCTGTCACCCTCTGTATGGTGTTCTGCTGAGGGTGTGGATGGCTTTGCATTTTAGGGTAAGGCAAAGGATTGACAAACGCTACTGATTTAAGGTGATAAGAGAGGGTGTTTTCATTGTCTCTTTTCTGGTTCCCGGAATCTGTCTCTTACGGCCATAAATAAGATGGAACGTTTGGCTGCATCATGCTTCGTATGTGTAGGCTGTTTCACGCTGGCACAGCTTCACCAAAATTAACCAAATGGCGTCCAAGGCTGTGTACAAACTAGGAACAGGATGCTTTGACTCTGAAGCATCGCTGTGACGAGATCACAGGTGTTGATCGACAATGGTTTTTTGATTTCCAGTGGAACTTGCATCAGCATAAACTTAGTTTGTGAATCTCTTAGCCAGGTGGCAAATGAGACCTCTAATTATAATCTGGTAACAAGTAATTAAGCTAGAAATGTGTATGCTAAATGAAAGAAATTGCACAGGATCTGGAATAGATACAGACTGGAGACAGGCAAAAGCTAAAAGCGTAATCTAAAACAGTAGGTGCAAGGAGTAAATGGAGGATTCAGAGTCGACTGTTTCACTTAAAGGGCAACTGGCATATGGAACAAGTTACCTGGAAAGGCTCTTGACATAAAGGGTAGAAATAAATTCCAGACACACCTCCTTTTCTGGTGTGAAAGGAGGGAGTTGAGACATATGGGGAAAAAAAACCAGGGAACTGTGGTGGAGATCAAACAAGCAGGCAGACGTTGGGCCGGAGGTAGATCTTTCTCCAGATCGTAAAAATCCCTTCGCCTGGTAGACTGCCGGGATATCGCTGTCCAGGCCCTGGAGAACATTTGTCTTTCACAGTAGCATTGTAGTTTCATGGAGTGGCAAAGTTTCTGTTGGTGCTCCGGGTCTTGGCGGGCATCCTCCTTCCCGTAGAGTCTGTGCAGGGCTCGAACTGTAAAGAGCGTTTTCCCGCAGGAGCCTGTTGAGCCGCGCTCCAGCCGGGAGCGTCCTTCCTGCTCCTCGTTGCTCACAGCATTTCCATTAGTGATACAGCCTTTTCTTCTTCTGTCAGGAAAGGTCTAGTACTGAATTCATGTTTGTGATTTTTCGTAGTGTATTTAGCACAGGCAAGGTGCAGTTCAAGAATGGAGTATGTAGAAACTGTTCAGAATTTCCTTTCATCTTAATTGAGGCCATTTGCCTTCAGATGAAAATGTCGCTGACTTAATAGCACAGGAAAAAAATGCGCAAGTGAAGATTTCCTGTCATAGCTAATGAGAAATTGTTACCTTGCTGTCTTTCAGAAGACATTTAATTTTCAAGATGGAGAAAAGCTATAATATTTCACGGAAACTATGAGAAATGATATTTTGGCTATTTTTCTTTTTACTGCCGACATTGAGACTCCCAATGGATTGTGTGTCAGTTATCTGAAGGTCCTGAATAGTTGTAAGTGTACAAAAGTAGGGGGAAAAAGAAAATAGGCAATTAAAATAGGTAGGATCAAATCAGCAGTGATACTGTGATGAGTACAATGTGTCTTTATGCCAGGTTGGCTGGTGACACGCATTCTGTTATTACAAAATGACTTAAAGCAAAAATAATGCTGAAAGCAAATACATTTGCAACTGCTTATCTTCTTTAACTCTGAGTACTGCAGTAAATAAAATGTATTAGAGGTTGTTTTTTTTTTTTATGGCCTTGTTTTAAGTTCTAGGGACTACATGTTGAGTTCAGAGTGTTGCAGAGAGGTTTCTTTGTTCACCAGGGAACAAATTTCTTTTTAAAAAAACAACCTTCACTACGCCCCACCCCCAAACAACAATCAAAACCAGAAACAGAGGAGAAAAGTTAGCTGGATAATGCTGGGTCCTTCCTCTTTGGCTGTAACTTTCATGTTGAAGTGGTTTCCTTCACACAGGCTCTTGGGGCTGCTCAGGTGAAGTAATGGATCTGTTAACGGTCCACATCAAGTGAGGATCTGCTCCTTCCTATCTATGCTAATGTCAGTAATACCTTGTTGAATACTTGAGCAGAAATCTAGGTCTTCTGGAAGATTCCCAAAACCTCAGTGATGCATTCATGCAAGTGAAATCATAATCGGAGGAGGAGGAGGAAGATTTATGGTATGCTGGCAAGGAAAGGATTGACAATGATTATTAAATAAGTAGAGGAGTTGAAAAGGACCGTACATCTCATGTTATCTGTTCCATTTATTTTTTTTTTCTCTGAACCATGTATTTTTCTAGTGAGTCAGTCTTTATTTTTCTTGCAGGAAATACTGACTGAATCATAAAACTAAACCATTTCCATTTTACAGCACTAGAGAATGTGCAGCCTTTAATTCTGCAAGACTGAAAGTCTGTTCATGGAGAAATCTTTTGTGTGACTGTTAGTTAAAGAGAAAATATTAAAAGCTGCATTTTTTTCCCCCTCCCAGACTGTTTATACCATGGCTCAGTTTCCCTTCCCACAACTGGCAGAATTAAGGGAGAAGTACACGTACAACATTACTCCTTTCCCTGCAGCAGTGAAATCAACTTCACTTTCAGGGTAAGTTTGAAATGCGCTGCTTATGGCATATAAGGTTATTGTTTACCCTGCACAGATAGTGAAAAGGCAGGTGGCATCCTCCCTTGTATGCTCCTAAAGGAGATAAAAGATGTTTGGTGATGATGGTATTTAAGAATGTATCTCTTTCTTATTTCTCTCACGTTCTCATTTGACAGAAGGCTAGGCAGAACCAGAGACAGTGATGAGGAGAATGACCTAGATGATGAAGACTCAATTGCCAATGCAATTGGCTGTCTTGGACCATTAAGTGGGTTTTTGGCACCAGAGCTCCAAAAATACCAAAAACAGATGAAAGGTACAAGTGCTTTTGTTCATTTTGGAAAACTTAGTTAAATCTGCATCACCTTGCAGAAATCATCTGTAGCTTTGTCTGTGAAAGCTGCTTTGAAAATTGTATTTTATATTCACATAGAGATTACAGCAGATACCAAATTGCTTGCTCTGCAGTCCATGAAGATGAGTTCAAAGTCGAGTCTGAAGGCTGTACGTGTAAATTGAATGACAGCGTGGGTTAAGAATTTGGCTACAGTCATGGTTAAAAAACCAACCCCATAGTGTTGCCCACCCACAAGAAAAAAAAGCACGTGTGGGGGAAAAAGTCCACCCTCAATCTGTGCTTATTTTCAAGAAAGCTATTAGGTAGTCGGCATTTTCTGGAGATTGTGCATGTTATAAATAATCTTGACCTTTATTAGCATATGCATGGCTAATACTGGAACCTGTCAGCAGTGCGGGAATTCTGCAGGTCATTTCACCACGCTTTTGGCCAAACCTTCAGACTGTTGTGTGTTTTGGGTATACTCACATTTTTTTTAAAAATGGGTATGGTTTAGGTGTTGTCTCTTATTTTTCAAATCCAGCCCCCTTGTAATAAAATTTCTGACATAATTGTATGTTCACCTGTGCAAGCTCTACAAGCAGAACAAAATTCTGATCCGCACAAGCAAAGCAGATAATTTTCAACTTGGAGCAGCTTTTACAAAATGGTACTGCATCAACAGTGATTTTATGATATCCTGGGAGAGGCTATAGTTATTTATCCCCAACCCACC
>JANZLQ010000065.1:523414-543181 GCA_026212715.1 Elanus axillaris
ACAATTTGTATTGCTCCCCCCCCTCCCCCCCCCCCGCCCCACTGTGCGTGAGTACGTGTGTCCCAAAGCGTTTCTAATCTTTAATTAAGTAGTGAGGACAAAAGTCGTTACCAGATGTATAAATACGTGTCTTTGACAATCGTTCTCCCGTGTGAATTATTAGTGAAGATGCACTCTGGCACCCTGTTGTCGATCCTGATGGTTCTGTGGTAAAATAAATACTGATTGGCAGTGTGAAGCATACCATTTCTTTAAATCTAACTCAGACATAAAATCACTGGCTGCCTTTAACCCCTCAGCCCCCCATGGCTGCCTCCTGTCTCCTTCAAAGCTTGAAGGACAAATTGTCTGGTGCAGCAACAGTTTTTATGACTGTTACGCAGCTTCCCCATTAGACCTCATCATCCTGCTCTGTGAGCAGCTGGAGAAGCCATGACTAACAGAAGCACAAGCAGCCCTAGCAATCAAAAGTATCCCTTTGTGTCTGACGTGACCACTTAGCTGCTGGGCCATCTGGCTTCAGACGTTCTTGAGCAGCATTTTGTGCTTCTCTTCCCACAGCAGTCCTCTGCTGATACTGCTTTTAGTATAAATGTAATCAGCGAGCATGAGAATAGCAGACATAAGTCCATCCACAGCACTGGTTTGCTCCTTTTCTGTTACATATGTACATACATACATTTCTGCTACTTACTGCTGGACACTTGCAGCATGCAAAATTAGGAATTAGGTACAACTATGTGTGTAGTTGTATGAGTATTATGGCACATCTTGGCTTCAGTGGATTGAAAAGCTATTAGCTAGACTACAGACTTGTAATTAAATCATATTTGCCATCTTAGCAGTAGGTAAAATATATGAATGTTCCAAAGTAGTTTAGGGTTTTAAATTCTGTAAATAGAGTGATTAGATGCTTAGGGTGCCACTTATTAAAAGCCAACACATGAGCCACTATGTAAGTGGGTGGGATGGACCCATGGGACTGCCGTGGGCTTCCATGGCTTGGTTCTGGTTTGGTGTGAAAGAGCAATGGCAAAGCGATAAGCTGAGTATTTACTTCCAAATCAAAAAGCAAAGCTGGTGACTACTGCAAGACAAATACTTTTTTTTCATATATATATATTAGACAGGCAGGTAGGGAAACTAAATGTGAATAATTCAACTTCAGGGTTGCAAAATCAAGCACTCAAACTCCAAGAAATTCAGGTTGCTCTTAAAACGTTACAGCTCTGCCAAATTGTATGTATTGACTGTGATTCATTACCTTATTGCTTCCAAGTTTCCCATGACATGAAAGTGCCATTATTTTAAACTGGAGTAAAAGCATTAATGATGAATCAGCCCTATTGTATGTAATATCTTACTTCCTCTTTTAAAATTCTTTGTTAAATTTGCAAATTAATATATCATTGTCTATTTATTATGTATCCCATAACCTATAGGATTTGATATCAGTGTTGCTGTATACCATAACTTATAAGCTGTACAATATGCCCTGTTTACTGTTGTGAGGACAGTTTTATTTTGTTGTCGTTTTATACGAGTGTACGCATATAAAATAACATACAAGTATGAACACTATAAATATAAACCAGATGTAGATCAGATCTTGCCCCTGCCTTATTTTCAGGTTGTAGTAGTATTGTCACTAATGATTATTCATAGCGCTAAGTAAATTTAGAATAATGTAGGATTTAGTCAGTGATCACGTACTGTGTGAGAATTGTTTCTGCCTTGATTAAGAAAAGATGGACTTCTCAAAATTTTACTGTGAATCATTCTCCCCAATTTTTCTTAGCTTCAGTGTATCATGTGGCTGTATATGGAACCAGTAAAAATAAAAGGACTCATTCTGCAAAAACTGCGGAAATGTTGCAAGTACGTGCATGAATTTTCAACACGTAAAGCTGTGATTAATCAATGAAAAATTAGCAAGCTTTGCATGGCTATTGGTCTGGGGAAAGAAATGCCAGTAGAATACCAATTCTCGCGATTCAGACCTAATCAGTAAATGACAAGCGTGCTCTGAAGGTCTTGTACTCTACTTGGACCACAGGGATTGAGGCAAAGGAACCATGGCACCTCAGTGCATTAGTTTGGTGATGTTTGCTGCAGGCAGTTTTCTTTAAGTACTGCTAGATGAGAAAATTAGATGTCGTTTCAGCTGTTCAGTACCCCAAAGGTTGTTTACTCTCTACCTGAAATCTGCCTGTTGAACATACAGCAAAAGCAACTTCATCACTTGGTACTGAGGGTGGTGGAACAGGAAGATGAGATTCCAGAGAATCAGGAAACTCCAGAGAAGTTTCCAATTTTTTTTTTCCTGATTAATCCCTTCAGCAAATGAGGTCTGGTGATGCAGCTGTGCTTGGAAGAGTGGCATTGCAGCACTGAGGACGTTGGGAAACAGCATGGTGGGAGTCTCTGCTCCACAAACCTCTGTATTTTGTTTTCCTTGAGGCCTCCTTGTACTAATGCTCTCTTCCATGTGACTAAATGACCTTTCTGTTTATTGGGGTTTTTTAACTCCTCAAGTCTTCTTTTTGAGAAAGTATTTTACTAGGACCAGACTGACTTTTATTTCTGAGAATGTGTTTCGCCATTATCAAAGGGAAGCTCTCAAGGGATGGGCATTTGAATCTGTTTTGAGGACACTTAACAGTCCTGCAAGTGGAAATGGACCCAAAGCTATTTTGAGATTATTCAAAGTTGCCTACGCTTTGGGGGTAAAAATGGTAGATGGTAGAAAATCCGTTTTTCAGAATTGCAGGCAGCAAACAGTTGATTTCATCCACAACTGCAGCTAGGGGAAATACAATTTCGTATACTTAACAAAAATCCTTCCATAATCCATTCAAAGGAACGTGTTTGCTAGAAAGACAACAGAACGTTATTTCAAGCAAAAAAACATGCAGCCCTTTACACCGACATTTCCAATTTGGGTGAAAGTTCATGTTCGAAATTCAAGAGAGACCTCAAATCCATTTCAAACCTCCACAACGTGTATTTTAAGCCATGTGCGATTGTTCATGCCAAAGTAAGGGGGTGGTTGCACCGCTCCGTAGTTTTCCGGAGCAGCCACGAGCTGGTGCCTTTGGACAGCAACTGGTGTTGGAGACAGCATCCGTGGGAAGGTGCTCTCCTCTGGGAGGGTCGTGCGTGGGCAGGGTGGGTCCAGCCTCTGTCTTCCACGCACCCTTCCTCACTGAAGAGCCTTCGTGGCTTGTGCAGGCTGACTTTGGCCGACACGAGATGCTTCACAAGATTTAGGACGCAGAAGTGGTTTGCGGTGTAAGACCGTGCCCAGGCCCAGCCTGCAGGATGCAGGTTCAGCCGTGCTTCATCCTACAAGCAGCAGACGGCATTTACTGGCTCACCGCAGGTTTAAAAAGAACCACAAACGTTTCCAAGTCTTTTTCTGATAAAACCGTATCAAACCACACTGGCTTACCACAAATGAGCAGGCAGGCGTGGGAGGCGATGCATGTGGATGGAGAGGCTGGGAGGAGGGAAGGAGCAACCCATCCAGGCAAAAGGTGCGAGAAGTTTTGAGGGAAAGCAAACTCCTCGGTGCCTGTGCTTCTTTTTAGGTTGTGTGTTTTAAACAACGGTCAAAGGATCGGATCCATGTCGTGCCGCTCCCTGCCGATCCTTCTTGTGTTCAAAACAATCACGGACGTGGCTGATGCCTGCGAGGAGCCGTGTCCCGCGACGTTGTTGTCCACCCGCTCGGGTCACTCCTGGCCTGCCCCGATGCCGTTCTCTGCGGCTCAGTTCACACTGAGCCATTGGAAAGGGAGCGAGCGCTCAAATCCCGTCCTAAAACTAGGCTATTCGTGTCGCGAACAGGGAGGTGTGCCAGGCCGGTGCGGGATGGATGTGGCCGCACAACCCTGGGCGAAGCTCCGCAACGTGGAGCTGGCTTGCCAGCTCAGCCCAAAGGCTTTGTAAACCCGCGTGTGCTCAGAGCAGGGCTTGCACCAGGTTGCAGGGGATCTGGTGGATGTACACAATGCTCAGCCCCCAGGAGTGCTTGGGACGTAATCCTCTGCCTCTGGTTTGGCGGCAGCAGCCCTGCTGCAATGGTAGAAAGGGCTGCAACACAATCTGTTCCTCGCTCTCTCCTTCTCTCAAGGCTGCGTAGGTTTTTTATCACTTGTTGGTTTTCTGATGTTTTATAATTGCTGGTGACATGGGGAAATTTTTTGAGCAGCGCCTCATTTTTTGAATACTGGAGCAGGAGCAACAGGGGTACTCTCTGCCTCACAGCGCTAAATAGTTTTTGCAACTGTTCCTCTCTACATTTGGCTTGTGCTTCCCCTTTGTGAACTCCCAAGCCTTGCTTGCATCCATTGACTGTGTTTGATGAGAGTTATCAGGAAGATAAGGATAGCCGTGCTGGTTGGCTTAGCCCAGCATCTTTTCTCTGAGCACTAATTGTTGGAAATGCCAAAGAAAGGAGTCCTGTAGGAAGATGGTGTGTTCAGAGACAGCAGTCTCCCTTCTCTTGGGGCAGTGTCGGGGTTTCAGCCCAGCCGGTAACAAAGGACCACTCCTGTGGGATGGGGAGGAGAATCAGGAAGAGAAAAAAGTTAAAAAACAACCAAAAAAACAGAACCTCGAGGGTTGAGATAAGGACAATTTACTGGGGCAACACAAAAAGAGAAGTTACAACAATAACGATACAAATAAGAGACTGTACAAAATGAGCGATGCCCAGTGCAACTGCTCACCGAAAGCCAAGAGCCCCCCATCCCGCTCCCCATTTCCATACCGGGCATGATGTCCCATGGTCTGGAATAGCTCCTTGGCTGGTTCAGGTCAGCTGTGCCGGCTATGCCCCCTCCCAGGTTCCTGTGAAAATCAACTCTACCCCAGCTGAACCCAGGACAGGCAGTTATCCAGTTTTGTCCGGGTTCCGCACGTCTCACGGAGGCGAAGGGGTGGCCAGGCCGGCGGCTCATCCCCAGCAGGGACCACAAACAGTGGTTCTGGAGCAAAACTTCCTCCTTCACACGAAAAGAATAATAATACTGGAGACACGGCCAGGAACGAAAAGAATAATAAACAGCAGAAACCGTGAGCCTGAAACAGCAGCTGCAGCTGTGATTCCTGCTGCGTGCCGCTTTGCCTCGTGGGCTCCACGTGCTCCGTGAGCGGCACGGCGGTTCCCCCCTCCCGGCTGACCGGCCTCCCCTCGCCGGGGAAATGCCCCAGGACCGGCCTGGAGGTTTCCTCCAAAGGAGGTGGGAACAGGCTGGAAAGCCTCACAGGTCCTCAGGGAGTGGAACGTGGCTGGAAACCCGGATCCAGCGCTTCACGCAGCCCACGCGGAGCTGCAGGACGCACAGGCAGGAGCTCCTGACCAGGTTTTCAGCCCTGTTCAACACTCCTGATGGTCTTGCTCTCTGCTCTTGCTGCTCACTGCCCATAGTGGCTTCTCTGCTGCGGCATCCACGGACTTTGCTTTCCCTTCCTTTCCCTTCCTAACGGCTCCAGGGGCTTCTCCAAGTGGCACCAGGTATGAACACCAGCCAAGTCCAGGGCAGGAGCCAGTTAGCACAGACGACTTACAATTGCAGCTTTCCTTACTCTCTTAATGACAGCTTTTCATGCAGCTGCTGGGTTCCTTTTGTTTGGTTGGGTTTTTTAATACCTGCAGGTCTATTGCTGTGTTTTATCTGCACCAAAATACAGCTGTAAACCGATTGTTTTCTGTTCGTTCTCACACTACCAGTCAGTTGCATTAGACATCATGCCCTTTTGAACTCCAGATGACTGCGTATGATAATTTTTTATACTCTTTTCCCTGCACTAGTAAACTTTTCACCCAGCTGCAACAATACTGCTCACTGTTGGGCCCCCACTGCTCTTGGAGAAGAGGCCTTTCTCCAGAGGAAACAGAAGGACCATTGTCTGCTTGGCAGAGGAACAGATGACTTGGTGTTTCCCGACACGTTCTCCATCCCCACTAGCCAGCGCTGAGTCACCGGTTTCCATCCAGACTGGAAAGTGTTTGTTCCACTCATGCCGAAGAGACGCTGCTTCTGCCGTCGTGGGAGAGCCAAAGCTGTCCCAGGCTGCTGCTGAACCTCCGGGCTGGTGTGGCGGACGGAGGGTTCACAGGGGATTTCGCTATTGCACGTTGCAAGACGTGACAGCATCTTCTGGAAAAGTGCTAAAATAACTGACCACGAAGACGCAATATTGCTAACTGCTAGAGGTTAGACCAGGCTCGCAGCCATCGCCACCAGCGGGTCAGTGATGTATCCCCTGGTCCCAGTCCGCCCTGGAGATATCTCTGTGTTCGGATCCGTGTGTTCGGATCCATTCGTGGCGATCGTGTAGCTACAGTCACTAGATGCCACTGGTGTTCCATGCAAACACAACCATGCTGCAATTCCTGTGAAAGGAAATACGGGCGTAGCTTAGCGTTTCCGATTTTTTTCCATTTTCAATCAGACGTGGAGCAGTTTCCAGGCCATTCATCTTTGATTTCTCATTGCAGCCTCTCTGCTCGATGCGACTCCTCCTAGTAAGCTTGCTGACCTTCAGCAAGGAAGGATCCTTGATCCCAAAGCACAGAGACAGCCTGACAGCGTAGCTTTGGAAACGGTGCCCATCGCAGTGCACTAAAACACTCTAAAGGCTCTGTCTTCGTTAGTGGTATAATAAATTTTCTCTCCGGAGGATGAGCTGGCAAACTCAGTTCAGGTGGCAGGCAGGTGAAGGAAGCTTGTAAGATTCATTGGGGGCCTTGTAGAGACTTGATTTGATTTAAGAGTGGGTCAGCAATGACAACCAGATATGCCGGTCATGAATCAGCTGAGATATTTCTATCCTAAATACTGGAGCTGAGCTGTTCCATGCTGAGGGTTGAAAGAAAAAAAATATCATTTTATCAAACTTCTGTAAAAACAAAACACAGCTAAACTAATGAGTGCCTCCTCTCAGGTACTTGCCAGCTTGCTGCCCTGCCCTGGAGACCTCACTGTTGACCCCATGAGTGTTTCAAGCTTCTGGAGTTTGAAGACAAAACACATTCAGGTCTCCCACCTGTGGATCCTCTGCCTTGAAGAATTACCTCTGCTGAGAGCTGGAATTTGCAGTCTACCTGCCTGTCCTCAGCAATTGGTACTGGCTTCTCAGGGCCACGCGTGTCCCAGACACAGCCGTTGCCAGCATCCTAGCAAAAGGAGATGAGCCTTAGATTCGCAGTTGCATTTTTCAGGAGCGTGCTCTGCAAATCTTTGTGACCAGACGTAGGCAGCAACACACAGGCTGACCGTCTACTGCCAGGAAAAAAGCACCAGCTGAATGCAGGTCGCTTGAAAACCAAACATCCTAGGTCCATTTATGGACTTAGGCTCTTAAACCAGGAGCAAGATGTTATTAAGATGCTTAAAAAGAAACACTACTCTTGCTCAGCTACTGCACAGCAACAGAGGTCCCTGGTGCTCTGTAAAATTTCCCTGTTTGGCTTTAGCACTCCCAGAACACCTAAAGCTCTGCCTTTGCTTATGTCACCTTTGTGTCCCTTGGCTAATCTGCATGTGAGCAAAAATTTAGTCAAATCGAGCTGAAAAACTGACTGTAGTTAACTCTGAGATTTGGCTGGCACACTTGGAGCTACTTGCCATTTGATAATGAATTTCATCACAGGACAAATCTTGAGGTGCCTGCGCAGAGCCAGAAATGGACTGGGTTTTGTCATTAAATCAAGACGTGCCTGAAGAAGAGTGTGGTCACTTCTGGGTCTGACCAAGTGCGATTAGTCCAACAGTGTCTAAGGAAATTCAGCAGCTGATTGCTTTTAATCTCCATTTCGAGATATGCTTCAAAGAAAGGCATTACTTTTATCCTCAGAATTCGTTTTTTCCTTGTACGACCAGTGATGTCCATGACCAGAGTCCTTGAGCCTGAACGGTTCCAACCAACAGTTCCTCTCCTGATGAACAAGTGTCTTCACTGTTGAGTGCTGTCTGGTTTGGGGTACATGGGAGCATTTTCTGTGCCCCCTGCTGAGGTGGTGACACTGCAGATGCAAAGTCAAGTTCCAGGACGTGGGGACATGGCTCTGTGCCACCGACACGGGATGGATGGGTTTCATCCTGCAGGCTTCATGAGGGTGAAAGGGAGGGAAGGCATTGACCTCTAAAGTTACAGGTGATAGTCTTGTTTAAAAAAAATGTTATAGATGGGTCTGTGCATCCACTGGAAAGGCTGCAAATCATGAAGAGTGGAAAAACTCTGTCCTAGAGATCTGGCCACTCCTATGGACGAGGGAGACCTGGACCCCAGCATCTGCGTGTGGTCAGATTTGACATTCCGCAGTAATTATGTAAAAAGAGGATAGAGCCCCGTGCAGGGAATAATCTCAACCTGGGCTTATTTCTTTAGATTAATGAAAAAATGTTGAAAGATAACAATGGCATAATTTAAGTATACATTCTATATGAAGGCTAACCCATAATAAATCTTCTGTGTCATTTCCCAACTTGCTTCTTCATTTCTATTTTCCAGTGAGTACAGAAATGAGACCTGGACACCTTTAGCTAAGGGAAAGACTGACTGTTCTTTGAACTGAAGTGGGTACTGATTCTGAGATGGGACTTGGTGAGGATAGCATGGATAGAAAAGAGAGGGAGTACAAGAAGAGACTGGTTTTTTTCTAGTCTGTATTTTGAATATACAGATTTTTGTATATCCTTTTCCTTCAAGGACAGACAGTGCATAGGGCATTTAGCTGTTACATTTGTTGCCTTACAGGTATTACCAGTCTGTATGGTGAGCATTGACTGCTATTCGAATTAAAGCAATAGTAAGCTTGCTCCAACCATTCCCGTGTCCATGTATGACATGATGATGCCTCAAGGAGCCACCTGCAGAGAAGGTGATGGTCTCTGAAGCCATGTGCAGCCCTCGATGATACGCTAGAGGGACCACAGCTCTACAAACACGTGCAAGGTTGGTATTTGCTGAAGTTCAATATCAGGAAAAAAAGTGAGTTGGAAGCATCCTTATCATAATAAAGCTGTAACCACACAGTTCGTATGGGCAGGTGGGTTTTTTTTACCATTCTCACCTGCTGGCAGGTTGCTATGCAGTCTCGCCGGTGCTATTGATCCCATAAGTGGTTGTTTGTCTCCAGGGAAGGAGTTACCTCATAAACAAATGTTCCGGATTTGACTTAGGTCCTCCCACAACGTCTCCATGGCAAACAGGTTGGTGCCACCACTGTTAAAGCTGGCAGACTGAAAATTTTCCATTCCTTCTTTCCTTCCTTCCATCCTTCCCTCTTGTCTGCCCGCCTGCCTCATCGTGTATCCCTTCCTGGCTGCCTGCCTTTTTCTCCTCCTTCTTTCCAACGCTTTAACAAAAAAAATGGGGGAAGGACATTTTCCTTGGAAGAACAAGTGGGGAAGCCAGAGTGAGAAGGGAAGGGAGATTGCCTGGAAAAGCTGAGAATAGCTGGGGATATTTGGGAGCCTGAAAACCTACAAATGTTATTAAAAAAAATGTGGGGAGTTACTTCAGTGAGAGGTAACACTAGGTGAATTGTTTGTTATCCTCCACCAGCTGTGATAAGACTAGAACAGACCGCTGTGATAATCCTGTTTGATTCCCTGTCTAACATAGTCAAAGACCTCCCTGCCTGTCAACTACAGCAGACCACAGGGGGAAATCCAACCAGCCCTGTTCCCCTGCAAAGCCTGATTTCCAGGGATGGACAATCCCTTCAGACGATGGCAGTTGTGCTAATAGGATGGTGGGCCTTATTTTCTGAATTTATTTAAACTGAAATCCCTAACATCGTCTCAGAGGAGAAGCACCTTCCAACAGCAGCTGTACCTGTGTAGGTATGTCCATACAATTTCAGCTTTCCCTGCCTTAATCTAACTGGCAGAGTTATTCTCGCAGCTCATCTCTGAATCTCCATGCTTTTAGTCCTGTCCAAATGAATATGTAATTAGTTTAAGCAATGCGAAACTGTTTCAACAGAAGAGGCTGAGATATCCACTTCAGAGCCACCCGTGCCCCAGCTGTAGGGTGCAGTCCTGTAAGGTGCAAGAATCGGGGTCCAGACCTGTGCTTTCTGCCGAGGGGCACGAGAAGCCGCCCTGGCTGGGCTCTGCACGACGTCCAGCCCTGTAGATGTGTCCCGTCCCATCAGCCGAACAGGCTTTCTCCTCTCATCTGCCCCGTGAATTGTGCTGTGCCACCGAAACGATGTACTTGGGGTTTAGGAGATTTGGCAACCCAGATTCCTACAGGATTTTGTGGGGAGGGACGGCACCCACAAGAGCGACTGGCAGCGGAGATGATAGGATCTAGCCCGCAGGACTCGGAGAATGCCTCTTGGCGTCTGTGTGGTTTCTGAGACTTTCTGCTCCGTTTTCTTTCTTTTAGTCATTGCCGAAAAAACGTTAACTAGAGTGGGGCTGAGTACAGGACCTTGCCGTACCGGAGAGTCATTGGAGAGTGATCCTTCCACCTTCATTTACACCTAATTTATCCAGTTTCTAATTCACTTATGCACTGCCACGTTCCCTTGGCACTGGTATGACACCTGAACCGGTCGTAAGTAATACAAAGCAACACAGTGGCCCTGCAGCCTTGAGGTCTAAAAAATTGGAGCAGGATTCTGTTTCCTGCCAGCCTAGCTGGATCAGTATTAATTACAGTACCTTCTCCAAAGGGAGGGGATGTATCCCACATGGTCAGGGAAAGGACGAATGGCTCTGGGGAGCTGTAGTGGCTCTCCTGGCAGCACTCGAAGCTGGGCAGGAAAAGGCGTCAGCAGACACTTGCTGAGGGCTGAGTTTTCTTTTGCAAGGATGCTGGCTAAACTCCGCGAGTCTCCTGAAAGCAGGAAAGTTCTATGAAGGTTGCATGAGGAAGGCGAGGAGTTAGCCTTGTGTTTTGCTTTCCTGACAGCAGCCTATGACGCAAGACTGAGGTAGAAGGTGGAAAAGAAACGAGCATGACTGGGTATGTGTAGAAAGGGAAAACAGAGACAAGAAAGGATACGGCAGAATTACAGCCTAGATATGGGAGGATTTAAGTCTTCAAGGTCAAATGTGTTTGTGCAGGTGTTGGGAAACAGTTGCTCTCCACGGGCTCTCTTCCCAAATACAGAATAAATCACTGTCCCTACAGCAGCAATGGCACCACTTCTCTTCAGTAATAAACCAGTGCCATGGGCAGGCTTCTCCTCTGCTCTGGTCTATCAAGGAAAGTCCTTTTTTGTTCTTAGACATGCCGGCCATAAAATCTTACCTGTGTGTCTTTGTTTCTCTTACTAGCTTTTTACAGTTCATAGTTCCTAATCTGTATTCATTGTTATCGATTCATCCTTTCATTCATGTCTTCCTTTTTTTTAAAAAAAAAATTTTTTTTTAGCTTATTGTGCTCTCTCCTAAGTCAGGTTATTTTGTAACCAGCACAGCCCTCTTTCCCAATTGTGGTATTGTGGCTTTCTTAGCATCTAGTGAAACATTCTTAAATATCTCCTAATTAACATTTTTCTTTTTAGAGTCATCTCCCAATGGACTTCAGTCAATTGTTTTCAGCTTGGTAGAAAGTTGGCCCTTTTCAAGCCCCAAGGATGTGTATAGTTTACTGGTTTGGACTCTGTTCTAGTTACACAGAACAAAGGTAATGAAATCATGATTGCTGGCTCCTAAACTACCACTACCTCCTGCTTCTGTGAATGGCCTCTGTGTCAACAGGAGGGCTAAATATAAATCCTTCCCATGTTGGATGTAACACTTGAACTCAGATGTTGCCTGTGATTCTCAGAAACGAAGGAAAAACTCATATTTGCAGCACGAGGTCCTTGAAACTCTTATTTTCTCCTTCCTGAATATTGCAGATAGGTCCCACAGGAGTCAGTCACCATTCAAACCTCTGAACTTCACCAAAACTTGACGGTTTTTGCCATGGACATTGTATCAGTTAGATACAATATAAAACATCTTCTAACCATCCACACCTCATGAAAATCAGACATGAAGCTTTTCAACAGCCAGCAAAGCCTGATGTACTTTTGTAGGTCTGTGGATTTGTTGTACAAAGCAAAACATGCCAGACACAGAGAGATTGACTTTCAGGGTCTCTAACTGGCAGAAACCCTCTGAAGTTATTGGCAGAGAGAGAACCTTGGTGCTACTGGTAGGTTGAATCCTCTGTGAATACAGCGTCTAGCCAGGAGCTGTTAAGTCTGCTTTATGCATCCCTAACAGAATCTGTGAATAAGCTTCCATTTTTACACACAGTCGCCGTAACCTCATCTACAGAAAGTATCTAGCAAGGTAGCCGAGACAGTTTTTTTTTTTTTCTTGTGCTTGAAAATTATGAGCCCTCCCACTCCCACTAGAGAAATAACTGCAGTACCGTGTCTCCCGTTAGGCCGCCTTGGGCGGCTGTTGTACAGCACCAGGCACTGGGTGTGCTGGGGACCACCCAGCTGGAAAGCAGCTTTTACGGAGAAGGGAAGCGCCTGGGGGTCCCGATGGGCACCAAGCTGAGGAGGAGGCAGCCGCGTGCCCTTGGGGCCAAGGCGGCCGACAGCCTCCTGGGCTGCGTCAGGCGGAGCGTGTCCAGCCGGCCGAGGGAGGTGATCCTTCCCCGGAGCGCTGGGTCCAGGCCGGGGCTCCCCAGGACGGACAGCCCGGGCAGGGACGGGCTGGAGCGGGTCCGGCGAAGGGCCACGAAGACGTTTGGAGCATCCTTCCTAGGAGGAAAGGCTGAAAGAGTTGGGACTGTTCAGCCTGGAGAAGAGAAGGCTCATGAGGGATCATATCGATTTACATGAATACCTGAAGGGAGGGTACAAGAAGATGGAGCCAGGCTCTTCTCGATGGTACCCAGCAACGGCACCAGAGACAATGGGCACAAACCGAAACACAGGAGGTTCTGTCCAAACATCAGCAAACACTTTTTTGCTGTGAGGGTGACCAAGCACTGGCACAGGTTGCCCAGAGAGGTTGTGGAGTCTCCATCCTTGGAGATGTTCAAAAGCCATCTGGGCACAGTCCTGTACAACCAGCTGTAGGTGGCCCTGCTTGGGCAGGGGGGGTTGGACCAGCTGACCTCCAGAGGTCCCTTCTAACCTCAACCATGCTGTGATTCTGCGACTCTGCCACTCACGTACCCCAGAAAAGTGTCTGAGAGACCCACTGCAGTGTGGGAAGAGAACATTTCAGGGAAGAAAAAAAAAAGGCTGTTAGATGGATATAATGATTCACTGGAGTTGTAGATTAACAGTAAAATCATAGTGGTGCAGGGAAAACGATGCCACTGTAAGTCTTCCGTTTCCTTCCCCCCAAATTGGTGAAGAGAAACAGTTTGGTTTGAAAAGATCGCAAAAAGAAAACAGGAAAAGGAAATTAATCTGATGCATCAAAAATATGTAGAACTGCATATATTTTATAAAGCTTGAAAAATATTCTTTCCATTAGAATTTCATTTTTGAAGCTGAGACCACGTGACTCAGTTTTATAGAAAAGATGAATAGACATGCCTTTTTTAGGCTGGGGAACTTTAAACCTCATTGAAGAAAGCAATAAAGTTTAGCAAAATCCCACGGGACACTTTCCTACAACACTAACTCAGTGCCATTTCCCGCTAATGGTGCACTCTACCATTCTACATCAAATCCTGACTCTGAACTTCCCTAATTTAGGCAATCTGCCTTTCCCCCATCAAACGTTTCTATGAGCATTCTTGTCAGCACTAGCATCTGTCAACTTCACCTTCTTAAGTAAGACAGCCTACACTGGAGATTTGCTCTCCTTTCAGTTGATCTTCAGCTGCAGGAGCAGCTTCACCAATGCAATTCCTCGAGACTGACAGAACGAAGCAATAACATCTGCACCCGGATAAGTTACCTAAGCCTCAAGCAGAAAGAGCCCGGCTATTGAAAACACCCTCTTTTACCTGTCTCAGTCTCTCCAGATGCCCTGTGAGGTTATCACTGAAGAACGTAAACAAGGAAAAATCCCCAGTACAACTTAAACTTAAAACTTACAAACATTTGTTAAAAAAAAAACGGATCATATCGATGTCATTCACCTCTCCCGAGAAACCCACAGGCAATATGTCTCACAAACATACAGGACTACCCACCTTTCTCCGCCATTCTTTCGGTATGCCTGTCGGCAATCTGGCCACTGCTTTGAGTGCATCATGCCACTAAGAGCAAAAGCATCCAAAAACATATAAAATCCAGCATTAGTTCAATGGAACAGTATGGCAACATTTACAACACGGCAGAGGTGCACATTCAACTCATTTTACCGCACACATTTCAGAGTTTAACTACTTAATCCACTCACAGGGAAAAAATATAGATTAATTACTTAACGATAGAACAAAAATATAATATTCCAGGACAGAAAGATTTAAGAGATTTCTGAAGAAACAACGAAAGCCTATTGCATTTTCCACATACTAATGGAACAGCTCTTGATGCCAACTGCAAACAATATGCTGACATTATGATGACAGGTGCACTTTTGAACTAGGGCAAGTACCTCGACTGAAGAGAAGCCAGTCCTTCATAAACTCAAGAGAAAAATGAATCAAATTACCTGCTGAAAACCATTTTGACCCAAAGATGGTTCAAGAGTGAATTTCAATTTTGTATCAACCCCTAGAAATAAAAAGGAAAAAAAAAAAAATCACGGTCATTATTTTCGTTTAGCTCGGAAGGGAAAAAAACCCACAAAACCACTGAACTAATAACACAGATTTCAGCCACATGTTTCAACAACTACATTTCAGCTTGTTTCTGTGAATTCTTGTGTTCACAGCGGATTCGAGGCACATGTTAAGAAGAACATGGACAAAACGTTTTTTAAATGCAGTAATATCCCCTTTAATGATGTAGTTTGGCATAACTCATTTCACTAAAAATCATGTAGTTCAATATTCTGCAAGCTATATTTGTACACTGCAAACTATCATAGGCATCCAGAGAAAAAAATACATATATACAGTGGCAAACAGTTTCTTTCCATCTGTTTCAACTTTTTGGCATTAAGTCACTCAAAATTAATTTCTAAGTTTGAGGTGCTAGAATTATTTTATTGCTCAGAATATCAATTTTTTAATAATTCCTCAGAACGTAAAGCACATTTGGTCAGTATTCCCATTTAAGCTTAGATTTTATTTTGGCCATATGAGCAAATAATTTTGTTATAAAGCGCTCCTGCTAATAGTCCATGAACTACAGTATCACATAAAACACTAGGATCCCAAGTTTGGCCTACACTGGATCCTGACTGTGGCACGGGAGTATGCCATAACACGAAGAACAGTTCCACTTTCAATTTGCGTTTTATATCCCACATTTTGGATGTACAAGTCTCTGGTCCTTCAGATGTCGCTGTCCAGCGCTCAGGTGCTGAACACCGCGGGGCATCCCCTCCCGCCAGTCTCCTGGCATGAAGAATAAAGCCTTTATTTTTTCCTCTATGGTTTAATACGATGTATTGCTCCATATTTAAAATTGTGATATACATAGCTTCTTGTCTTTCTAGAATATCAAGCCAGACATGTTTTATTATATATTTTAATAGCCACACACACATATATATAAATACTCAGATTTTAATCCTCCAAGGTTTTACATACATAAAATCCTTGCTAGTCAACTGACCAGCAATACTGAGTGCTTTGGAGGCCTAAGCCTGCCACTCTGACAGAAACCCAAACTGTAGTGGCATTTGCTAGCTATGGAATGTAAAATGCCCTTCAGCATCTGCGTACCGAAATGGCGATAAGTAATTTAAAAGCCTTCCAGCCTGATAAATATGTATTTAAAGACAAAGCCTTCTCCTTCAAGGTTTGGGTTTTTTTTTTCTTTCCCTTTGGTGAGGGGAGAGGGAAGAAAAAGAAAGAAAATTATCACAAAACCCCCAGCATTGTTTAGAAATTTAGCATTTTACAATTGCATCACTGAGACCTGGGGACTGCTGCTTTCATGTCCTTGCTTCAGATTTAAAAGACATGCTTCTCAGATCTAGAAAATGAAAAGCTTCAAACCATAACAGAAATGTCTTGAAAAAACATTAAAGGATTAGCAGTTATTCCTGGAAGTAACTGTTTATTAGTATTCTTCCCCATAACTCCATGGCACTCAGCAGGGACTCCCAACAGATAAATCTCCTCATAGTAATTCAAAGCAATGTAACAATGCCAGTAACCTGCTAAGATGCAATTGTGTCACATTTGCTGCAAATGCGAAAGAGTGAGCCTTGTTCCTAAGCAAGCCAGTGCCAAGTACTGGAAAACCCTAATACATACAAAAAGATACCATGACCAAGAACACATTTTGTTAAGGTAACAGATCTTGACATGTTGTCTAACACTGTCTTGTAGCAAAGAAGCAATAGCCATCCAAAATAATCATGTCTTCATTTCCAACTCAGCAGCCAAATATTAATAGCCAAATATTCAGTTTCCTAAGACTTAAAGATCCCATAACAACTTCTCTCTTTGTCTTGTAAGCCTCCTAAGAAAGACACAAGCAGAGACAGCCAAGCCTGCAAAAGAGCAAGCACAGCAAGACGTAATAACCTCGGAATAAGGCAAAACGCATTTACCATTTACATGAACACCATGACCAGCCAGCTCACGCAGGGGCCCAGATAGCTGTCTCTCTTGATTAAATGAGACTGAAATGAGACCCTTGAACCTCCGACTACAAGTTTACTAAATCATGGCAGACAACTAAGACAGGTGTGAAAATTACTAGAAATGACAATAACATCATGTGGTAACACCAGACTACACAGCATGTTCTCTTCAGTATGGCGAGGAGCCTCTGTCATGCCATGCACTGCAACCTCTTGTAGAAGCCATGGAGTCTGTGTCCTCTTATTTGCTCCCAGTTAGAAATATTCCCAAAATCAAATTATGTGATGATTTTGTGACAGGGGAGGGGAAGAGGCATGGGGAGTGAGCCACAGACCGTACAGAAATGGTTCTTCATTCCTATCCGGTTTAAAGAATTTACATTTCCTAACACCCCCCGCCCCCCGCCAAAATGACAACCTTGTTCAATAAAAACACAGCAAATAAGCAAGTAAAAAAAAAAAAGCTGGAACACAAACAGTACAGACAGAGCAAGGAAAGGCTATACCCACCCAGGAACGTCCCAGGGCATCTACAGGAAGGCAACCAGGAAGCTGGGAGCCGCATCTCATTGTCTGTTATTTATTTCTGGCACAAGAACCATCTTGCTACACGCAGTTTCTGCACTCTTTGCTGAATTTGTCCTTGGACTTTAGAGCTTCAAGGAAATTAATGCCTACTCCTATTCCAACCTCCCTCGGTTTCCCAAACCTTTCCACCTCCATCGTTGCCCTTTTCCTAACAGAACTCCCACTGCTGCACATACTTCGTTTTTGGGTGTTTTTTTTTCTCCCCGCTCAGTCCTGCCATTTTCATCCTGTCCGCTTTTGCCTGGATCATCACCAGCCTTTCCCCAGGGCCTTCTTCCACATACAGTCTTTTCTGCCTTACACTTCCATCATCTGCCCCATCTTGCCAGCAACTCCTTTTAATTCTGCATCCAGTTGCCTCCTCCCCACAAACTAACTTAGATTCCCTGACAGCGTCTTCTTCCCTCAGCACCCCACACCCATCCAACCCTACCGCAGACCTTCTGCACCCACTTTCACTGGATTTTCCCCTTTATTGTCAATCCTTCATCTCTGGGTCACATTCCTCTCTCCATTACGTAAACACATGCTCTTCCCAGCTCCTCTGCACGGACAGCCCGGCAGAAACGTACCACATATAGAGCAGCAGTTCCTACTGTCGGGGACTGTAAGCGCTGTCAGTACAACTCAGCCCTTTTACATCGAGCCAGCCAGGCTGTAGTGTCATTTGACATATTAAGTATCACCTCCAGTTCATGCACCTTCAACTGATGCTTCATACCCAAAAAGCATATTAACTCACGTAAGCAGGAATGTCTTTGGGACACATAAGAATTTTTAGCTGCACAAATACAAGCACGCACAAAGGTACATACGTTTGGCTCCAGTCAAATTTCTGAAGGGTAGGGGAATGCCTGTTCAATGCCCTTGCAACCAGGTCACCAGAAACCAGTGCAGACAAGCTATTTAAAAAAGAAAAGGGGGAAAAAGAAAAACCCAAACCCAACCAAAAGAAAGATAAAACCCCACAAAACCCATTCCTGTTAGCTTTTCCACATAAAATCCACAATGACTCCTGACAACAAAAGGCTGTAAGAGGGAAGATTATACCCCTAGGATTCCCAAACCCTAGCAGTCTTCCATTGCATGACCAAAATGTAGCACAAGACCATATAAAGAGCCACAAGAGGGGAGAAAAATGTTGTGGTCAGCCAAGTACCTGGGTGAAGGAATCAATTCCCCACTCCTCAGCAACATTAAACAAAAAGGATGGGGCGAAGTCTGGGATTTTTTCAGAAATACTAAACCAGAAAAGGCGTAGGCAGATGATCTGTTCTGATGCATGTACGTGAGCTATAAAGCCGTAGCTTCAAACTTACAAAAGCGCATCACTGTAGGTTCTTGGCTGTACTTAAAAGCAGCTGTTGAAACCTCTCCCGTGGAAAGCCAATAAATATTTTATCGAAAACAAATGAGGAAAATGGCCTAAAGCAGCTTTGTGTGCAGTGGGAGTCCACACTTGGGGAAAAAAAGCGGCAACGTAAACTACCACCTTATTGCTGCTTGTTGTTTCAGGAAGACTCTTAGCCTTGCCTTGTAATTTATCTCTAAATGTAGCTTTTCATCTGCAAAACCAGAAATAAAAGTAACATTCTGAGTAACTTTTGTCAGGAGCCAGAGCTCACTGGGATGGATGTACCAAAGCACATTTAGAACCTGCAGTCTACAGAAACTTCTCAACACAGACAGGCAGCTGGTCCAGACTCTAAGAAACTCTGAAGGAAACTTCATCCAGCTTATTTTTTAAGGGCTCGTTAAGTGCCCTGACCCCATCACTCTATGAAAGCTTGCACCCTGAGTGATGCTATTGTATTTACTTGCATATAAACAATACGGAAACCTCAGCCCAGTGGGATCTTCTAGCTTTAAGACTGTGGCATTCGCGGTCGTGCCTCCGACCATCTCCCCTGGTCTTTGTGGGAAAGCACGTAAAGGAACGTCATTATCCAGGTAACATCATTACCTGGGGTATTAGAAGATTCCTGTGGGAGCAGGGGTCTGTGAGAATTACGAGTCAGGAAATCCCCCCGATAACAGCAACCCCATAAACCTACACCAGAGTGTATCCGCGACCTTATGAAGAACAGCAACCGAAACTCATCTCAAACACAGAAGCGGTCAGCATCGCACGCTTGGCGCACGCACCGCTGGTGCAACGGGAAACTGAATCCTACATATTTCTATGCATCGCTCCAAGTTTCGGTAGACCGCACGTTCTGTAAACGCCTAGGATCAGGCAACAGATGAGGACCATTTCCTCTACGAGTGACAGCTCTAACGTTGTCAACTGAATTTAAATTTCCAATACCCGATAAAAAAAAAAAAACCAAACAAACCCCAAACGATCCCAAATTTTGGCAGGCAGCCAGAACCCAGCATTCGGTAACGACCTCCCACCACCGCTTGTGCCGGCTGTCTGCCAACCGCCGGCGCAGACACGGGCTCTATCGGGCGACGACCCCCTTGCTCCCTGCAGGGGTCTGGACCCGAAGGAAGCTCCCGAAGGAATCGCCGCGGGGCCGCTGCCCTCCCCCGG
>JANZLQ010000065.1:555064-568773 GCA_026212715.1 Elanus axillaris
GGGGGGGCACAAGGATTTGGGAGGGGACACAGCCGGGACAGCCGACCCCGGCTGACCCAAGGGATATCCCAGACCATCGGACGTCATGCTCGGCAATAAACTAGGGGGGAAGGTTGGCTGGGGGGCCTGCTGCTCGGGAACAGGCTGGGCATAGGTCAGGTGGTGGTGAGCAATTGTTTTCATTTGATCACTTGCTTTTCTTGTGGTTTTTTTTCTCTTTCTTTGTTATTTTCCTTTCCATTACAATATTATTGTTGTTGCTGTTGTTGTTCTTGTTATTAAAATGTTCTTATCTCAAACCATGAGTTTCCTCACTTTTACCATTCCAATTCTCTTCCCCCCATCCTGCTGCGGGGGCAGTGAGCGAGCAGCCGGATGGTGCTTAGTTGCCAGCAGGGGTTAAACCACGACACTCCTTTTTGGCACCCAGCGTGGGGCTCGAAGGGTTTGGAAAAATAACAGATCTACCAGAGCCTGTTAGAAGGGATTTATATCTGTTAACAGTTGCAGGTCACAATATTGATTCATCTGTTCTTGACATTAGTTTATATCTGATCTGTGCCATGCTCTTTTTTTTTTGCTGTACATGTTAAAGATTGGTGTTGGCTTTCGCAGTATGCTGTGCTCTGTAATGATTAGAGATGTTTTGCCTGGGAGAGCCGTTATTAAAACACTGACCTTGAGCTTAATCTGGTATTTGGGCTCTGTACTGAAGCCATTACTGTACTTTGGGTACCATCTCATGGGGAAAATTAACAGTTACACTTCTTCCTCTGAGAGGTTTTTTGAGGATGAAATACAGAATGGCACCTTTGCTACCTTCGTCTGTTCTCTCCCTTGTTATAATAACTTCTCATTATCTTGAACATCCTTGGGTAGTTAAAATACTTCTACTGGTATTTCTTAGGAATATTGCTTTGGTTTTGTCTAAGGTTAACAAACAATTTAGGAAGACGACCCAGGCTCCACGAGAGCATAGTCATGGGTGGCACGGCGTGTCGGACAATATGGGCAGGTATCTAGAGAACTTCTCACCCCCAGCAGTCTGGAACTTCACTCCCAAGCAACTACAGGAGCCTGATGAAGTAATAGAATGTTTGGAAAAAAAATGCTGTGGCTATTCCAAAGAGGCACAACTTACTGCACTGTGCTGGGCCCTGGCCAGCATCTACCAAACACTGCTCGATTTTATGCAGCACCCTCAGGGAGAAGAGAGGGAAAACAGACTGACAGCCACTATGGCTAAGCCAGACACTACATCCATTGCCCCAGCTAAAAAGAAACAATGGAAGTGGAAGTCAGCTTGTTTAGAAAGGGATGAGGAAGCTTCTCCTAAGAGGGAGCAGGAGAAAGAATCAGAAGAGGCAGCCTGTTCCGCAGCAGAGCAGTCACAAGAACAGGCAGAAACCATAAATGAGACAGAAACCACCTGATCCCTATCCCTAAGTGAGCTGCGAGCTATGCTGAAAGAAATTAGCCATCAACCAGGTGAGCTGATTCTCACAGGATCATGAACAACCAAGTAAAAGTCTTGGTATTTTCTGCGACTGAAGAATTCGTATAGATTGGAAGGGGTGGGGGAGAGATGGAAGAAAACCACAATGTGCAAAGCTTTCTTCTCTGCAGAGAAATTCTTTCCAGCAGCTTTTTTGCCAAGCTGCATCTTGCATGATGTCCCACTGGATTTGAGTTTTAAAGGGGAGGTAAAAATAAACTTCTTTATGTTCTGTGAAAAGATCACTGAAAATGTGATTTAAGAGGAAGGAGGGCTAAGCCCTCTTCCCTAGCCATCCATGTGTTTATCATATGCACATATGAGCAGAGAGGGACTTCTCACCCTAGAGAAAGAACTACAGTACAGGAGAAATTCTCAGGGACTTGGAGAAAATTTGGAGCCTCTGCTCTTCCTAGAAGCATTGTTCTCGGGAGTCCCCAGATAGACACAGAAAAGGGTGGCAAAAGATGAATTATGTGCTGGAACAATAGCTGGGTTTTAAAAGGAGTTTATGTGTGGCTCAGCATGACTTTGCATTGGATCATTCCCTGAAAACCCGCTGGGACTTCCAGCCCGGCACCAGGCACTTCTGGGTGTGTGAGCACATCCACGGACAAAGCCGAGCTTTGATCTAAACATCTAAGAAGATGTCCAGGACCCTCAGAAGAAGAGCTACGGTAGCTAGCATGCTGGCCAGGAAGCTAAATGCAGCAACCATAAACCTCCTCATCACTTAGGGTTTCAAGAAGTAGTTTTGTTCCTACAGGGTAAAAAGCCATTTCTTTCAGATGAGGTGCCAGAGCTGCTTAAACCCATGGTTTCCCAAACCCACTTGCTACTGTCTTTCCTCGTTATTATAAAGTGCGATGTTTAGAGGGCTCACCTGCCAGGTTAGAGATCTGCGAAGCCAGGTCATAATTCAACATGTAATTCAAGAAAGAATGACATGGGAAAAGCATGGGAGGGCTGGCGACCTGGCCCTTCACTGGGAGAGGCCAGTCCTAGGCCTTGCTTACCTTTCCTAACCCTGGTCCTCTAGTTTATGTGAAACATTCATTGGATAGACGTCCTTGGAAAAGGCATCCACAGGTGTCTGTGTTAGCCACAGAGCTGGAGAGCAGCTGCCCACAGAAGGCACGAGCACCCACCGCGGCCTGCTGAGCTCCACGGCTTGGGTGGCTGCAAGCCTCGAGGCTGAATGCGCACAGGTGATATCCACAAAAACAATCCACGTCCTTCTTCAAGCACTCACGATTTATCTGGGGATGAGTAAAGCATCTCCCCTCGTCTTTCCGATGCCCTGAGGTACTCAGTTTTAGGCTCGGGAAGGAATACGTAAAGCTCTGTGGGTCCTACCCAGTTAGGAAGGTGCTTGACTCTTGGGTACCAAGTGCTATATTCACTTCTCAGGTCTCATCCTGAATCTGTTCTGCATCTAGCCTGTAACCCCAAAGGCAGGTGCTGAGCTAACTCCTTCCTCAGCAGCGGCGATGAAGGGTCTTCTCCCGTAATCCCTGGTCCCACGGCAGTTTGTACGGCACGGAGCGGCCGCCAGCCCCCGTTCCCCGTGCCGTGACTCCCTGGCACAGCCGGGGCACCCACCGGCCCCCACGGCCCCTTTCAGACTTTCTGGGCTTTGGCTGGATGCGGGAGCTCTCTGCAGCTGCCGAGCTGCGTCTCCTGACAGTATCTTGACTGCTTTGCCCCTGCTCTTGAGAAGGAATCTACCCATTTCAGGAGATTTACGGAGAGAGGAATAAGGTGGCACGCCAGTCTGAGGCTGACAATGACTGTGTTTATGCAGTCCCTTGAAAGTTCTGCCCAAATAATTTGAGAGCTAAAAATGAATGTTTCTGAGCACTTTCATAGCCACAGAACAATTTTAGCATCTTGTTAATTGCATATTTTGCAGGAACATTTGCTTTTGGCTCAGGAAAAGACCACAGAATGCAGTGTTTGTTATTGACGTTGTAGTCCTGTTGTCCCGGGCACCTTAATTCAGAAGAGAGATGCTTCTCAAAACAGTTTTCTGTCAAACGCTGACCTTCCAGCTACCTAGCATCTTCATGACTGCCCACAGGCAGGATGCTACAGGCTTTGAGGATTTGCTCATTCAAGACCTGAACGGACAAACCAAAGCCAATTTTTACCCTCATTTTACAGACGGAGATGTACCGAGTTCCTTGCCCGGGCTCCCTACCCAAGCTTGCATGAGAGCAGAGAGCGGAACCCAGTGCTTTCCAGTTCAGTGCCACCACCACGGTCATCCTGTTCTGATTAAAATTTCAGTGCATGGCAAAGTGAACATGCGCAGCACGGCATTGCTTGATTGTGCTAGAATGGAGTCAGTTCAGTACATTAACTCCTCTGGTGGCTTTTCCTTCAGACAGGGGGAAAAGTGAGCTGAAAAGCCTGCGCTGTTTTTTTAGGAAGGCTTTTTAGTACCGTGAGGGAAGGTGCAGGGGGTTTAAATCACGTAGGTGAGACCCATCTGGCAAAGTCTGATGTACACACTTACCTTCCGTCTGCGATGGATGCCTTAAAACTAGTTCATACAAGCACATCCCTGCTGAGCCTGGACCTACGGTTGTAAGGGGTGCCTTGTCAGATTATGGCTTAAAGGTATATGGTTTCTTCAATCTTGTAAATTCTACATAGGTTTATAGAAGGAAACCTTTGACTTTGGGCATTCTGTTATTAAGGTATTCAAATTCTGTCCTATTTGTTTTGGTTTGTTTGTGGGTTGAGTTTTTTAAACAGTTATAAGAAAAGGATGTTCCGAGTGAGGATTGAAATAGTTGGAAACCCTACTTACTGATCCAGAGAAGTGGGATAAGAGAGATGATGGTGCAGTCAGAGCTGCTCTGTGAGCTTGACTTGGCTGATTTAACTTGAAAACAATAATGCTCGCAAATAAGCACCTGAACTCCTTCCCCCAGGGTTTACTGCCCCATCTCTTGCTTGAAGAGACCATTCACGTTTTTCATCTCTCTTAAAACAAATTAGGCTCACATGCCAGCATGGCTTAGTGATTATGTAGTAATTAACTTGATTATTTATGCAGGATTTCAGTAGATAAGCTCAGGATGAGTCACCAGAAGGATTTTATACTCCTGCAAAGTTTAGTCCCTAACTCCTGCTTAAAAATGTCATTTAGTTGTTACTGAAATGGCTTCTGCTCAGCTTGAATTTCATCAAGATTTTTGTGCTGCCTGCATTGTTTTTCTTACTGCAAATGAAAATTTTATGTGCCTTTCAATGAATGCTTGAATAACTCTTCTATCTGCATGGCTTAAGGCTCTATTTTGTTTGAGAGCCACAGACTTTATCTTGGTGTGTTTAAATGTGGATGTTAAATCATAGAAATAAGATGTGAATTCAAAGAAAATCAGATTTAAAAAGTAAGTTGCTGGCTCTGCGTCTCCATGTTAAGGTGAACAGAATTTATCTATTTTGTCCACTTCAGACTTTCTGACAAAATTGCTTTTCGTTTATTTTGTTGGATTTTGTTTGTGTTTTTTTTTTCTTAAGAAGGTGCAAGACCACATTTCTATCTTCTAAATCCATTTTTTAGTGTCTTATCAAGCGAATAAGCATTTGTAAATGGTTTCAGACTACTTTGCTTTTTTTGCAATTAAACATCAGTTTTTCTTAGCCACCTCAGCTTTATTCTCATTTATCAACCAAAGGTCTGGGGTGACTTACTTTCCTTGCTGACAGTAAAAAGGAGTCTTTTGTTTTCACTTGTGACACCCTTTTGTAACTCTGAAGTGTGCGGAAAAGCTTCTCTCTGGTTTTGTGCAACGAAAAGGTTCTGTTCCTTTGATATTTTTTCTCCCCCCAGACTGTAACTGCTGCATACCTGTTAAGCAAACGTGTACGCCTGTGCTGCAGCTCTCTGGTGCTGTCACAGTGTACTGCTAAATTACTGACCTGCATTTTTTTTCCCCTAAATGAAGTATTTTGTTCAGGCAGGTTTTTGCAGCAGATGCTTGCACACAAAGCGTCTAGGACTAGGTGCCACGTGGCACGTGCTTTCTCTTCTAGCAGGGCTGAGGCCAGCTCTGCTCTTGAACTCATGCCTGTAGCTGTTTAATATAAGAAATGGGGATTTCACATGCCTGATTGCAGCAGAAGCAGCCTAAACTGGCTCCTTCCAAAACTTGAAAGCACGTGGTCCAGCTCCTGCCC
The DNA here is from genome assembly GCA_026212715.1 of Elanus axillaris. NCBI lineage: Eukaryota > Metazoa > Chordata > Aves > Accipitriformes > Accipitridae > Elanus > Elanus axillaris. The sequence goes on from JANZLQ010000065.1 coordinate 560,751, forward strand.
CAGTGAGCCAGTCTGTGGCAAGTGTTCAAGGGAACTCTCTTTGGCTAGTCCTTCTCTTTTATTTTTTGACCTGTCTACTCTGTTTTCTTTCTCAGTTTCCTTCATTTTCTCACATCTGGCGTTTTTTTCCGTGCTTGCTATCTGTGTCTTTATATTCCTTTAACCTCTCTTATTTTCTCTTTTTTCCTTGTCCCTTTCAACTATATTATCTCTTTTCCGCCTCTCTCTCTCTTTCCTTCCTGTTGTTCCTTGCCATCCCCCAAACCTGTCTTGTTCTGGTTTTCGTACCCCCACACCTACTCCCTCCAGCCTCCTCTGCTGCTGTAGTTGGCAGTCGATTTCTGTCAGGCAGCCCAGCCAAAATTGCAGCTAAAGATGGACTTTTTTTTTTTTTTCCTTTCAAACCAACTGGACTAGTAATAATTGCGGTTTGTCGCACATTCTCAGTGGAAAATGTTTTATGAGTAAATCTTGGTCAATCATAATCTGGCACTGGAATAAGCACCTTGTTTAGTCTAGGGGCACTAAATAAATTGGCCTTACATCTTTGCTTTCAAGCTGTATTTGAGCCCTGTTGTGTAATTGCCATTTGCATGCCAGAGGAATTGCGTAGGGGTGCTACTCAGATCAAAGTGGCATTCATCTGGGCTTGGGTGTATTAGCTGTAATTAGTAATGTAATTTTAGGACACAATGCCACATTTGTAGGATGAACTGAAACTACAGCGGCACTTTAGCAGAAAAGCAACGTTGATGAAGCCTATTCCTCTCCCGGTAGCAGAGACTAGTTGCAGTGGGAGGTATTTATATTACACACACAAAACCTCCTGATGTATTTCCAAACTAGCGTGAAATACTAACCGAAATTTAGGTATTTTAGTACTGTGGCTCTCACCAGGTGGAAAGGAAGCACTGCAAGGAGAGGATATTTGCTCTGTGTGCTGTGTGGGGAAATGAGAGGGAAGTGGCCACCAGTCAAAGGGAACGGCAGGAGGGTTTGGGGTGGTATTTCAGGCTCCTGTCTGTCTTCGTACTAATTTGTTGCTGCTCTTCCCCTTCCCAGGACAGTCGTGCTTGGACGTTTCTTTTGCTGCTCAAGGGAAAAGAAATGCCAAGCCAGCAACCCTTGATTGCACCTGTCCCTTTTTTAAACAAAATTTAGGTGTTACACATTTTGGTAGGCAATTTTTTTTACTCTGCTATCTCACCTTGGTCTCGTCTCCATCCACTTTCATCCTTTTCCTGCTCTGACCCATTGTCCAGCAGGGAAGATGGTGACAGACCCTGAGGAAACCGCAGTCCCAAGGGTTATGGCCTTTGCAAAGTATGGCCATGTGTGAAGCAGGTCATTAAAGCCAGGTGAGATTATGACTACTGCGGAGCATGCTAAGTCATGGTCAAATCGTGCCTTAAACTTGCAATGCTGTTTGTAAATGCAAAGGTACGTCTTTTGGACATGCACGTCCGAGGGGCTAAATTGTTTGAAATCCTGGGTGTCTTCAGGTACGGAAAAAAAGTTTTGGCTTGAGCACTATAGGTCATGCTTGTGCATCCCAAGAATTGAACTGAATGGTGATGTATCTTTAAAAGCCAAACCAGGTCTGAGGGGATCTGTCTTGTCTGACATGGACGGTTTTATCTGTTGCCTCAAACCCATCTCCACAAGAGGTGTGGAAGCAGCACATAGTCAGTAGGTACAGTGCCCACCTGTCTGCGACCTCATTACAGATCCCAGACATACCTACCCCTCTCCCTTCATTCAGGGTCATCACAGGATCGTAATTCAGACTGGGAGGCACGTCAGAAGATCAGCTGGGCCAAGCCCCTGCTCAGAGCAGAACCAGCTGGGAGCTGCGCCAGGCTGCCCAGGGCTGTGGCCGGGCATGCGTGAACACCCCCAAGGATGGAGACTCCAAACCTTCCCTGAAGACCTGGTCCACTGTTTGACCACCCCCATGGTAAATCCTTTTTCCTTTTTTTACTGAATTGGAATATCCTTCGTCGCGGTTCACGTCTGCTGCTTCTTTCTGTGTTGCTGTGCGCCTCCTGAAAGGGTCTGGCTCCACCTTCTCTGTACCTTCCCTCTAGATGCACCCGTCGTAACAGCAGCAAAGAAGGAAGAATAAATGCGAGGTAGGGAAAAAGCTGCTTAAACCCGGTAATGGGACATACTGCTAAAGCAGGGGCAGTACCAGTGACTGTGAAAAGCCCTACAGAGGGGTCCAGATCACCCTGGATGGCTCCTGTTGTCGTAAAAGACCAGCATGAGAAGGCAGTGGAAATGCCCAGTTCAAAGAGATGTAACTGGGATTAGATCGGAAGAGGGAAGGGGAAGTTGCGCTGGTTTAACGTACAAACTTGTTTTTAAAATGGGTATCTTAGTGCTTGTGGCCTGGGCTTTTGCTCTCTGTCGGATGCAGTCAGCATAACATGAAAATATATTGGACTGACGTTCTTCCCTGAATCTGGAATAAAGTATGGAAAAATGAAAAGGAACTAAGAAAAACGGTTGTTACTAAAACTCAGCTTCCCTAAGTAGAAAAATTTACGATTTACTACCTTTCATACACAGATGCATTACTGTACCAATGTGAAACTAATTTAACTACAGTAATGTTTTAATCTACGCATTGTTTTGGAATTTATATTCCCAGTTGTAGGTTTTCAATTCAAAAGTCTGACACTTGGCTTTTTAAAAATGTACTGTATCTCATGATTGTTGCTTCGTAAGGTTTACTACTCAATTATAAACATTTTCCTTTTTGCAAAGACCCGCTGGTGGTAGCAGTATTTACACAAGCCAGACAATTTGGAACTTGCTCAGGATCTGCAGTAAAGTGCTCAGCCAAATGGTTTTGATAGTAAAAGGAACCTTTCTTTTTCTTTTTTTTTTTTTTTTAAGTTTTTAAATGGGTAGATCACAACGGTGGCTGAGAAATCTTTCTTGTTCCCTTCTCTCCCGTCAGCAACACTCATATCCAGGCTGAATAAATCCTTTGACGGCATTCTTTGCTCGCGGCCGTTTGATGCGGTTCCAGCAGCTTCAAACACAGGAACCATCCAAACTGCTGCAAGTTGAAAAGGCTGAAACTCCGCCACCACAGGAGCCCCGAACGCCGGCGGGGCGGCCCGGCGGTGCCTGGCCAGACCGAAGGCGCGCACCCACCGAGTCCGTCCGCTCTCCTGCTCTGCAGCGTGGCCGTCCCTGGGGAGTCCTTCCCGGAGTCGGGACTGCCGGAGAGCCCGGCAGGCTGGTGGCAGGGAGCTGCTGCAGCCATCGCCCCATGAGTGTTGGGAGCGCGGCGGGATCCACCGTCTCTCTGTCGGAGGGTAGCTGCTGGAAGGAAGACCAGCGATGCGTGCGCCCTGGCTCCGGTGAAATGAGCGGTGATGTGGAAGTGACGTGGAACTGAGGGCTCTGCTTGCTGTGCTGTACTAACGGCTCCAGCGGCAAGAAGGTGGAGAAGGTGGAGGTGACAGCAGAGATTTGGGGCCCCAAGGGCAGGGCCATGTTGGCACTGTTGTGCCCACCAGACGGACTCCTCAGGTGGTTTCCTGGGGACGTATGGCTTCTGTGGGTTCTGTGGGAGTTTGGGAGCTGGTTCCTAACGTGGCTAAGCCCGGCGGTTTAGCACCCAGTGACTGTGAACGGGATCTGTCCGCTTGGAAGCTGCAGCCAAGAAAGGGCTGGATGGCCGGAGAGGGCAAGGCTAGCGGAGGAGACAGGCAGCCTGGCGGCCATGAGCACCTTTCCTGGACAGAAAGTGATACCTGTGGACAGTGCTGGCCACTTGTGAGCGCAATCTCTCCTCCTGGAGGTCCTGGGGCATCCAGCTGGGCAGGCGAGCCGGTGGCCAGATGCTCCAGCATCGCCGCTTTCCGAGCCCTAGGCTGGCTACCGCACGCCGACGTCCCCACAAACCAAGGCCTTCTCTTTGACGGCTGTGCAAATGGAAAGCTGGGCTGAATTTGGGTGCAGAGCTGTTAGCGGCTGTAATAACAGATTGGCATTTCAGTGCCACGGTAAACCAGTAAGTGCCTGCAGCGGCGTCCGCTCACAGCTCCCAGGATGTCCCCAGCGGATCAACCTTTCGCGGCTGCCATCTGCCTGCCCAGAGCTCGCTTTCCTTCAGCCTTTGGCTTTCTCCTTGGCCTGGTCCCCTTCGACTTCAGAATATGGCTCGCATCTTTTGGTTTATGCTAAGCCAAACTGACTGGATGAGGATACTTTTCTGAATGAATGACTTCAGAGTTTTTGATGAAATGGCTCTTGTAGAAAATGCTGATCTGTCAAAACCAACTTTTTTTTTCCCCACAAGAACGTATTTGTATTTAAACAAAACTGTCCAAAAGAGGCACTTCTTGAAACCCAGAAGAAAAAAAGCAGACCCTCCGCAAGATGTAGATAATTGAAGGATGCCTGTGAAGAGCGTCACTGGGTTTTTTTTGCTGTTCAAGCAGGATTGTCTTTCTCCATCCTTCACTCCTGCATGGTGGAACTGGGGGATGTGTGCGAGGTTTGCTCCTGCCCCTGCTGAACTGCGCTGTGGACATACTTTGTCTTCCCCTGCTAGCATTCTCTCACCTTTCAAGAGAATAAAATTCATTTTAACAACAAAATTCCCAAGAAAGAAACCTCAGATAATTAGAGGAAATCACCACAGAGGTATATAATAACCAGTTGAAGACCTTGCTGAATACTGAACAGATTATGCTTGTTACATGTGGTTAAACTGGGCTATTAATGTTAAAACCAGTCAAAACACAAAGTAAATTCTGATTTTCTTCTGTCAGAGCTTGTGGTTTGGTGTTCACACATTCTAGGCTCCAGTTAAATGATTTACTGCACAATTTAATGTCTTTCAGCTGCCACTCGCACAAAAAGATCCCTTGAACGATCTGCCAACAAATGAAAGCAACGCTCGTCCAGGGTGGAGTTTGGCCAGGACTGGAAAACCCAACCTGCCAAGATACGCAGGAGCCATCACATAACCCACTGCGACCCACACTCGGTACCCAGAAAAGTGAAGGCCACATGGCTGTGACCGCATCCGTAAAATCGCTTTCTTTGAAATATACTGAGCCACTCATTCTGCTGTGGGGCTTTTGCGAGTAGCTGGCTCTACAAAGGCTCGTATCACAGGCACACTGCTATTTTTTTGTCCTTCTTACGAACTTTTCTCTGTTTCTGATCTTTAAATGGTGTGAATTTTTCAAGTTTTCCTCAAAACTCCCTCAAAATCGCTTTTAAAAATCCCAGTTCTCACATAACAACAGCGTGAGGAGAAACAGTTGCCACGGGACAGTGAAAAATGTACTTCGGGAGCAAGGAAGGAAATAAAAAAAGCCAGAGCTGCTCTGAAATGATACATTTTAGGGTTTGACATGGCCTTGAGTTCTCTGCTTTGTCACTGGCTAAAGCCGTAACATGACTCTTATGGACCAGATATGGGTGTATGAACAGCACCGAGCTGTGACTTCAGTCACTAATAAACTTCATCCACCTCTGGAGTGAAACAGTAGAGAGGCACTCAGGAATGCAGGCCCTGCATGAGGATTTGGCCTCAGTTCTGGGGTTATTCACCATTCTCTTGTGTTTAAGACCAGAACAAGCTATTAGACAAAAGCTTAGACTAGATGATCACGGCGTGGAAGGAACCAGAACCTTGTCTTGCCATTCCTACATAAAGCCTGTAACCTCATTTTTAGCTAATAATGTATCTTTTAGAAGGTCCTGCTTTTAAGGCTGGGGTGATGAAGAATCTGCCACAGTCCCAGGTAAAACCTAACCGTTAATTAATGTGGTGTTAACAATGTGTACTCTGGATCCAGTCTGAAGTGTCTTTCTCTGCTCAATTTCTCAGCCCTTGCAGGCATTTTTGTGAAAGGGAGTTGGGTCTGCAAGTAGCTGAAGACCATGGCTGGGTTACCTTTCAAAGGTCTCCCCCCTTCTGCAGATCTGCTGGAGAGCTGATGGAGGTCACTTATCCAGCGGAAAACTGCTTTTTTTCCGGCGAGGCCGGTGCGTGGGGTGAAGGAAAGAGCTCTCTTCCAGCGGCAGCTCGGGCAGCTCAGCCAGGAGCTGATTCCTCCTGCGTCGTGTTCAGAGTGCCTCACCCCGTGACATGTTTTCCACGATTCTGAATAGCTCTTGCCGCTTTCTTCTCAATTCTTGTAAATTTTCCAAGACCTCTTTTGAAATATGGATACTGGAAGCAGGCTCTTTCTTTTTTCTGGAACTAGTGCTACACCTCTTTAATAACAACATCTGGTTAAGGTCTTTAATTCTGTCTGTCATAGAAAATTACACCAGGATCTCCGCGAGGTCGTCTCTTGCCCTTTGATGTGAGCGATGGTTCCGTACCGTCTGACCGGGAAGACGCTGTCAGCGCCTCATTGCTGCTCCCCTGGGCCCGCCGGTGGGTAACTCGGTGGCGAGAGCTCTGCTAAACCGGGAAAAGCGGGCAGGATCAAACAGCTCGGGATGCCCCTGAGTCTGGGACAATCTCCAGGGCTTGGGTAACACAGCTGAAAGTCAAACAAACCTTCATGGTTTCAGCAGAAGTTAATTCTAGGCTCCAAATACCTGCCATAAAAGAGCCAAGTTTGTGCCATGCAGATGCGTTTTCAGATCCAAAGAGTGGGGCAGCAGCTTTACAGCTGTGCTCCAGTTTCACAGCAAAATTATTTGCTTCTAATAGCAGCTTCAGAGATATGAAATAACACTGTTGTATCACTGCCTGTTTGGAAGGGGGAGAAGCCCTAGTGGAATGTTACACAATGGATAGGAAGGTGGCATTAATAACTGATGAGGTTATAATTACTGTAAAGTAATTTTGCAGTAAAATTGCAGCAGCCTGCAAGGTTTTTAAAATATTCTCCCCCCACCCCTTCATTTCAAAGGGACATTCACTGGCTTGTCTTTTAGGGACCTTACTTGTTGTGCTGGGTATGACAGACGAAGCATACCTCCCAATTAGCCACTTTTTTCCTTGTAATTATTCCCTCTCTATTTTCTGGGATGCTGAAGGGGACACATACAAAAGGAATGGTTTTTGCTGGGAGAGGGAGCAGAGTTAAAAAGAAATGAGGATTTTGCATTCTTATTTCCATTGAGATGATGTGTTCAGCAGACCTTTTTCTTTTATCATAAACTCTTCCAGAACAACCTTTGCGACGGATATTGGAGTACTGCAGTGTAGTCAGAGCTGTTGCATGAGGATATGTCAAATCTACTTCAAAAGTGAGCACGAATCTGAATATTTAACTACCTTCATGGCTCTTTTCAGGCACTTTCTGTACTTAACAGCTCAGCTGTTTTACTTGGGCGTTTGTGTTACTCACTTGCTTCAGAGAAGACTGCTCTCTCTCAAGCAGAACAGACTCGTGTGAGTGATCAAAAGCTGTTTCAGTCAAACTACTAACCAACGAACTATTTCCTTATTGTCCTCTAAATCCCCAAGGAAACGTCACATCCAGGGCATCCTGCTGGCCACATCATCGCTGCTCCTCTTGCTTGTGGGTGGTCCATCGTTTTGGTTCAAAAATATTGTAGTAGTATCATACTGCCAGGGACAAGTACAGTGTTACTTCAGTATTGAATGGCTCCTCCAAAAAGGCCAGAAGTGGGGAATTCTGAACTAATGCAATTCTTGTGGATTTTCAGTTACTTGTGGTCTATTTGACTTTTTGGTTGTTTCTTTGTTTGTTTGTTTATTTAAAGTTACTGAGGTTTAACCCAAACCAGAGGAAGGGAGGAGCAGTAGAGAGGAAAAATCTAAATCAAGTAGTTGATGAAAGGCTGGGAGAGCTGGGGTTGATCAGCCTGGAGAAGAGAAGGCTCCAAGGAGAACTTATTGTGGCCTTTCAATATATAAAGGGGTTTGTAAGAAAGACAGAGAGAAACTTTTTACCTGGTCCTGTAGTAACAGGACAAGGGGCAATGGCTTTAAACTGCAAGAGGGTAGATTTAGATGAGATGTAAGGAGGAAATCCTTTACTGCGAGGGCGGTGAGGCCCTGGCC
>JANZLQ010000065.1:576456-611628 GCA_026212715.1 Elanus axillaris
CCCCACCCCGCCCCGGACGGACAAGGTGCTGCCAGATGGAAAGATGCTCCCACCTTGCCAGGGAGCCCAGGGGACCACCAGCGCACCCGGGCTGTCGCTCAGCCCTGGGTTCACCTCGCCGATCTGCTGGCAACAGGCTCGAAAGAGGGGCATAAGCATCCCCCCCCGGGAGAATCTGCACCAGCTACCTGAGCTTGGCTTTGGTTTATGGCTGAATGCGAAGAGGAAGAAGAGCAGCAACAGTAAACACCTGGGGGGGCGGGGGGGGGGAAGCAGTCTGAGACAGGCATAGCAGCGCTGCTTTGTTGTGGAAAATGAAAACAATAAAAATGGAATTCAAAGTATTATGTTGTAATTATTTAGAGTTTCATTTACCCATCTCATTACTTAAAGCTCATGGAAATGACTTTGAAAAAATGAGTCCCCCGTCCAGTCTTTTTAACCACTTCTTTTTAAGAGAACAGCTTTACCAAGGAGCCATTCACTTGGTGGAGTATGAAGCAAGTCTCTCAAATTAACTATAAACCTCCTTTCAAGATCAGGAGACGTTTGGGTTTAGCTGAAAAGAGCGAATTGCAGTGCATGCACTTGGACGTGCAATTTAAGCCCTATACGGGCACTTAAAATGGGGGTAAATTTTACCCAAATGGCCTATTCTCAGTTTCTTTGCTGAATACAAAGAGAGTTTTGCAGTGCTAAACACAGCAGGACTGTACCCAAACTCCAAGTAATGAAGGCTGGAAAACCTTGGAGCTGACCATGGTGTGTGACTATTGACTCCTCATTACAAGGCAATTAGGAGTTTTGGTTTTCTTTCACAGGTAATTACTTCTTTGGGGATGGTCACCCATAGTACATACTTTTTTTCACTTGCTATCTGAGTTCTTTATAGGGAGAAAAGTTCATGGACATTCACACTGGTTCATTTCCATGTACGTTTTTTCTAACCATAACTTAAATTAATGGTATTTCTCCTTCAGAGAATGGCTTGAATACTTAAACACAGGTTGACTAACAGCAGAAAAGTGGACTCCTCAAACTTAATTTTCACAGCAAAATTCACTTTAGTTAGATAATTCTATTTTTTTAATGAAACAACCATACTTATTCTAATACGTTTTAATGTGATAGAAACCACAGGCATCAACAGCATTTAATAAAAATGAATATTCAGTTGATGCTGCAATGTAAGGTTTACATTTCTTACGGCTAATTGGTGGGTTTTATAGCTGCAAAATTTTTCAACTTTTTTTACTACTGACACTTAAAACACTAAATGTGAATTGTTAGCTAACAGTGATAAACATTAATGCCTCATGGGAGGATGTACAGAATGTGTCTTGAAGATTGGCTGTTACAGCACTGTTGCACATGAAATATAAAGTTAAATCTGGAGCTCTCACTGGAGATACCCAATTGTATTTCAAATAATTTTACAGTGCTATTTTAAACCCAGTGAAATGATCAGTTGCTTCAACAGTTGTCAATAAGCACAGCAGAAACCCATTCTGAGGACTTTAACTTTGCTTTGAGACAACATATTCTGTAGTCTGTGGAGCATGGGTGGGAAGAGGAGGAAAAAACTCTGAAGTTGGTAAGCATAGGTCTTGCATAACTCTTCCAAGTTTTCCCCAAAGCTTCTAAAGGACATTTCATTTTTTTCTAAGTTTTAATCAGCTTTAAAACCTGACAGTTGTATTTCTGAAAATGCCGACCCAACATTTTAAAGCTAGCTGACCTGACTGAGGAGTACTGAAGGACTTTAGACCCCTTCCATGCTATGGGTGGAAGATGTGCAAGGTCATCTAGAAATCCAGTTGATAGCAGATTCTGGAATTTCTAATACAAGGGTGATCTTGGTAAAACACTTTCACGCTATTCTGAGGGGGTTTTTTTAAGTAGTTAAAATTATGGAGTATTGAAAAATATTCATTTTATTGCTTGGATTAAAGATCAGGAAAAATGGAGTGCAGTATCATTGGAAAGGCTCTTGAAGCAGTCATTTCTGTGGAGCATTGGATGCATAAGACCTCCGATACAGACTCTCGGGGTTGGTTTCTCACTTACTTTTATTGCAGTGTCTCCCGTGCCAGCCTTCTTTGCACTGGCATTTGTTGGGCTCAGCGCAGGTGCCGAACGGGCCACAGCCGGGTTCGCAGACAGCTGTAAGAAAGCGAGCGCATACACCTGACCTCCAGAGACAGAGCTGCCTATTTGCTTTCCCTGCTGTTCCTCATCATGGGTTAGTCCTGGCACAGGCTGGGGCTCTCCCAGTAAATCCGTGTCTTTGCAGAGAGTGTGTGCAGAGCCTCTAAACAGCAACCCCCCCCCCCGCTTCCACCTGCAAGATCTGGCTCAGGCTCTGGCAGGGAGCAGCAGATTGAACCGCCGAGCAGAGCACCCGCCAGAACCAGTGGGAGAAGGAGGGTAGCCCCCAGCATCCCTCTCACACGGTGCTCCGGTTGGATTTTAATGTTGCAATGTACCAACATTTTATTAAGCATTTCTCTATTACTAAACTGCTATTACTGAGCTGACACATTCCTGGTTTATAGAATCTCAGAGGCCATGGGGAGGCTTTGTAAAAAAACGTTTCTGGTTTCGTAATTCCCTTAAGTCTGGTGTATGCCCTATGTCCAGAAAATAAATTAACCTGAAATACTTTGACCACAAATGATTGGTGCTGACATAATGTAAAAAGATACTGTACAGCCAGCTTGATGCTCCTACAAGGACTGACGGAGTGGCTTTGGTACTTACGCTTTGAACACAGGTCTCCCTGGTAGCCTTTGGAGCACTTGCATTTATTCTTACCAGTACATTTGCCTCCATTTCGACAGGGCTGATGGCATTTACCTAGAAATTGAAAACACGAAAATAATTGTCTTAGTCCCCCGCACCTACTGGAGACAAGGGTCTGAGAAGCCCGACTTGTACCTGAAAAACTCATCGGATGCTGGTGTACGAGTGCACACTGTGGAGCCATCAAGAAGACCTTGCTGCAAGTCTGTGCTTCCAATTTACATGCATTCTTCTGCTTTGAAAATAGGACAATAACTTGGCATGGCCAAAGCCCGTGTGTCCACACAGCTTTCGCCTGGATTTGTGTGACCAGTCAGTACTGCCACCTGCTCCCCACACCCTTCGTGGGGCAGGCAGCACTGTCCGCATTTTGGGTTTGCAAAGCCTGGGACACAAGCCGAAGAAAATCTGGTGGCGTCCGAGAGAGATTTGAAGCAATAGGATGCTCAGGAACTGACAGGTGTGGCTGCTACTTGCAGACAATAAAAAAGGGGCTGTGGAGCACCACGATGCCGTGGATGGTGCAGTGAGGGCTGTTCCACACCACAGCTCAGAAACCAAAGGCACGTTAAACAAGCACGCCCTCCTTTCCTGTCTGCAAAGAACAGAGCATCTCTGGTAACAGTAATTAGAACTGGAAGACAATTTTCCAGGCTTTTGGACTGGAAATTGCTGTCCCTCACATTCACGCTTTGCCAAAGGACAAGCCTGGCTCTGGTGGTGGCGGGTTTGGCCCTGACACACCGGGGATGGAGGAGCTCCACGATGGTGGAGCAGAGCCACGCTGGGCCTGACTCACACCAAGGGCCTTCCTCAAACTTAACGTCAAGCCTCCCATCACTAATTAAATCCTCATTTGTCTCTGGAAGGGCGAGTCCAGCGCCCGCAAGCCAGGCGTCCCCGAGGCCAAGCGGGGCCTACTGCCACGTCCCAGGCCAGCAGGAACCTCACCCTCGGTCCCTTGTCTCATGGGTGCCCATTCGGACCACAGCAGCTTTTCTCACTGTCGTCCAAAGCTTTTTTCATCTTTTCTAATCCCACATTTTCTAGTGTCTTCAGAAAAGAGGAAAAAAGTGCCCCTTCCTGGATTTAGCAACAGTATTTACCTGAATCCGTGAGCAAACAAAAACTGGCACCTGGGTCAGCAAACTGCTTCCTTTCCTTTCTTTTTTTTTTAAAAAAGGATGTTACCTGAGACCTGCACATGGTAATTTAAGCACCCACACTGGCTTGCTGTGCTGAAAACCTCAGCAAACACACTCATCTCCTGATCGCAGGCTGCTGCCTTGGGAGTACAGTACCCCAGGCAGCGCCTGCTCAGCTCTCAACCCTGGCAGACTTCTCTGATGCACCTGTGTATCATCAACATAAAAGAAACATTTATTCCTAATGTGCGTAATTATTTTAATAGCCCTGAAACAAGCTTCATAACCAGCCGATGGAACAAACTGTGCTAAGGAGAGCTTCTGCAAAAGCACAATTTCCCCGCAGGAGCCTCTGGAGGGAACCTTTAGTTATTCTGATTTGCAAGCATTTGGATACCAAGTAATTAATGACCAAAAGGGGCAATGCTAAGGAAATCCATGAATTTTCCTAGTTCTTGAAGTAAATCTGGAGAATATGGCTCAAGGGGTGTGATACTGACTTCCACAGAGATGCATTAGGCAAGCATTTGCTTCACCACAGCTCAATTAACTTTGGACCAAGATATTTTCACAGAATGAAGGGAAGAGTAATAACTCTGTTACTGACTGAGAAATGGAAAAAGCAACAAAACAGTTGGTGACAAACGGGGGAGGAATCCAAAACAAAATAAAACTCTCTGGACTCAAACTAAATCACTAACTAGAGACAATGAATAACTATAGCTAGAAAAAATCTGGAAGACCATGAATGCCTGTTAGTATTGTAGACTGCGTCTAGTACATTTCCCAGGAGTCTTAGAGAGTGATTCAACTCTTAGACAAGCACTCAAAATCTTTAAACAATATTGAAAAAAATACCAAAACAACTGCGCAGTTTTCAGAAGATGGCTTTCTGCCTGTTCAAAGGTTTTCTCCCCTTGTTATTTCAAGACTCCCATGACTGTACGTAGCTGGCCCTGGATCTAAGAGATGAGACTGGGTTGTGTTTCTCCTCTGGTGTTTCTAAGCCTTGTCTGGCATTTCTTGCAGTCTTCCACCGCGGTGCTGGCACTGGTGTAGTGCCCAGAGGTGGCAGCAGCCATCGATCACGGTCTAACAATTACCATCCCAGCTTTACAAAACCCAAGGCAAGTGCATAGCTTCCCTTGCTCTCACTGACATGATCCCAGTTTAGCTTTTAGCATACTGTGATCCTGAACATTTTTTTTCTTTCTTTCATACACAAACTAGTTTACTGCCTGGATTTTAATTAATTTAATTTGCATTGCACAGGTGAACCTTGCAAGAAGCCAAAGTCAGCTGCACCTATGAAAACAGCAGAAGACAACACTGAGCTTGAGCCCCTTGGACAGATCAATTAAATGGATTACCCTTAATTATACATGCTGTAATACCAGTTCTAAGAATTCTCCTCAAGAAACCACCACTGACATAAAATACATGCTTCTCAAACTTTGAACCAAACCTTATTAATCATCTGAGAAGTATCAACAAAGTTGACTTGTTGAGGGTTGAAGAAAGAAATGGGGTTCTGTCAGAGTGTCAGATTTGAACTTGAGGTAAGCAAAGCTGAATTCAGTGGAAACCCACACAGTTGTTCTTGATGACATCTGATCTGAATTTATATCAAAGGGCAATTAATTTAATAACAATAAAGCTTTGCTGCTTCTGTTTGGCTCAAGTTTCGTTGAGGTAAAAAGGAGCTGCAAAACACCTTGTAATGCACAGAGATACGGTGAAACATTTCCATACAACTACTGTTTATCGACACAAATACTGAGCAAAATGTAGGTCTTACGGTATCTGTGTTCTTTCTTTGCACAGCAATTCATTTATTGTCCTGTATTGGCTGACAGCATGTTAGAGTTTTTTTCCATGTGTTTCCAAAGTATTTGATGATACAAATTTCATCACTGTGAGAAGAGCCTGTCTCTACTGATGCGTATTAAGAAATTGGCTCTTACGTATCCCAGGCCAAAGGCTGCTCTCTGTGCTCCTGTGAAGGTGCTGGGGAACATCGGTGACATTATTTACAGCAGGGGAAGCTCCTTATGCAGCATCCTGCTAGAAGCTTTAAGCCCAGAAAGAATGACCCAGTGTACGTTCTGAAAACCAAAATGCTCATACTCTACTGAAGTGTGGGGAACTACAGAATTAATCCAGTTTCACAGAACTGTGAGAAAACCCTTCTTTTAGTGAGATCAAATACTTGACAGCTGACCTCCCAGGTCTGTTCCAGCCTAGCCATACCTCCATGCTCAGCTTTATATAGCACACTTAGATCAGCCATGAGCTAAATATTTTGAATTGCTTTGATGCTAAACTTCTGAAAATAGCAAGTCTTCTGATGTTTGTGACATGGATTTTCAAGTCGCTGTGTGAATGCAACCTAATATATTACATGAAAGCTCTCAGCTCTTACGGTTCAGTCCTCCTTTGCCCCAAACCCTTTTATGCCCAACTTAAAGTAGCCCTTTCAGAGGTGGGGGCTCAAACCTATTCTGCTGTGCCCAAGTGTGAATTGCCGTAACATTTGAAAATTGCTGCTCCACACGGGCTTGGCACAGCAGCACATCTGTCTGCCACAGAGTATTGCTTGCATACTTACAGCTTGAGGGTCGTTACCAAGCTCAATAAAAAGAAAACAAGGTAGGGTTCGAGATGGTCTAGCAATGAGTCAAACTTACCAGCAGGAAACTCATTTGGAGGCAACTGGCATCTGACTCTCCGAGGGCCCCAACCTGCCGTGTCAGACCCCTGCTGTGAGCCCAGCAGAGGCAAGCTGCACATCACCATTCACACACTGACACTGGAAGAAGTTGATGTAAGTGACAGCAAGCACATGGAGATGCTACTCACTAATTTCACACTGGTCTCCTTCATAGCCCGAAGGACAAATGCATTTTCCCAGATAGAAACACGTTCCTCCATTGAAACAGGTTGTTGTACAATTTGCTGAAACAGATAAAACAGCAACGAACTAAGTCACTAGTATGAACTCAAGTCTGACTTGGCCGTAATGTTTTCTGCTGCTCATCATAAATAAACATTGAGTAGGTCTAAAAAAGTTCAATAACATCTTTTCACCTGGTTTACAAAGGAAGACGGAAATGCGGTTTTTCCTACACAATGCTTTTCACGGGCACACACACGAGTCAATACAGAAAGAGACAAGTGAACAATACAGCAGTGAGATCCCTGAGGACAGACTGTGTGTGTACATCTTTATCCATCCTCACATGTAATGCTCGCTGAAGGATCAAGTCACTATTGCTATTGAAACTGCCAGTGTCTGATAAAAGGAGCACAACCTAGGACTGGAAGTTACTTCTATAAGAGGCTACTTCACTACAGTTCTTAACTAACACCTTGACTAGAAAGAAACCTGTGTAAGTTTTTGCTGTGTGGTGACATAGGTGCAAATGCTGTGTCTCTGACTTGCCAAATTACTTACGTTGTGTTAGATGTGACTTTTCCCCCAGTAGCTGGGATTCACATTAATCCTTCAAGACGCTGGGAACATTTCATTACAGTGCATTTTTGAAACATTTTTTAAATGTGGTAAAAGTCTCATCAAGGACTAGATACCAGTCAGAAGGACACTGACAAAACAGTTTGTGCAAGCATACCTAAAGGCCTAGGACGGTTCCCATTGTTTTTCTGGGAAGTCCGCTAGGACCTTTTGCATTTATGTATGTACTTCATATAGTTCTGCAGCAATAAATGCAACGTGATGTTCTGTAATCTGCTCTGCCATGAGCAGGTCAGTTACAGTTCTGCAGGAAACTACTTGTTTTTTTCTATGTGGTAGCTTGGACTGCTCCAAATTACTGTTCTGAACAACTAATTGTTCCTTTTTATCCTTCCTGAGCCACAATGCAGCAACAAAAAATGAAAAGCCTGCTTATTTTTTCACGTGTCCAGATGCAGCAAATTAATGCTAAATAATTATTAAAACTAATTTTACTCCAGGAAACTAGAATTCAAATAGAGATCACCTTTTTTCCTAGGCCAGAAACATAAGTTAATTTTGTGGTAGGTCCCACAGCTTTCAGTGGATCAACTAAAGCGATTATCTAAATTACCCTTCACAGACCTGGCTTATATGGATGCCTGCACATCCAGCTGTGAAAGCACTGCAAATCCCTACATTCTTCCAGCAGCTGCCACGTTGTGCTAGAGCATCTGTTTGAAGACTCACAAAACATTTAAAGCTTGCTTACTTCATCACTTGCCTGACTCCAAAATCCACTCCTAGAGGGAAACTAACACCCGTAAGTGAAGAGAAGCTGCTGGATATGGAGCCTGGGGGGGTTTACCCAGCAGTTACCTTTGTCGCAGTTGATGCCGTAGAACCCTGGGGGGCAGATGCAGAGGCCGGGTGTAATGCAGAGCCCACCGTTCATGCAGCGAGGAGCACACAGCGCTGAGCAGGAAGAACAGAAAAAACCTTGCTGCTGTGACAGCAACTGGCTGTTTAAATACACAGCATATCGACCTCTTAAGCTACTTGTCCTGCTGAATGTAAGAAGTCACCTTTGCAAAGCATCTTTGTTAGTGGCTTAGATCAGTCACATCTCTGGTTTGTATCTGGCAATTTGTACATAGCGTTACCAAAGAAGTTGCCCCCAAAGTTCCATACATAAGCAGAAATTGCCTCTTGTACAGTTTAATTCCAACCAGGGGAGAGCAAAGTTCCCACCTACACCCTGTGGATATTTGCAGCCCCCTCGGACCAGCCATCTCTGTGCCTGGACTCTGGTGCCCCAGCTCTGCAGACGGGTCTGTCTATAGGGGCTGTGCTCAGGGGTGTCGGATATTCCATGGGCTTCCCAAGCCTCCCCTCTTCCTCTGCATACCTGAGCATAAGCGCGGCTACCTAATTTCGGCTAGGGAAGCCTGCTGCGTGGCCTGCTTTGGTGGCCAAACTGTCCCGCGTGCTCCACGTGAACCTTCTCCAGAGTCCCTGTGCTCTCCCAGGATTTCTCTGCAGTCGTGGCCACCCCACAGGGCTCTTCCAGGGGGGCATGTCAGGGGGCAATGCTCCATCTCGTGGTTGCCCACAACTGGTACGTGCAGCAAGGTGGGTCCGTACTAGGGAGTCAAACAGCACCCAGGCGTGGGGGCAAGCGGGGGCAGAGGATCATCCATCTCGTGAAACTGTTGGTGCTGTTCCTGGCCCGGCTTTGTCCCCCTTCCCGACGGGCAAACCCTCCTGGGCACGGCCCAGGGGCAAGCAGTGGCCACGGGCTCCTCCCAGCAGGGAGTTTGGATGGGCTTTTTTTATTTTTGGAGGGTAAGAGAGTTTCCGTGCCAGTTGCCCTCCAGGCCAGAAAACAGTCCCTGGTACTCGGTACCTAATATTTTGGATGTAGCCAGAGCGTCTGGGAGTGAAGGATGGCATTGGAATAGGATGCCCACGGGGATGGTTTGCTGTGTCACGAGTGACCCTGGGGAGGGTCTGCCACTGGGGAGGAGGAGGAAGGAAGACGTAGGAAGAAAAGCTAGTTTCCTCGCCAAGTCCCACCAATTTCCTGGTCCTTCACTCCTGGAAATGTTGTTTGGGGCTATTAGTCACTAATGGAAGGGAAAAGGAGACTCTTCCGACTACCCGTCTTCGTTGTCAGCCTCCCTCCAAGTTAGGTCTTATCTCCAAATTAACAAATGCAGAACAACAAAAGTCCCGTGCTTTGTTTCCCAACTTGTCCTCATTAGCAGAAGAATTTTATTTAATCTTTTTGCCAGATGGATTCCCTGTGATTAAGGATCACTTGACTATTGTGTCAGTTTTTGTTAAATGCAATCTCCTAAAGAGAAAACCTTTTTCTTGTAAGCAACTAATATTTCCGTTAGGCCATGGATGATAATAGTACTTCTTTTACATGTGTGGACCCAAACTTCAGAATAGGCCATTCTTATTTTTAGGAGAGGGTACAGTGCAGTAGCTACAGTTTTGTTGAGATTATGGTAAAGAAGACAGCTGAGAAGATGTTTTTAAAATTACCTTTCTCACAGTGAGGCCCGTAAAATCCATCTGGACATTCACAGACATGTCTTTCGTTGCAAAACCCTCCGTTTCTGCATCCTCCGGGACACTCCGCTTCATAAAATATAATGACAATCTTAACTGAATATTATATACTTCAGTTGTCACCCAGCTCTCGGTAGGATTAATATATTCCTTTGACACAACAGTGAAAATATTTACTGACAGACAAATGCTGACAGAAATAGAAGTTCAGCTAAGATCTCCTCAAGAGAAATTAGTTTCTTTTTTGTTAGTCTACAAAGAGAGGTTTCATCACGTGTTCAGACAAACGTGCGATGTGCTTGTTGACAGACTGTGCACTTCCATCGCTCTGCTGGTCTGTAAACACATGAGCAATGTGGATGCTCTGCTCAATCCAGCACTTTCTCCTCTGCACGGAAACGAGCAGGCAGCTCGGCGCAGGACTTGCATCGCTGCTTAGACCTGCCCTCACTATACAGGACCAGTTTCAATTTCTGCAGCCTTAAGTAGACTGCACTGCAACTTGCATTTATCTAATAGCTGATTAGAGCCACGGGAAATGATGGCTGCTATAACTACACACAGTATTCTGCTGCACTCACGTAATACCTCTCTATTCAGTGGGATGCGAAGAGTAACTTGGAGACTAAGCAAAAGGAAAGAAAATCTGATGTACTGGCCAGGTGGCTGGATATTGTGTACAACTGCCAAACAAACAGGAAAGAGAGAGGAGGAAAGATGGAATTTTAAAATGCTCTTCCATCCAAGGCCATAGATATATGAAGCAACAAGAGCTGCTTTAAAAATAAAGCTGTTTGCAGCAGTAGTAATAGTGGTAAAGGCTTTTTGGTCTTGCTGTGTTCCAACACTGCACTCTAGGACCCTTTCTGGAAATGCTTCTCTCTTTGTACTCAAATGCAGAGCTGCTATTCATTACAGAAAAAGCATGCTTAAATATATTTCAAACAGAAAAACAGGAAAACATAGGTTTTTGTGTGGCCACCTCTTAGCCACAACAAATCCTCTCCTCTCCCACAAAATTTCCCCCTCGCTCCCCTCACTCCCTCCGCTGGGGGCCCTCCTGGGTGGCCAAGAATGACTGGAAACAGTGACCGGGGCCCCAGCAGGAGGAATCAGAATCGGAATCGGAGCTCCTGGCCACAAATGATGTCTTTCAGAGGAAGGAAACTCACCCCTACTCTGACATCAGCTGGTATAAGGACGTACTCATCCTTCTCAGCATCTGTCCCAAAACACTGCGGTATCCACCTTACCAGAGAGAGGGCAGGAATGGGAGTTATCCCAGTACGCGCTGGAAGAGACGAGGTGAGAAAACTCCTCCTCTGCCCACCTCCAGAGTTTGGAAAATCATCCCTGTGTCTCTCAGCTGGCTCCAGGAACCAAAGACTGGAACAATAATCACCCCCAGCTTTCCTGAGAGGCCATATGACGTAATACTGTTAAATTGTTAAGTATTACTTCTTGTATCAAAACGGTAACAACAACAACAACTAATAGACAGAAATGATAACTGGGATGAATGCTACTACTAAACTGAGTTTGTAGCCCTCTCTGTTTAAGCCACCTTTTCCCACAATACAGACCTGTAACTCTGCTGTCCCTATAAGATTACCCCAACACTATTTCCAACATTTATTAATTTCAGTATCTTTGAACTGAAAATAAAAAGATATCAAATGTTTTGTGTTGTAGTTACATCGGTCACACAACTTCATACCTGAGATCTAATTGATTGTGCTTCCATTAAGTCCTCATTTTCCTTCCTTTTCCTCTGCCCACTTCTTCTCCCCCTCCTCCACTTTCCCTGGGCTAATTGGCAGCAGCAAGGCTTCAAAGGAGACAAGCAGCTTTGCTATTTAGGTGTAGTGAGGTTTCAAAGAATAAACAGCTCCTGCTCCTGCTGCTCACTCTTTGAAGCCACACCACAGCCAATTAGCTCAGAGAAAAGAGCACAGAGGAGAAAATGTGGGACTGGGAACAAAGATTTGATAGAAGAATAAAAATCCCACTCTTTGTACGTCAGCTGTCATGGGTTCATTTGATACAATTGCACATGACATGGGATAACTCCCTTAAGATACTGATTTTTCAATTTTCACAGCCTCAGTTCAAAGTGATAATTATAGTTGTTTGCAGTGTATCAAATTAATCCAGAAAGTCTTACCACATAGTGTTTATAGTTCATAGATTGGTTGATTAAACAGGTTCCCTCCTTTCCAAATAAACACTGCAAAAACTTCACGGTGCCCTTCTTCTACCAGCACATCCTGTGGGTGTTTACTGTTTGATGGCTGCCAGTATTGAGAAGCAGCTTCCACCACCTTACCTATATCCAAAACCAAGAGGTTGCCATCTCCAGAAAACCTGAAGCCAACTTTTGCAGAAATTTTCTGATTTAGGATTTTTGCATTTCGTTTGGATGTGCAAGTTGAGATATAAGAAACTGTTGAACTAAGGCGCCAGTGTTAACTGAAGTCAGTATTCCCACTACAGATCCCGAAGTTCAGTTCTCCAAATGATGTGCCATTTCTAGAAATGTTAGCCTCAGCTCATTTTCACAGGAGTACTTCACCTCCAAGCATCTCAGATCACTTGCTAACAGGTGCTTCTCATGTGATACATTTCTAGCAACGTCCTTGATGTGATGAGCAATGAACAGGAGGAGAAATGCCTCCAACCCAGTCTGCTACAGGAGGTGGAGTTGACAGAAAGAAAAGGCTTAGTAAACACATAGTAAATGAACAGCAAACCCACAGACAGAACAGCCTGGCATTCACCACCATTGCTACACATTGTGTGACCACTTTACTTCCATCTTCTCTAGCCCTTATCCTGACTGAAACATAAGAAAGTTAGGTGACCTGGTCTAACAGTATTCCAGCATGTTCTTTTTAGTGTTACCTTGCTGACAGGTTTTAAAGAAGATGGCATTCTGAGGTGTCTGGAGAATAATATTGCCTTCTGAATTCATTATGATCACGTTCACTTCAAATGCAGCGACCCCATCTTGTTTTCCAAGGCAAGGAAATCCAACCTGAACGACTTAAAGGAGAATAATGACAATAATATTTCTATTTACATTAATATATATCTATATACATATAAAAGCATACATCAAAATACTAAAAAAACCCAGGGAATATTTATAGTTAAGCTTTAGAGTAATGGCATTGATGAAACCCTGTAACACAGGAATACACAGATCACCTTATTCATAGGTGGCTCCAGGACTGGAAGTACAGCAAGCAGCACAGGAGATGAGCCTGTGCTCATTTACTGACATAACCCCAGCAGTCTACAGCACAGACAGCGATCTTAATGCAAACATACTTTTCCTTGCAGACAAGGCAACTACTCATGTGGAGGTATCTAAGAATACACCAAAACAAGCTGGAAGACTACCTTTAATTTTCTAAGCTGAGCTGATCACTCCTGAGTCTAAATTTTGCAGGCTCTCATATGACTTCTGCAAAAACATCTTAGGTGTTTTGGAAAAAAAAGTTACTTTAGTAAAGTTTTGCTGGTTTGGATATTGCAATTAATACTTAAATAGAGACACTGATTTAATCAAAACTTACTCCATAAAGTGCTGGCAAGATGGTGCACTTGATAAATAAGATGATGGGTGCAAATGTTTAAAAAGAGGACATAGACACATCACTCGGACAGAACTTGTTAAGCATAGCGATATTTGGAGACTGCCCTTCCAGGAAAAGTATTCAAACACTTTTGAACTGCAAAGAGTTTAAGTAAATAATTAAGGCAGGTAAATCTGGAGTATTTTAATGAGGAAGCAAGCCCGATACCTCAGAGCTATGAAATGTTCCGCTGTGATTGTCACAAGTGGTCTTAAATAATCTTCAGATGAAACTATTTTATGTCTTTTCTTCAAAATTGGTTCTTACCAGCTGCTTTGTAAGTTAGATCCAGCTAATAGAAATTGCTTATTCGTTTCCTCCGAAGCTAGCCGGAGATTTCAGAACCAAATGTTGAGCTAAAAGCCGTACATTTGGTTTGTTTAACATTGCTGGTTATAAAAAATTTTGCAAGTTGTAATTGGGCCATTTTTGGTTTTTGTTGCCTTGCTACAATTCAGAATAATTTCTTGCTGAAAGACATTCTGCTTCTGGTAAGTCCTATGGACTGAACCGTCTGTTGCAGTTTTCATTATAAAGCAATTTTATTGCTGAAGCACTTCTACTCCGATCTTTTAAAAGAGAGTTACAAAAAGCACGTAACCATGTGATAAGAAAGAAGCTCTTACAGTGGATTAAATACAGTTTAAATGCAGTGAACTCCTTAAACTGTAGTAACCTTCTTACAGCACAAATGCAGGAAATCAGTGCTTGTATTAGGCTATGTGTGGCTTAACTGAGCAAATTGCAATGGGGAGGAAGATACGGCAGAAGTTTAACGATGGCACTGTAGTCATATCTAGACTTCATGCAATTGGTAGCAAACCCCTGAACTCCCCTGAGATTTGGCTGTGGATTTAAATGCCTAGGGCAAAGACCAGGGATGCATCTCTTAGGGCTAAAGTCCGAAGGGACAGGTCAGAAACCCCTTACTCCAGCACACCCCGCCCTGGAAGCATCCGTATTTTTGGACTCCCCATATGTCCGAACTCCTAGGCACACAGAAATGCAATATAAATGACCCTCCTGTGAGCAATAAGCACCCGGATCCTGGCTGAGCTCTGGTGGTCCAGAGCTGGCATAAAGTCCCTAAACTCCGCCTGAATCCCTGCCTTTTTATGCCTGTTTGAATAACGCTAAGCACGCACCAACAGCACTACAGTCAAAACAAAGCAGAGAGCAAAAGTCCCTTGCATCCAGAACCATGGCTGTGAGCTCCCGCGGGCTACCGAAGTGCTGAGCAGGGCCGTGGCACAGCAAACCTCGGGTCTGCTCCCTGCTTCCCAAATTCAGGATGCAGTTTACATTTCTGTAAACTGGCTAAAAACAAGGAGAGGGAATCACAGCTCGGGACTTCTCTCTGCTAGCCATCATCCCACCACCAGGCCACAGAATTCCCTCTCCTGCACATTTTTATTTCTGCATTCCCTGGAGCGCTTGCACCGAGGGCTGCGGAGCAGACAGCTCTAGCAGGAGTGAGGAAAATTTAACTAATTTGACAAGGAAGCTAAGGAAACCTAGTGATTTATATCTAGTTTAATTTTAGCTGGTAATTAGAATGCTCTCCTGGGATGTGGGGGATGCAGTTTTAATCCCATTTGTCTGGGAGCTTGTGCCTTTTCCTTTTGTTCAGGAAAACAAGGTTCCTTAAATTGTCTCCGGTAGAGGCAGGTTAAGAGTAACTCCTGTGTGTCTGCACAGCTCTGCAAGTCTGCAGGCAATCGCTTTACCTACTTAGTTAATATGCAAAAGCCACCACCAAAAGGCACCTACATTCTCAGGGGTGGGATTGCTTAAGAGACATCGCTGAATTACCAATCCCAGTCGAAGTGGGCACGCAGGGTCTGGCGAAGAGTCCAGGCAGCCCCCTGCCCCTCTCCACCAGGACGGCAGGGCGAGCAGAGACGATGCCAAGAAGAAGAAGAAAAGGCACCCATTTCTCCCACCGAACCTGGGGAGAGTTTCAGCACCTTCGGTTGCCCAGCACGTATGTTTTAATGTGCCGGTGGGCAGGGAGAGGAGATGTGCTGAGCCTGGGCAGTGGGCTGGGGAAGGGCTGCGTGAAATCAAGGCGTTAGTCGCTGCCGCTACCAGTGACGCCCGAGTCCATTTTCAACTCGCTGACCTCCGTTCGAACCACTGGATCTTTCCCCTCTGGAATGAGCAGCCAGCCTCCTCTCACTGGATGGGTACCCACACTCCTCTCAGACACCTTCTTTTGGACGAGCTGAGCGGTCTTAGCTCTTTAAAGCTCTCACTGAAAGGCACCTTCTCCAGTCTGCTGAACATCCACGTCTAGGTGTAACAATACCGGCATTGTGAGCACTGAATGGGTAGCAATCCTGGGATTTGGGGATGGGATTTTCGAATGAGTCCAAGGAACCTAAGTGATTTAAATCTAATTTGATTTCGAGGAGAATTTGATACCTCATCTCATTAAGGATATATTGAATTAGAGAGAGCTGACATAAAGACAACAAGGCCGCATCCAAGGAGGAGCAATTGAGTAGGCTGCAACTCTTCAGCCTGGCAAAGAGAAAAATTAGGGGGGACATGATAGACATCTACGAAATCATGACTGGCATGGATAGGACCAACAGTATGGATTGACTGCTCTACCAATACAAGGACTAGTGCCCGTCAGATGAAGCTGTCGCAGCCAGACTTGAAACAAGAGGAAGGTGATCTTCATGCAATGGGAGGCAGTGAACTCCTTGCCAAAATGACTGGAGATACTAGAAGGTAATACGGACTCAAAGAGAGCCTGGACAAGTACTGGAAAGAGAGATCTCTAACCCATGTGGGGTTATAAAAAAGACAAATCACTTAAGACTTAGGAAATCCGCCAAGCTGGAGCTAGTCTGAGCTGAGAGGGTAAACAGAGGTATCACATACGCTTGTCCTCCTTTTGCTCTTCCAAAGGTCTTCTTATGGCCACTGTTGGCCATAAGACAAAATACAGGCTAGGCAGGCCCTAAAACACTAAAGCCATCCTTATGCTTTATTGGTGGTAGGCAAATATCCTCAAAGAAGTTTTAAAAGTCCACTGGTTTTGACAAGACCACTGGGTTCAACTGTCTCCGAGTAAGATATCTAACTGTTAATCCCCATTCCTGGCTCCCACTCTCAAGTTTAATACAGCCGTCTTTCCTCTTTTATTCCTCCTTAGTTGTCTTTAGTGTAAAATTTGGGGCTAAAATGCTTTTTCAAGAAATAACTTGCTACTGTTGATTCATTACTAAATATTAGCTTGTGACTAATTTTCTTCTGACATGCATATGTGTAGAAAAATTATTTGGTAATGCAATAGGTACAGGCAAACTAGACTAGATTTCTCAGAACTGTTTTGCAAACGTATGAATTATAGGAATAACTACAAAGTAGCAAACATTCACTACTTTTATAGCATGTGTTTATTTAAAGCTGCTTAGTTAATTTTGGCCAGCTAGGAGGCACTGTAAAAAAACAACCATCATACTAGTAGCTCACTGTTAAATAGTGTACATGCTTCAAATGCTGTACACGTACTCATTATCAATTGCTGTTAAACACCCGACTCACTATAATGCCAACGAGGACTTAAAATACGGCTTATAAATATATACTAAGACTGCACAAGATCCACATAAGGAAATGCCACGGACATGCCCGTATTAGTCCTGGACCTGAGGCACCAGTGCTGCAACCAGGGTAAAAGTCCTTTTTGGCTTTAATCAGACCTCCCATCATGATGGTTAATAGACCTGCTGGAACTATGAGATCTCATCTCTGGCCCCCCTGCACTTGTAGCTTATGTTTTCCTAAACACAGTCAGAAGGGTGTCATTATGGCCTAGCCTTTCTAGATAGTTAAAAATTAAAGGAGAAACTAGCTTATATTAGAGGATGCTGAGTGCAGAGCTTCCCAGGTATCTCACCTGCTTTATATGGAGATGGAAATAATGGCTAACAAAAACTTTGCCTCTGTGACTTTTTAGTTACTTTTAAATGTCTCTACTTGCCCATTTGTCGGGCTTGCAACCAATTAAATTGCAGCAATTATGGTACAAATATTACAGCACTCTTCACCCAAACTCATTTTCGCTACTACTCATTCAATCCACACTGAATGGAGAGACCAATCATTAATGTTAAATTCCAGGTGCCACAGCAAAAAGCTGTGCTGCAACATTACTTAAACGCCACTCTACTACAAGCTGAAAAAGGAGGACATCAAACACAAACTTTCAGAATTTATACATTGAAAAAGAGAAGAGAAATGAAGACTGGTCAATGATGTGAACTTCTGTATCAGTGCTCCACTTGCAGCCCCATACTCCTGTTCCATTTCTCATTTCTTTCCCATTTTATCCCACATGGTCTTAGGCTGGCTAAGGCTGATCATGAAACTATGATCAGTAAGACGCTGCTGTCACCCAGATGTACGTTTCTGCCTTTCTGCCAGAGACTGCCACGTTATTAGCCATGGAATGGATCACGGAAACTTTTATTCATCCACTTCAGAGCAAAGTGGATTCAGTAACCTCTCGTGGAGAGCTTTTCTGCTCCACCTGACTCCCTGTGCACCGTGGTGCTTCTGGAGCACCACAGCCTCTGCAGCTATAAGCTCCACTGAAGGACTAAATGCACAACTAAGGGAAAAGTGGTAAATGATAATATCCTAAACTACAGCTTGTGCCTGATGACAACAGCTGACCCCAACTGAAAGGAAAACATCCACAAACTGCAACCTCTAAGAAACAGAATAATTTGGTAACTATTCCTTATAGCGATCAAAGATTTTGTTTTCCAAAAGTTGCACAACTTAAGTGTTAGTATTCATGCACATGAATTTATGCTACAATTTTGCACAAGTTTCTGCTGAAGAGCTTCATGTGACTTGGCTCAGACAAAATATGCTGCTGTAGTCGAGCAAGGCACTCACAAACTGTTCAGTCTCAAGCACTGTGGCAAGCATTTCTTTAGCAATAAACTTCAGAACTGCAATTCATAATAAAATATTTAGACTTCGCAGGCTGTGGAATATTTTTTACAGGAACACAATTTATAATATCAACAGCACCAACCTGATGCTTTATGAGGAACCGTTCCAAGCAGAGGGATATTTATAGTTGGATCAGCCATTATGCCTTTATCCAAAGAGTGCAAAGACAGGAACTCATAGAAGTACTCAGCCTATGACAAAATAAATGAAAAATCAATACGTATTTTAATTGCATTCACAGAAGCAAACTATTTAACATATAAACTACAGCAGAAAAATACTACACTTTTCATTATGCCACTCACTGGATTTATTTCTATTATTTCCCTGAGTGCTTCTCCACCTAAGCATAATTTTCAGGTAATTTCCTCTTATTTCAGAGATTGCAAGTGACCATGCAGTAATCAGGACACAGTGTAACAGCGAGGAAAATGGCATGCGTACAGTGAACAAATGTTATATAGAGAAGACATTTTTTACAAACCATGCCTTTTATCTCGCAGACCATAAAAGATGTATGAATACTAGGGTAATTCTTAAAGCTGTTTTTTGGGCAGAATCCTCCTGGAACTGACTGGTGAGCCTGGATACCTGCCTGCACCATGAGCGCAGCTTAAAGGACATACCTACACGCACAATGCAACTGCGGCATGAGAATATCCGAGCTTGCTCTTGGTTGATCTGCGTGGCATGGCGCGTTGCCTTGGGGAATCAGTGCCAGGTGATGAAGAGCCACATTGCTGGAACGCCATGCCTGGACACATATCTGGCTTACAGCTCCAACACTGCCTTCTTCAATCTCAGCTCATCAAATTGTTCCAAGGGTGGAGCCGAGAGCCCTCCGACAGTGCTGGCTTCATGTCCCTCATTATTAACCACCATGTAAATGATTTGTTTTGGTGATCCCCAAAAGGTGTTGGCACGATTTAAGAAATATTTTCCACTACCTTCATCCTACTCTTGATACGCACCTGCATTGTGACACAGACTGTAGGCTTTGGTACTTTCTTCCGTGGGACCCTGGCCCCGCTGTTGAGTCATCTGTTCAATATTTCTTCGTACTTGATGCAAAGTGACGTCAATGCTCTGCGGTGTAGCTGTACATAACATGTACGCCTGAGATGTACGCATCTTAGCAAGTCACTGGAGGCTTCCACTACTGTCAGTGGCACAACCGGAGGAGTGCAGAGCACGTGGAAATGAACCTTTTACTCTAAAGTCTGGCTTCTCCTTTACCCTGAACTGCTTTCGTACCTGCTGCTCTCAGAAAAGCACTTGAGACCTTAGCATGGGCACTGGCAAAAATGAGTTTTTCATCCAGCGACTCACTGATCGTAGATAGTATTGTAATGTCTGCTTTTTTAGCTAAAATAGTGAAATAAAGAGAGATCAAAGCCAAAATGTTATGAAAGCTTTGGGCTAATACATGGTAGTTAATTTATGTCTACAAGATGGCAGTCAAAGTCCTTAGCCAGAAGACTGTCCTTTTTCTCCCGCGACATCCTGGCTCCCTAGTGCAAGGAAAACGTGGACTTACTGGAGTGAGACCAGTGAAGGGCCACAAAGATGATCAAGGGACTGGAGCTTCTGACATACAGGGAGGGGCTGAGCGCGCTGGGACCATTTAGCCTGGAGAAGGCTGGGGGGGCATCTAATCAAGGTGTATAAATAGCTGATAGAGGGGTGCAAAGCAGAGCCAGGCTCTGCTCGGTGGTGCCCAGGATCAGGACAGGAGGCAATGGGCAGAAAACACCTTTGTACTGTGTGGCTGACTGAGCCCCGGCACAGGTTGCCCAAAGAGGTTGCGCAGCCTCCGTCTGTGGAGATATCCAAAACCCACCTCAACACAGTCCTGGGCAAAGCGGCTCTCGGTGACCCTGCCTGGGCAGAGGGGTGGACTAGATCATCTCAAGATGGGACCGTCTGGTCCCAGGTCAGCCTCAGCCATTGTGATTCGTGCTCTGCTAACTTCAGCAGAAGCTCTGGCAGCGTGAGAAGGACCATCTCCCTGTAGCTAGTGGTGACATGGGCTGGGTGGAAAGGTCGTTATGAAACCCCTGACCAGCCCTGGCAGCACATCCAGTCGCTCTGCGAGGGCTGCGAGGAGACCCCAGACAGCACGCAAGGGCTGTGCTCCACAGGGACGGTCTTCAGCGGGTGTTGTGTAGGCACGGAGACCTCCGAGGGGGACTCGCAAAACAACAGGGAAGGAACGATGGAAGTTTTTAAGGGTGGGGTAAACACATGGAGTGTATGTGGGAGGGAGAGGGCACATGGAGAGAAGCAGTAAAAGAGGAGACGAAAATTGAAGTCTCGGGTTATGTTCAAAAGGCTGCTTTTAATTAAAGACATTTTTTTCCAATACAATATACCGTGCCAAAATATGAAAACAAGCCATAAAGTCAGATTGGGAACATTTTTGTTTTCAAATAAAATTTTGGTTCAGAAAAATAATTATATGTCTGTACACATCTATAGAATAGTGCAGTGAGTCAATGCTGTAGTGTCTGTTTCTCATTGGTTAGCTTTGATGTTTGGTTATATCTAAACCAGGTCATAATGGGCTGGGATATTAAAACATTATGTTCTTACTATTCTAGTAAACAACAACTGCTAACTAGACCAAACAGCTCCACTCCCATATTTCTATTCCAGCCACACTGTTAGAGCAGGTCAGCTTGTGAGCCAGAGCCCTGATTTGTAGGGAAGGAGCTGGAGTCCCATTTTCTAGAGCCAAAACAATGCCTAAGGACAAAGACAAAAAGAAAGTTCACTATGGGAAAGGGAACTGATTGCTGCATGAGCCACAATACTCACTGCCTGTCAAGGAAGGAATTCCTCTCACCAGAGGAGAGGTGCAGCAGTGATTAGTGCCCGAGGCAGGAGTTCTTTCTGCTCACGCATTGAAAAGATGGGAAGAGACATTGCACAAGCAACAGGCAGCTCAGGAGGAGAGCCGCGCATTGCGCTGGGGGGACGTACCTGCTCTCACCATTTCTGTACAAAGGTTTGTACAGCTGCTGAGTTGACAAAAAGTGAACTTCTGGAAATGATAGTATCTAGTATCTAAGAATACCTGAAACACCTCAGGTAGATCCAGCAGGCATGACTTCAAAGTCATGAAGCCATGTGCTGCAGAGTATGTTTGCAAATCATGTGTGCTGGACTGAGTTGGTTAAATTTTGACATAAAAAATGATATACAAAAATCACAGTCTAGAGAGGCTGCACACTGCTGCAGAATAGTTTAACTCCTCAAACCTGTGAATCTGAAAGAAGATTTGGCTGCCATAAATCCTATCTATTTGGAAAAAATCTGTCTTGACACAATCCCTACATCCAGTCTCCAGTATTGTCCTGCTGTAATATGAGTTGATTGCCAATTAACTTGCATTAATCATCACGACTGAAAAGCAAACGACACACTTTCAGCAAATATTTACCATGCTCCAGCCTAGCATGAAATTTAGTCATGACGGTTAATTGAAGAGATAGGTCTGTGCAATTAAAGTACTGTCTACTGACTACCATAATTTGTGCTGTAAGGGGTCATTGGGAGTGGCCTGGTAGTGAGAACTGCAATTTTATCCTAGGATATTGTTAAGAGATAAAAGGGGAAAACCCATAATCTATAATCTTTTTTCCAGTATAAAAACATTCTCGTGACTGGGTTTTTTAAGCCAGCCTACGAACTGTCTGGTATGTGAGGGGCAAAATTTGGCACTGAAGATAAATCTTAGAGGAACAGTGTTACCAGAGGTGATGGAGGAAACAGGGTCTGAGATAAATTGTTGATCCTCAACGACTGCACGCTCTGCATGCACGGAAGACTTCTGGGTTTTGGCTTGACTTCAGGAAGCACCCAAGGAAAAATACAGTTTACTCTGTGTAAAGACTTTGTCGGAGACCCTCAGGAACTGAGGCAAGGGCCCCCGCAGACCTCGTGTGAACAGTCGGGGGACTCGGTGCCTTCAGGCAGCAGGTAGCCCCGTGCAGCTGCCCTTTAACAGTTCCCCATGTGAGCAAGGCTCTCAGCAAAGGGAGGAAATTTTGTTTTAGGCAAATAATTCCATGGTCGGGATTAACTTTTATGGACTTTAAATGGCTGTTTTCTATAAATCAGAGGAATTTAAGAGGTTATAAAAATAATGAAGCCCTCTAACAAGTATTGTAGCAAACATCTGTCGGCAGTTTGGTTTTAAGCGATATACACTTAGAATTCCTGCAGAACTCCACTGCTCAGTACAAGATCTACTGCATGAGAGTTCTCTTATCACTCAGATGCCCTGTTGTCCCTACTTTGTTTTTGTTTCATATTTAATCAAAGCATTCACAGGAATGTGCTTTATGTTGTCTTCATTTTATGTGAAAGATGTAGGACTAGAGGTAATGGCAGTCCCTGAAGAGAAGCAGAGTAGCTTAAACCGTTGTATGTCACAGCTCAATAACCTAATGAAACCTGCTGCCTCTCTAACAAAGAAAAGAGAACGTGCACTAGCTTTGCAAGTAGATGTCAGAAATTAACTACATTTTCTTCTCATTATTTCAAAGAGATCAGTGCCAATTGTTCTATTCTGTTATCAATTAGATGACAAATACACCCTAACGCCAACTTTCTGCACTTAAAGAAAGAAACTCATCAAAAAAGTTCCTTTTAATCCCAGACCCACGGATATTTCTGGCTAGGCACACACTAGAAGATTCTAGCATGCATTATCCATAGCAGATGCTCACAGCTGCATATGCCATAAATAAAATCACAAAGCGAGGCAATGTATGTGTTTGTCAGGTGTTTACAGCATGGACCATTGCTTCTCCAAGATATTAACTGCATTAGGTTAGAGAAGCTGGTCTGCCTATGTTCCAGGATGAAGCATGAAGCAAAATAAGATGAATTTCAACAAAGAGGGGAGGCTGCAGCCGCACTGTGCGTACCAGGCTATTGAAGGAGTCTGGCCAGAGTATGAGTATGTATGTCAGCAGCACATTTTGCTACTGCGGTGCAGTCTAGACACTGCTATAATGAACAACATAATGATGCCTCCTTAGACAAACAGATAATAAACTCTCTGCCTGCAAGGTTTTATTTTTCTGCTAGGGAAGGCAGCTTTGCCTCCACATGTTAACTGGCCCTGTCACAGAGCGGGTAAACCATTTTTTGCACCTCAGTGTGATGCTCAAACAGACTTTCCATCAGCCTCACGAAGTAGTCCCAAAGTGGGAGGCATGCTTAACAATATTAAGGAATACAGAAACACACTCTGAGAAAACCAATTTCCACTGAAGAGAGGATAACCTGTCTGTTTTCCAGTACCAGCTGCTAGGGGTATGGGAAAGAACCAAAGCAGCAGGATTAACAAAAGCAGAGATGCATACAAAAGGAAAAACAGAGGTATTTTGGTGTTTCTAAAAAAAAAGGACGCAAATTAGAATTCAGCGAAACAGGCAGTCTCAAAGAAAAATACATTACGTGACAGTGTTAATTCCACAATGCTGTGGTGAAATGCACACAGCTCTGCAGAGCTTGTTTTATGCCTGCTTTCTTCACGTTAAGAAAACTGTGACACACTAAAGAAAACCTGTGCACAGGGAGGAAGACTTTTTTAACAACGGAGCGAATCCCTGCATGCAACTTTCAACAATAACCACTTGTGGTTTTAATGGTTTTAGAAGGAGAATGGTACAAACCCTCTGGTTTTGTCAATGGAAGACGACTAACTGGTGCTTAGTGTCTCCTGTGGCATGTGACTGTGGATGGCAGATCAGATCCTCCAACAGAATGATTTAGAAAGCTGGAGAAGAGAAATTTCTTGGTTGCTAACAAAAGGAGTGCCAGATTTTGAAAGGTGACGCTGCAGGCTTCCGAGAACGCTTTGCACAGGAGAGATGGACAGAAATCTTTGCAGAATACTTTAGTCTTTCCTCCATGTAATGAGAAAAGGATTTCTGTAAACCTAAGTAATATGAAGAAATCACTGTCAAGAAGCTTGGTGAGGCCACAAAGGAATATGTTTAGATTACATTTAGCATTTGAGTTTCTACAGTTGTCTGCTCTTTGGGAGACATGGGAAACAGGGTGGCTACTTGGCCATTTTGAGCAGATGTTTCTCTCACCAGACCTTGAGCTCTGGAAGGGCTCTAGCATTTGAAGAGCTCATTTGAAACCAACCCGAGACCAGAATTTGAAGGGCTCGGCAGAAAGAGCAGGGTTCAGGAGGGACACCAGTGAGAAAGGAAAAATCTAAGTATGCCAGCAGAGCGTTAATTTTGAGACTCGTCCTCACGTGCAGGAAAAGCAGCCTACCTGAAACAGAGGGCCAAAGAAATGCCTATTGCGCGTTCCTCTCCATCATTAGCCTGCTACTGAAAGCATGGTTTTGCTTTAGACCAGAGTCAATCCCTTGGCGCAGTAGGTATCTGCCACGGGGACGGTGGGACCAATGCATGAGGCTAAAGCCTTGGAAAGCAGCAGCATATGGGCAAAGAGATCCACAGCAATTTCCAGGTAAGTACAAGTACACTGATACAAAGGCATGTGGCATGCCAGATTTCTTAAAAATGGGTCACAACAAATTTACAGCTCCTTGTCGAGGAAAGTCTTAGAGTTTCTCACTCTGCCTTGCTTTATTTGGAAACAAAAGAGAAAGCAAGAGAGAACAACTCCCCATATTTAGAGGTTATCTTGTTTAACAGATTTTCTGTAACGTGTTTTATTAGTGCTTCACTAGAGTTACTTTTGAGAAAATGAAGCTAAAAAGAGACAAAATCATTAGGGTTTTGATAAATACGCACAGTTAATTACATCTGGAAAATCTCTAGCAAGGAATGGTATTTCTCAGAATGAACCAGGCTGGAATGTATACGTGGTG
Organism: Elanus axillaris; assembly: GCA_026212715.1. Taxonomy (NCBI): domain Eukaryota; kingdom Metazoa; phylum Chordata; class Aves; order Accipitriformes; family Accipitridae; genus Elanus; species Elanus axillaris. The sequence goes on from JANZLQ010000065.1 coordinate 601,921, forward strand.
CACAAGTTTCCTTTCGGTTGTTTTCTCCTATGTCTTACAGATGAAAATTAGATAACTCTGCTTTGGGGAAGGGGAGAGAAGCAAGCAATACACCAAAAAGAGAAACAGCATTAAGAGTTCAGATTAAAAAAAGTAAAAAATACACAAGCTTTCATTATCTTCAAATATTTAATGAAACATATTGTTCTGGTATCCTGAGAACTGGTAAAAGCTATTCTCCCGAAAAGCTATTTCTTGTTGCAGCACAGGAAGGGTTAATTCATTCTTTTGTCACTCGACAAAAAAATCAGTGCTCTCTCCAGTGGAGATTTCACCATCAGGGATGTTCAAAATGCCAATTTCCTAAAGCTAATAAACAAAGGGGAAATTATTACTGCTCCTTAGAGGAAAAACCTAAAATACTGTCTCATCAGGTTAGCTCCTAACGAAACAATGCTGTACAGGTCTACTACCAGCACCTGCAACACATCTATGTGAATCTATCTATATTGAGAATAATATTTTCTTCCCCTCACAGCTTGGAAGATAAGTGAAAACCTTGGCTGACTGGTCCTGGCAGTGCATCTTTACATAGATTACAGACTGTTTGTAGTTTCAGGCTCTGGATAGATTTATTTATAATTAACAAATTAGCCTGAAAACTCTTTTCAGAGAATGTCAAATAATTTCAATAAAACCTTTACAATTTGGGAAATGACTGCAGTAACAAGCATTTAGACTAATTATGATGGAGATCCGAGCAGATACTACATTTAATTAAACAGAACGCTTTCAAAAGCACAAATGTAAACCTTGGACACGGTGGCTCATCTGACATGATGAGAGAAAGTTCACAGCTGAAGAATAAGCTAATCCACCTCTTGCATGGTGGTAAACATGGATAATGCACACAGATTCACTTTGGCCATGCTTCAAACTTCCAACTCTTTGTTCTTAAGCCTCACAGGACAGCTTTGAAGTTGAGGGTAAAGCTCCTCTAGCACACCATTACCAAAGAACAACCTTCTGATTATGATCTCATGAAAGTGTAATCAATAACTTACACAAGTTAAAAGCGTGGCAAACAGCAAAAGTCACGTAATTGGGCCTTTATTGAGTCCATGTGTTTCTCTCTGGGCTTTAACTGGCACTCCCATCTAATAAATAGCCCTCCCCAAAATGTAAGCAAAGAACTTTCTCAAAAGTTATGAAATCTCATGGCAGCTTCTGTCAGACTGGAGTCCTTCTAGGGTCTCCAAGGGGGACGCTTCCACTTTCGCATACCAAGTGACAGAAAGTTTGCAGCACCTCTGAGTAAGAGTTTCTTTATTTACTGCTCAGTAGATAATGATCTTTAGCCTCATACTCCCAGCAAATGAGTGTTTAAAAGTTATGGTGAGAAGGTTTTTAAAAAAATTCAACTCCTTCCTGACTGGTTGTTACAAAGACTCTTCCTTAACACTGCTTTCTTTTTAACAATTGCTGCATGGATTTTTCAAATGCCTTTTTTTGTGAATATCCGGAGTAATTTTGTTCTTGTTTTACGGGCTGCCGTTGACCAAACCAAATTCTAGATACTACCATGAACGAAGAAATAAATTTGTTATTTAAATAGAATGTTTGATCAGCATATCTGAAAAGGAAGTTGTGTGTTTGCTGTTGTACCTGAAATCACAGATTTGTCTACTGAGACAAGACCCTGGTATGTGGACATACATGACCGTAATATTTCCATGTGCCACACGGGCCTCTGTATAGTTATGTCCTCCATAACTACACTTTGAATTTTTCAAAGCGAGATGGACCTATCCTCATAGTAAAGCAGGGCAGTGTTATCCTCAGTTTCTGATGAGAAACTGAACAGTTTCTACAAACAACTTTTCCATCTTTCAGGCAGTTTCCATAGGCAGAGTCTGCACAGCTTCATCTCTGGGTTCCAGGACCCATCTCACAGGGTCCAGTCTTTTTGAGTTAAGGTCCAGAAAGTTCCAGTGTATTTCCCAGCCTTTAAAGGAAGCATCTTCCTTAAAGCCAGCTCATCCTCGACTTCCTGTGCGCTCCGAGGAGAGAGACCAGCGCTTGCAGGAGAAAATCCAGCCCAGCCAGAGTCCGATTTACCTGCTGTCTTGAACTGCCTTTTCCCTCTCTCCCGGGTACAGGCGGAGTCTATGCGCAGCGCGGACGTCTCCAGGTGCCCTTGACTCTGCCGAGTCTCCGCGCTGGTTTTAGCAAAGTCTCACCCCGGACCGGCGGCGAGTCCTGAATTTCACCCCGGCAGATGGGCTGCGCCGCTGAACACAGAGGGTTCTCTGCACTTGGTATCATTTCACTGAGTTTTAGCGATGTTTATTTGGAGAAATCCTGTCATCAGAAATGTCTTCCTTCTGCCCCTAGCCACTGCTAGCGTACCAACCCCTTCCTGCTCTTCAAGGTCTGTCATTTTTGCCTTCCCCTTCTTCTTGTCACAGTCTTTCTTTAGAGGGGATTCAGATGATGAACATGGCAAAAAACCACACCGGCTTTCCTTTTTTCTCCTTCTGCTATGCTCCCTTTCTTCAACGGGATTAAGAAAGGGTCCTGGCACTTCCTAGGTCAGAAGTTTTGTGCAAACAAACTTGGTGAAAGATAAAAGTAGTGCTCTGATACAGGCAGTGCTGCCACGAACAGGGCAATCCTCCACTGGAGTAAGACAAAAGAAATTAGGAAGGGTTATGACAGTCAGGGTCAAGTTGAGCCTCCAGACGAACCCTTTGCACACACTTGCAGGAATGAGTCCTACTCAGAAAGGCATGAAGTTTACTTTGGGAAAGCTACGTCCTTCTGTTTGTTGTTGTTTTGTTTTGTTTTTTTTTACTCTGGATAATGTGACCTATCATCTGGCAGTATAAATCCTGACAGGGAGGGCCAGCAGCTGGAAGTTCCCCAAAAGAATATTTTGCAGAGAACCTAACCTCTTTTTTATTAGAGAAAACGGCAGTGGGACAGTTCAGCTTCAGACACGAACGTGTGGACCTCCCCAACCCCAAATTTACCTCTGAAGAAAAACAAGTGAGAGTCTGATGACAGCAGAAGTCTATACTCTGCATTGAGATAACTGCCCCATTTGGGATTGAAGAGTTTTGCTATGACCAGAGATGTAATTTATTCCTCGACGCACAGCTACGGTAAATCTGGTCTGCTCTTGCAGACTGAGGCCAAATCATCCTTTTTGTCACTCAATACATCCCAGATGTGCTGACAATCCCTAACTTCTGTTGGAGTCAAAGGCTGCTGGAGGTTCTCCAAATCCCCCAAACCAGCCTTTATTGACTAAATGAATTGAGTAGCCCTGGTCTGAGTGTGGTCTACAGTACTTTTAGGAGGAAAGAAACACTGGAACAGAATGACGACCTGCACCGCAAACCTTGCTGAGCTGTTGGGTCTGCTCTCTGCATCACTACAGGGCACAGAAATGCGGTGCCTGGCACAGCAGCCTGTGGGGTCAAACCCTCCCTGTCTTCTGCAGTGGGACTTGCTGTAACACCAGTCAGCGGAGTCAATTTTGTTTGGTTCTGCTTGAATTTCTGCTGGTTAGAAGACACCTGGGGTTTGGGTTGTTTCTCTGTTTTGATGTGATTTGCCACATTGTCTGTAGCTCGCAGGGACTACACCAGGGCAGCTCAAGGCAGCCCAAGACTGCGCTGTCACAGACCTACCCTCTTCAGACATGGCCGCGTGATGAGCTAACCAAGACAGGAGATCAAGTTAAAAATCACTCACTTCTTTCTGCAGGGCTAGTCTTCAGCCAGAGCAGCTCCCTGAGCGGCCACATCAGCACTGGCACAAGAAAGAGAACGGAAATGTGTGACCAGGGATGGGAAAGAAGATGGGATGGTGTCAGCCGCTAGCCTGGCTGAAGCTGTTGTAGAATGGCACTGGAAGCGAGGTGAATTGTTCCCGTGCTGTTGGCAGATGTGAAATTTCATTATCCTGGTGCAGGGAAGCTGCAAAGCTGAGAATCAGCAGCAAGAAGATGGTTCCTCCAACGCCCTGCTGAAACCAACAGACCCTGCACCCAGATAGGGCACGTGCATTTCCGACGGCACTGCCAGGACCGTCGCGTGGACACAAGGCGCTTTATCTCCGAGAAGAACAAAAAATCCAAACACATGATCCCACCCTCATAAGTGTCTTGCTATTGTTCATTACGGTTATACACTGGGGATAATTCAAGTTGACTCAGGTTTGTCACATTTTTAAGCTTGAGGCAGTTCCGTGTTTACAGTTTTCTTTGGAGCAACACCAGATTACAAACACATTTCTGAAACGTGACCAGGGAGCTGCACTCTATAAATGGAATACGACACTCAGGACACCGAGACACGTGCCAAGCTCTGCCTTTCCCGTCGTGGCATGCCACTTAGCTGTGCTGTGCAGCCGAACTGAGGACAGGTTGCAGGTCTCTTTCCAAGGGGCTGTCTCGCCACATCTTAGGAAAACGTTGTACAGAATGTTACAGAAGGGACTGGACAAGGATGCTGCACCAGGAGGTTTTTGTGATCATACCAACCACACATACAGTTTGCCAGCGAGGAAATCCACTGGTCAGGGTAGGACCTGCCTCGGCGAAGGACAATGCTGTTCTGCTGCGAAGGCTCCTCCAAGAGCCTTTGGCGCGATGATGGTGGAGCACACAGCATATGGGCTCCCTCCTGTGGATCTCCTCAGTGGTACCAGAGAAGGACCAGGCAAGCACGGCTCAGGAGAGCTGGAGCTGAGGAAGACGCTGCACAACCTGCTCATCTCTTCATCTCTTCAGCTCTGCTGGGAAGAAGGACTCTCCCACACAGCCCGCCAGCACGCGGGGAAGGAGATCCCGTCTCTGCTCCACTCAGGGCAAAGAGATACACGGCTGCCGAGGCAATGGGATTAAGTTTAGGCAATGTGCAAACTATTTTCAAACTTCCAAATCTCTGAGGAACAAAGTGGGGTTTTCCCCTAATCCTTTCTATCTTTCAATCTTTTTTTTTAAGGAAACAGAGGAAATGCGATACAAAAGCCACTTGTGTTGATAAAAAAAAAGTTTCAAGTCCTTTGGTGTCCAGCTAAACAGTCAAAAATCAGGAAAAACCAGTGACTAATGCTGTACGTACAGACTTAACTCCGTCCCTGTTTTTACAGGACATTAAAACCTCACTAGGTACCTGAGCCCACACTAATTCTCATCTATGAGACATAACATCATGCAGCTGCTTCTGTAACCATTAATCTCACACAACCAAAAACTGGTGCTGAAGTCCTGCAGGTTTGCGCAGAGTGAATGGCTGTTACAAACGCTGAGTAGCCTTTGGAAATCCGGCCCATTAAGTCAACAGGACACATTAATATGCAGATACACGGTAAACCGCACAGTTGCAAGCTGTGCAGTACAAGAGAGGCAGAGGTCTAGGGAAAATATGCTTGCACATGAAGGCCAGCTACCTTCATGTAATAGTTTGTTGCTGTGACCTTTCATTTGTATTTAATAAACTGAGGTGAACACGAATTAGGGGTGACAGAAACTGGAATGCCACAACTTGCTGACCATGAGATTCATGAGAAATGTTTTTGGGGGCAAATCTGTATGGAAAAAACTCTCAAGCCTAAACCATGCTGGTCATATGCAAATATCCACATATGCTTTCAAATGCAGATTTTTAAAGTAGTAGAAATCTGTTTTCAGAAAAATTATGATTTATCTGTAGGCTATGAACATACTCCTGAAGGACAACAGGTGAACAACGCACCTCAGTTAGAAGGTCCATTTTCCATGATACGCTGAAAGGTACATCTAGTTAACAGCTGAGTTTTCCAACATGCAGGTTGCACAAATTTTAATCCAAGGCTTTTTGCTTTTTCAGAGATATATCTTAAAATATTTTCAATGCATTGAGAGTGGTCAGTAGTTCAACTCGTGCTTGCCAGAAATATAACTTGGGCTTTACCACAGGAACTAATGTAAGTATACCATTACTAAATCTGGCTTATCTGGAAGCCTATAATCAGAGATGAAAAGAAGGTTCACCTAAACATCTCTGCTGCTTGATTATTGTCAGAGTAGATACTTAGGCATTTAAAGTAAACTGTCGTGTGAATGTGGCTGGGGTAGCAAAACCAGATTGGTTGTATAGGCAGCATAATTATGTGTGGAACAGTGCTGCAAACTCTCAGTAACTGAATACCAGTTCAAGAAATTCTGCTCAGGTTATAAGAAAAGCTACAGCCCTCCTTTCTATGTCTCACCAGGCTGAGGGAAGCCCCTGTGGACTGGCTGCTTCCTCCACCTTCCCCTCTCCCAAGCGGAATAACCAGGCACCGCCAGAGCAGGAGATGGGCACGACTCTCCCCTCAGAGCAGAGAGGCTTAGTTTGGGGATCCTCTTCTGTTTCGATGGGGAGTGGTTATAAGGAATCTGAGAGGGAAGAACGGCAATGGCGATCCCTTCCTTTCCATGTCTCACAAAACTGGCTTTCTGCTTCCCACCTTTCACGAGACCTCTGGCCTAGGGAAGGGAAGAAATCCTGAAGAACCTGGGTACGCTCCATCACCTGGTCTAAACCAAGAAGTGGGGAAAGACCTTACTGCAGTTACCTCAATCTTTGCAGACAGGGACGTGAAAAATGTATAAACCTAGAGACAGAAGTTTCTGTTGGAGTTGGTGGGGTTGGAGAGAGGTGGAGAAGCAGAGATTTCACGAGAATTTGCAGAGGCTGCGAGCTCTATACTTCCAGGTAGCCATTCCTCCTGCCAGCAAAGTTTCAGATCCCTCATCCTTTTAAATATTTCTCCATTCATTTAATTGAATGAACTTACACTGCTTGATTGCTTCTTACAGGATGAGAAAACCTTCCTTCTGGATGAATAAAGGTCTTATTTATATAAGGGAAATACTTAGCAACGTTTTAAATCTTGTAATTCTGTTGTTAGGTTTCAATTAATTGCTGTCTAAACAAATCATTGTAACAGTGGCATCATGGCACCAACTATATAAATGATGACGTTTACTTGACTGCAAATGTTTGGCAGGACAATTAAAAAGGGTCCATTAACTAAACATGATATTCACACTGACACAATTCAGACGTAAACTCCATTAGTGGGCAGGGTAAGGTACACTGTCCCATCACAGGAAAGCTACTGTTAGGTCAAGTAAAAATGTGAAACCCAAGTGGTTCTTGATGTGATGAAGGCGTCTAACTTCTGTCTGTAAGGGACAGTATAAGCTTCTCCATCCTGTACCTAATACCAACATGTCACAGCTCTGACCGGAGGGGACAACGTGTTGGGTCATAAGCTTCCAGCTACGCTCCTTTGCCAACACAGAAACCGGATCATGCCCACGCAATCTGAATAGATGTTCCTGTGCAAAACTGGAAGGAGGGAGATTAAAAAAAAAAAAAAAACCAGCACAAACCAAAAAAATACATCAGCCAAGGTAATGGTTAACATGCCCTGCTAGCAAATTATTTCCCCATCTCTTAATATGGCTATGCATTTCATCTGTTGTTGCTTGTGATTACAGACCCGGGTAACTGTATTTTGCCTCTCTTTCCTCCCTGGCAGATGGTGGTGTGCTCTGCTGGGCAACCTGCCTGTTCTCCCTCCAGGTCCCTGTGTGGAATACTGCAGGCACATAGCTGCTTGCAGCTATGCGATGTACCTGTGGCTTCACAAGGAAAAAATAAATTTGTTTCAACCTGGTCACTCATACGGACTCTCTTTCAACAGTTCAATTTATTTCCCAGAACCTCTGTGAGAAAGAGAACTGGCTAAGGCTCAAACTTGGAAAAATGCAAGCAGTGTTTACTGCAGTTTAAGAGGAGCACGCAGGCTGAAGCTAGTACTTGTACTCCAAACTGAAGGTGTTCAGTGGACTTATTATTTGCCTGTGCAGATTTTAGTCCCATATTCCCATTGCCTATACCAATATTCACACATTTGCAAGTTGAGGGCAAGTAGAAAACATTGCAGGGAGAGCCCATCTTCTCCTGCTCATCAACAAGTTGCGATCTCTCCATGTTCTCAGAAAAAAAATAGGTTCATAATGGCAGTCCTGAAAGCTCTGAACTCGTTCTCCGAGGGTCGGGATGGTCCGAGAGCCTGCCCTCTCCTCCTCTGGCCACCCACCACTGCGAAGGCTGGCTCTGCTGCTCCTGCTACTGGTTCCTGTGCTCAGAGCTGGTGACAGGTCTTCTCATTAGTGGGCTGCTGGTTGGGGAGTTTGCTTTCCCTGGTGATGGGCCAAAACCTGAGGCTGGGAGATTGCCAGGTTTGATGTCAGGCATATTTATTTCCTTTAGGATTGGCCGGGTTTAGCTAGCTGTTTATCCAGGCTAAGGGGCAACTTCACAGGATTTGTGAGGCCAGCTCTGAAAGCACTGTTTGGTCTCTTAAGTTATTTATTGAAGTATTTGGCAGTGATGGCGGCAAGTGCTGAAGCAGCTGGAAGGTAACTGCCCACTTTTCCTCGTACGGCCAAACAAGCTGGATTCCACCAGTCGGTTGCAAAACAAAGCAAACTTTCATACGAGAAGCAAAAAAACTGTCCGTTCTTTGCTGTGCATTTTGGGTGACTGCACGTTCCACCACGTTTGGGCTACAGTCTGACGTAGTGAAGAGTTTGGCCACAAATAAACAGTTAAAAAGCAAAACAAGCAAACAAAAAACACCAGCAAAACAAAAAATCCAACATGGTTGAACAGCAGAATAGAAGAGACTAGTAAAAGCAAAGTAGCATCTTTCAAAAGGTGGAATTTGTACATGAACAGGAAAATAAAAGAAGAACAAACCCTGGCAAGCCAAGTGTAAAGCCACAGGAAGGCGAAATAAAAAAGGCTTTGGGATGCATTTTCTTGAAAGCTTTAAAAATCCTAATCAGGAACTCACTGCTCTGAGCAGAGGTATACAATACTTAAAATTCTGTTCAATGTGATGCAAGTACCTACTACATATCACTGTTCCGAAAGCTCTAGGTCACACCATATTCCTTACATACCTGCACACCCTAGGAAGAGTGTGGCTTCTCACATTTGTTTTACACGTACATAATTCACTTTGCTAGAAGCAAGTCATTTCTACTCATAGCTACCCAAAAAAACCTCTTTGGAAAGCATGACACCAGCAGAAGAAGTTAAATACATTAAAAATTCTTCCAGTTAGTTTGCGTTATGGTTAGCTCTTACTTTTCATTCCGTGGCATCGCTTGTGATGGCATTAACTATAGACCACAAAGAACATAGTTGGGAATCTGTCTGTAAAAAAGAGGTGATGTTGACAGAAAACGTTTTCACTTCCACAAAGAAGATGAAAGCAACAGAGCCTGGATTTTATATTTCAGAAAAGCTGCTAGTAGCATGGGGAGAGAAATCTGCACTTTTTTCACAAAATATGGTCTTGAAGTTTGGGGTGCCCTGTTAATTCCAGTGCTCTTCAACAGTTATGTCATACAATGTGGCTACCAATGTAAAAGTAGTGGAAATACTTTATTACTTAAGCTTTTTTGTTAAAAATGTATTAGAAAATTTATAGAAAGGATAAACAATGAAAATCTGGAAGAATGGTTTATTTAACGCAGCTTTACACTGCTGTGTAAAAAGAGTAATTGTGTAGCGTACACATATACCATGTAAATTACTATGGAAACCAGATGTAGCTTACACTACAAGGTGCCTTGTAACTTATCTCTGCTGAGCACTAAATCCCCCCCCCAGA
>JANZLQ010000065.1:655438-670037 GCA_026212715.1 Elanus axillaris
TGATGAACTGACCCCAACCCCCATTCCCCGTCCCCCTGTGCTGCTGGGGGGGGTGTTAGGTAGAGAATCTGGGAGTGAAGTTGTGCCCGGGAAGAAGGGAGGGGTGGAGGGAAGGTTTTGTGAGATCTGGTTTTATTTCTCATTCCCCTACTCTGTTTTGATTTGTAATAAATTGAGTAAATTTTCCCCAAGCTGAGTCTGTTTTGCCCGTGACGGTGATCAGTGAATGATCTCTCCTGTCCTTATCTGGACCCACAAGCTCTTTGTTATATTTTTTCTCTCCCCTGTCCAGCGAAGGAGGGGAAGTGATAGAACGGCTTTGGTGGGCACCTGGCGTTCAGCTATGGTTGACCCACCAAAAGTGTGAGTTAAAATAATGAATTACAAGGATTTTTAGTTTTTTTTGTGATAGATAATTTTGGAGGAGAGTCCTTTTTTTTTTTTTGCTCACTTTAACCACTATGTATTTGTGAAGGAGAGGCAATCATTGACTGATCTGGATTGCTTCATAAATTCAGTGTTGTAATTTATCCGAATAAGAAGTTGCTCACATGTGGGATTGACTTTACAATGGGATTGTTATACTGCGAAGATCTAACACCGCCGTTGCCTTCACTTAATTGCTGTACTGCCCTAGTGTATGTAGAATTGCAGCTGACAGTTTTCAGTTTTCACCTTTGCAGGCATGGAAGTACTGCATTTGTTTGTTCCATGGCTTTCCTCAGTGCTAAAATATATGTTGAGTACACTGAAATCTATACACTGTTGTGTCTTGTGCCCTACCTCCCTCCCCCATGCCCTCCAATCTAAAAGCATATAATCAAGATTTCATGTATGCTCAATAAGATTGACCTTGGGAAGAGACCATGATTACATAATTATCCTGTCTGGATAACTAATGATCAAACTGGGAGGTTGGCAGTCATCTAGAGCCTTGGCTGTCTTTCTCTAATCCTATTTTAGGCTATTTAGATTACAAGTTTAGTGTACTGGGAATGTTCTGCTGAGTTAGTGAATGAAATACATACAAGCTTTGTAAAGTTGGTAGCTTGATAATCTGGTAGGCGGTGTCCGAGAGCTTGCACCTATGGAATGAAATCATGGAAGTGGTACAGGGCTTGGTTTACAAGAGTGCTTGAACATCATCTGCTTCTATGAGTTTTAATTAATCTGATCTCTGAATGAAGTACTCAGATGTCTGTGAAAACCTGTCCCTGTGTTTGGGTGGGTTTGTATTTATTTTTTTTTCTTCCCGTTTCCTGTGTCAGAGGAAGCTAAAGTGCAGCTTGCTGTTGGGTAGGTAGCATGCTTAATTTTCTTCTGAGCTCAGGCACGTAGAAAGTTGAACTGCAGGGTTTCAAAATGCACAGAATTCTTCCCAGACTGAGATTTCTTCCAGATTCTCTATGCAGATGCATCAGACTTAAAACAAGGGGAAAGTACTCTTTTTCTGTTGGAAGAACTCTTACTTTTTGTAGAACTGTATATGGAGCAGTGTGCCCTTTCAAATGCTACCTGTTCCTGCTATGCTTTCAACGTCAGTGTGATGACATTCACAACCTAGACCTTCAGTTTTGTGTCGGGTCTCCCGAGACAGATTTTTCTTTTATTTTGTTTTTGTGCTTGGTGAACTATGTGGTCAGTAGAAGCTTCATTTCTTGTTTGAATAGCACGTGAAACTGTTAGTATCTGTACAAGCTCAAACTGGGTGAAACGAGCTTAGAAAGGCGAGACAATATGCTTCAGGGGTGATGGCTTCCTCTTCAGTTACCGGCTGGTTGCTCTTAAGTGGAAGCATAGCACAAATTACTTGTCTGATTTCAACTTCTCTTCCTCGAAGAATATATTTTTGCAGCCAAGAGGAATATAATAGATGAAGTTACGCTTTCAGGAGCTCTGGAAAGTGTTTTGTTTAGAAGGGAGGGAATTGTCATTTAGTCACACTGCACTTTTCATCTGAGCTGTCAGTGTCATCTCTTACACTTGTCAAAACAGAAAATGCTGATGAGTGGTTCAGCTTTGTGTTGTATGGATTATTGCTTAGTAAAACCAGTAGTTTTACTTTTTTAAACTAGACACTAAAAAATATAAAACCTTCAAATTATGATGTCAATGCAATTGAGCCCTTAAAGCAAGGGTTTGGCAAATGGCAAGCATGGTTTTGTTTGCATGGAAATAGCTGTGAATTTTGCAAATATACAAGATTCTGCTTTAACTTAAATGCTAGTGTAGTGCATTATCAAATGCAGAGTTAAGTCAAAGCTTAATAGCTGTCTAATTGTTATTTGTCAGATTATGGACTTGTTTGTTATTATCTAAAGATCACAGTGCTGTCATGAAGCTACAGTGCTAGTATACCTTTTTAGTATTTTCAGACTCTAGAATGAATTAATTTTTTTCTCTTTTTTTGACAGTCAAGAATCCCTTCAGTGAAGAACTAAAAATAAAAGTAAGTAAAACCACTTAATATTGAGATTTTAGTCTGTCAAATGATTGTATAAAAACAATATAGATCGGTTCAGAAGGATGCAGTTTCAGATGTTTTGCATGAGATGAATGCACTTCTTGAAAAACAAAAAATCAAAACAGAGTTTCATCTTGGGAAATGTAATAGGATTACAAGATTTGGCTGTGGCATGCTGGATGCTTCATATACTAAGAAAATGTTACATAATTTGTGTTGTAGAGCGATGAGGAAGAAATGTGGTGTCGTAAGTTTTGAGACTAAATTTATCAGTTTGTCTCTTACTGTTACTGTTTCTCACTGTCAACCTTGAAAGACAGCTGATAAGAGATGATTGACTTGAAACACCAGGATCTTACTTAATGCCATAGGAGAGCAAGGGTTAGCTTCCTTCAGAAAAGAGATTTAAAAGTTGGGTTTTTTCACACTGATTCTGTTACCTGTTCCTGTATTCACTCTTTCAACTGGAATATCGGGATAACCATTTTTGAGATATCACCACTGAAGGTATCGGTCTTATAGCTCTGCAGCATGCGTTTTGGGGGTTCTCTCTTCTGGCCTTCAGTCTTTCTGCCTGGACTGTAAACATAGTGACCTGCTTTTCTTAGGCATATATAAGCAAGTTTTGCAAGATAATTGTGTGTTGTTTTTTTTTTTTTTTGTCTAGGATTGAGCTCTCCAAAAGTGAATAGTTGTGTATTCTAAGTAGGTAGCCTTGGCTGGTTTCCTGGGTGGAAAATGTCTTGAACAAATTGAATTTTGTGGGGTAAATTCTGAGGATTCTTTCAGAAGGGAGAATGCATCTTGTGCACTGGACTTGGCAGCTTGGGAACCTGTTTTGTGTATTACCTTCCTCTGTGTTTCTTCTGTTCTGTTCCATAGTAGTCCTACTCCATGTTTGATTGTTTCTTAGCTACGAAGGTTACGCTGTTCAGCTCTTTCTTTTAAGAGGTCCGACCATTAATCTGTGAAAAAGAATTTGTTCACAAAAATGTTTCCCTTGTCTGTTTCAGTGTAGCTATTGGTGAAATCTTGGGTGTACCTACTGGCAAATTAATGAACCTTGGAGTGCTGCTGTTGGGGGATGTGTGGTAGAGGACTGATTTTCCTCTTCTGCCATGCCTGGTGTTTTCCAGCCAGGAGATAAGTTAATAAAGTCAGTTTCCTGGGGAGTACCAACTATATCAATTTAATCTCAGTGATGGTTTTGTAGGACCAGAATAGGGAGAGGTGATGCTGGTGATTGTTGATATCGTCCATGGGAATTAATTTGTCAAATGTTTGCTGAATGAAAAGTGTTCTGCTTTTTGGTAGCAGTTTTCTTCCGGAAAAAAATGTGGAGTGTTTGAATTTTAAAATTGTCTGATAGTGCTGGTGCTTCAGGGAATTAAACTTAAAATACGTTATTTTTTTCAGTGTGAGTATAATCAGAGGCACAAACTGGAAAATTACCTTCCTTGCATATTTTCTGAATAAAGGCTGTAGTCTTATCTCAGTCATTTGACTCTATCCCAGGAGTCAGAGCCAACTTCAAAACCCCCCCAACGTTTCAGAATGCCCTTTAGTACTCAGTGATTGTAATTGCATGTTCCTCATCTTTGTATTTTAAATAATTCCTTCTAATAGAAAATGTTTGTTGATATATTTCATTTAAATTGCTCAATATTTTGATAAGTTTGACTCCTCTGTAAGTAACAATTATATGACATGCATGCTTGTTTTGGGAATTAGGCCTTTTTATACTAGTGGCATATCCAGAAATATCAACAAGATTGTATAGTCCACAGCTTTCCTGGTGTTGGTTGGTTAGGGTTTTTTTGGTATGGCTTTTTTTTTTTATTTAAGTTACTGTGGTTTGACGGTAGTCAACAAAACTCTTAGTTTGCTATGAATTTCATGCGGGAATATGACCAGGTGGTACTTTAGTGTGGCTTGTATGAAGTGTCACTGCACATCTATAAAGAATAAAACTGTTTTATTTTTACATAGTAGCTATCAAAAAAACCCAAACCCACCAAACTTCTTTTGGATCATTGCACTGTTCTCTCAGTAGTATTTAAATAACTTTTTGAGCTGTTGGTTTCTAACTGGCAGATCGTCACAGTCCAGAATGCAGTCTAGTTTAGTTTCAGTTAAGATCTGAAAAATCAATGTTGTGAATGCTTTGATTCAAAATCTATTGATTGCATCATTGTTGATGTGTGAAACACTACAGCTTTCCACTTGCATGTGTAAAACCATTTTTTTTCTCATGGTATATAAAGATTTTGGGGGCAAATAGAAGAAAAATGTATTTCTACTAACATTTTTTTTTAACATTGTGTCTTTCTAATTCTAGGAAGATGAAATAAGTCTCATGATGAACAGCTTATATGCACTTCATGATAAACTGGCACAAGTAGCAGGTAACGCTTTAAAAATATTGTGACTAAGTGTTTTGGCAACAGCTACAAAGAAGTCTGTGCTCAGATAGTGATTTGCCACAACTGGTATATGCTGGGGCCCTGATAACCATTTAGAGTTCCATTTGGAGAAACTAAAGTCCCGTTTCTAGTTCACTTTACATTACCTCTTTCACCAGCGTAGCGCCTTTTGTTGCAGTGGTTTTTACTTAATGGGATAAGCTATTGATCCTGTATAGTTTTTGATCTAAATGTCTTAATGATTCACTAGGCTGATTTCATTAAAAGGTTTAAATATGCTATATGTGGAGAGGAACATGTATTTATTTTAAAGGTAGTTATTTCACTATGGTGGAAAAATGTCTGCAAACCAAAATACTTTGCAGTAATCAGAAAATGGTTACTAATACAATGAACAGTAGTGGTTGAACAAGATCGCCTTGTTAGACAAAGCAGTCCAACTTAACCATACTAATTATATAGTAGTGAAAAGTGCTGTATGGTAATGTGTCGGAGATGGTGTTTTAGGATCAGTATTAATTATTGCATATTCAAAGTAAAAAATACAGTGTTTTTGCCTAGAGTCATAATTAACACAGCTTTAAACTGCATAGATATTTACATATCATAATCACGAAATGGTAAAGTTAAGACTGTATTTATAACTTTGGCATCTGGTGAGTGTGAGTTACAGCAGAATCTATTTCATGTCTATTAAGCCATTTATTTATCATCTTTGCTTATTTAATCCATAATGCATTTAGGAGGCAGTGGTTTCAGTTTTTTTTGGGTTTTAAGCCTTACTGTTCTTTGTGCCAACTATTTGTTTTGCAACAGCAAGTTTCACCAAGAAGGCTTTTCCACTTATCAGGTGCTACAGACATTTCTCAAACATTAAAAAATGTGGAAACAACTCTGTCAGATATGAGGGTGACAATTTAATGTGTCAGGGCTATATAGGAAATCTGTGAGAAATTTGAGCAGCTCTGTAATGCCTCTAAATTGCAAGAGTAATCTTCCTGCAGAAGCTTTTTGTTTCCAGAGCATTTTCAGTATCTGCAATGAATAAAATAGATGTTTGGACAAACCCCACATATTTCTTCTTGTTTACGTTATTATTTTAACACAAAATAGTGAGACAATGATGTTAATCTGATGTTAATGCTTTAGTCTTCATTTTGTTGCTTTCTGACTGCGAATGCCTTGCAGCGTTGATCTTTCACAGATCAATTACATCTTGATACATTTTAATCTGTTTCAAACTATTTCATACTTAATAGATGGTGGTAGATAATTCCGTGCTATAAATCATTGGGGCCAAAAGAATTTTTTTCCGTGCAGGGTAGCCAACCTGTGGTGTGTAGGAATGTCTTATGAGACCCACAGCTGCGTGCAGTAGAGCACTGGCTGGCGTGCAGTGGAAGTAATGGGTTATGCTGTTTCTCTCCCTCTTTTGAAAAGAAAATACAACAGCTTGTGGTTCCCTCAGTGTCATCTGGCCCTCCAGTGGCCGTACAGTAAACAGTGTTCTTGCCTGGATGAAAAGGTTTGGCACCTCAGTTCTACGTCAGTGAAAGAAAGGGAGTTTCTTCATTAGCTGGGGCTTGCTTATGTGCACACACGCTTACAAAAACATTTACCTGTCTGCCTTACGAGAGGAATTTGTATGCCCCAAGGTGACCACTTTCTTCCCCAGTTCTCAGAGGTGTGTTAATCTCTATTAATTAGTCTGTTCCTGGCCAGGAGAATATTCAGTACTTACTTTCAAAAAATACAGCTATACTTTCTGGTTAGATGATCCCCCAGACTGAAGCCGTGTTGTGAGATCACCTGGCTGCTCAGCAGAGTAGCTTTCATGCCGGCTGAAGAATGACCTAATTCATCTGTACTTAGAAGCTATCCTCAAATGCCAAGTTTCTTAAGGTATGAGAGGAAGAAGTCTGCCGTCCGTTTTTGAGTACCGTATTGATGTAGACCTGCCACAATATCTGGAAGCTGTTCGAAAGTCATAGAACAGAGAAAGCTGCTGGAGAGATGCAGGGTTTTAAAGTGTTGATCTTGTACACAGTGCACCACTTCAAACGGCAGAGAAGTAAAGGAATGTAGTTTTACTAAAAGTGGTGCTTTTCAGGTCTCTCTGTCACATACTTGGAAAAGTTTCTCTCATTTCATACTTGGCTATGAATCATTTGTTCATGTTATAACTATTAATATTAAAAAGGCAGGATGGAAACTTGCAGCAGTCTGTTCTGTTAAGCTCTATTCAACATCTTGACTACCGTGAAGATGGTCACTTCAGAATTTGGTTTCTTGCCCTCTTCGTTTTATTAGACTTCCTCCATTTTTACCGAGCTAGTTTCTTGCCTTGTCAACTTCAATTGGAGAGCAAGTGTTGTGGCTTCTATTTTAGAAGGTAAAACACTGAAAGTTGTTTGAAGGAAGAAAAAGGGTAACAGTTTGTTAATTTTATTTGACTTAATATATACTATGTTCCAACTGTAGATGCCTATTCTCTAGTGTGGAGCTCTGATATGATGTAAAATGATTTAATTATCCTATATAAAAATAGATTGCCTTTAATGCATCACTGTTCTCAGAATTACTAGTCTGCCAAACCTATGGTGAGTAATGCCTACCTCACAAACTAGAGGGAGAAGGAGTATCTTCATCCAGTTCTGAGTTGAAGTTTGTGTTCCTATGTTCTTGTGTAATGGTTCAACCTTTCTTCAAAACAGCAACTCTTTACAGACAGCATATATTTCAGTGCCTAACACTTTCTCCTAAACCAGATTATGTGCTTTATTTAAATTAGACGTCCTTCAGGCATATGTTAATTACTGGATGTCTTGGTCTTTCATGGAGAGACTTCAGTAGATCACAACCATTTTCAGTAAGGCTTGCAAAATGGATAAACCTAACTGCTATATCCACAAGAAGCAGCCAGCTACCCATGGGTATGACCCTTCTTTCTCGTACATAAGGAATTTTTATTTAGTTAGACATTTCTTTTGCTTGGCATTTTCCACAGAGTGATGATCTATCAGATTGGGATGGCTTCCATCTGAGCTAGTAGACAGCATGGGTCCTTGAGATGCAGGAGTGAATTAGGCTTCCGTGTGTAATAAGGCTTACTGATACATCTGTGGCTGAAGAAAATCCTGGCAAAACACTAGATGTTACTTAATATTAATTTCAGGTGTCAGCTACTGTATTGGATTGCTGTCACAGGCTCTCTGTTCTGTCACTCTCCTTAAACTTTAGTTCTTTAGGTAATTGATACTGTGCTGTTTCCAACCAGTGATTTAAAGACTAGCCAGTTCTGGTTTTCTGCAGTGTTATTAAACAAAGTTCTGCTCCTGCTTTTCTTCAGCTACCCACTTTAGTGTCCTGCTGCAAGTAACCTGTAAGCATGGGACCTGCTAAACAAATGTTTTGTATGCCATTTGCTTTTTGTATTGGGAGACTGTATCACATCAAGGTATAAGCTAGCAACCTGTGCTAAATCCTTGTGTTCCTTAAAGTATTACATTTCCACTGGCTTTTGGTCCTGGTACTTTTAAGAGAATTATTTACATTGTAAAGCAAATATTTTAAAATTCTGAATATTTCTGTTGACTGTATATGGTGCAGCTCATAAATTCAGCTAAATGCCCAAATGAAAGTCAGTTTCAAATACTCTAGCCTGCATGGAAAAGCAGATTTGACTTTACTTTCAGTACTGAAAGCAGTTGTGAGAGCAGATTTAAATGTTTCTTTAGAACTGAGCCTTTAGTTGCTTTTTGTTAGTGTTTCTAAAAGAACAACTCAGCTTCTTATGTGGCTTGCCCAAGTACTCTAACATAAGCTAAAAGGTAATTTTGTGATCCTTGTTGGGATATGTTACTTCTCCCCTCCCTACAAAGGCAAGTAGAATGGTTCTCTGGTTGCACTTGAAATTGAAGCGATCGGTGCCCAAGAAAAGTTTGAGCACAAAGATCCATGCTTTCTGTAAGCTCACAATAGGCATTTTAACAGAGGGGCAGTTTTTACAAAGAGCTTAGATGTCTCTTGCAGCAGACCTGTGTAAAGGTTTGGTTGTTTTGGGTTTTTTTTGCCTCTGCTTCAGTTTTATTACTGGGATATAGGGCCTCAAATGGAACAGTTGGGAAACATTTTTGGCTCAGACTATGGAAAGTGGGTTTCCAAGCCAAGTGGTTAATGATTGCACCAAAGTTATTCAAAGTAAGCCTTCATTTGCAGAACTATTAGCTAAAGCTTGACTGAAATGGCATATAGGAATATCCTGCTGTTTGCAGTAAAACATAAGGTTGTCTGACTTGTGAATTGCCTAACTTTCTGCAGGCTTTCAAATTCAGAATTTCTCAGAAGAAAGCTGTTAAATGGTTCTCAGCAATAGATGGGTTGGAATGAGAAAGTGCATCTTCAGCAGCTTTTTGTACAGGACTGAAACTCCGTAAGTCTGATTAGCTTACTCGTTTCAGGAGCGTGAGGCAAGATAAAAGCGATTTTTATTCCCCTCCTGCCCTGCCCCCAGCATTGCATGAAGGTAATTTGAACTGATGGGCCTTTGACATTGTCAAGGCCTAGGCAGCAGAGGGGTTTAACAGCTAAAAACTTGTTCAGAGGCAACATAGCCTGAAAAAAATTTCAGAAGCGGGACTGTGAGGAAGCAGTCTGCTGGTTTTTGAAGATGAGACCATACGCTGTGAAGTCAGTGTGTTGGCTGCGTACTGCAAAAACGTAATTCCTGGAGGAAGGCAAGTAAGATTAGAATTTAAAACTACCAAAGTAATCTAGTAGTCCCCCACCTGAGGGAGCTTTTGTCCTCTTGTAAGAGGTAATACAGTGTTCTCATAAGATTGGAGATCCAAAACTAATCCTGAAACTTGTTTTTAAGCATTAATTTTTCACAGTCCGGTCTCCTGCTTGTGTGGTTTGTTTGGTTTTCTGTATATTAACCTCACCCTTTCTATTCTTTCTTGTTTATTTCATGAATGGGCTTTCCTGCTTGTCTAGATAATTAAAAACCAACAAAGAAGAAACCCAAAAGCTCCTAAGCAGAAGGGTCTCATTCCCCTGCTTTCACAGGCTGTTTTGTTCACTTGAATTATGACTAAAATGCTTTTTCTGTATTAGACCCCCAGGAAGACTTCAGGTCTTACCAAACAACAAAAAAAGCCTTAAATGGATGAATACCTATCAGACTTGCTTGTGTCATACAGCTTAGTACTTGATGGAGATTGTACATAGGGCTTTTACAGAGATAGATTTTGGTTTTGTTGTATTTATTCCATCAGTTCTAGATTTAAAACAATGTGTTTACCCTAGAGACTGTGCAAGTATATAGTTATCCCAAGTCTGCTAATCTTGAAACATTTAAGTCACTGATGGTTAGACATGTGAATTTACAGCTTGTAGAGTTTATGCTACAGGAAAAGAACGTCTGCCTAAATTACACACAAGAATAGCCCATAACTCCAGTTCTGGTGCTGACTTCTGAGTTCAGAATGTTTTTTTGGCAAAGGTGGTGTTAGTTTTCACCAGTGGTCTCTGTAGTTTTTTTTATTGCAGTAGACTCGGGCACTTTGGAAGTCTAAGACATTGCATGTTAATTATCAAATGTAACAACTTCTAAAGTAGTGTCTCTTCTGCTCAGTGCTTGATTGAAAATACACAGGTGCACGCAGGCTTAGCTCCAGCAGCACTTCTTCTCCAGGTGCCATGTGAGCACACTTAAAGGAAACAGCATTCCTGTCTCCGTACAACCCAACAGTAAAAGAAGAGCATCCCTGGTGTGCTGACGTGCTTGCAAGGCCAAATTCACTTAATCTGTGTTGAAGTGTGTTGAAAAAAACTTTGCTTTAGCAGTCTGAGAAGGACTGTTGCTTCATAGAAACACTTATTTCTTTGGAACTCCCTACTGTGAGTGAGGCATGAAGATGCTTCTCCATAACTTGCCAGTGTTTCCTAAGTTTTGCTCAGATTGCCTTAAATGTTCTCATTTGTGAGGGGAATTAATACTTGGAAGTTGCTCCATTTAAAGGGTATTCCAGTGTGGAGTAATTCCAACTTTAAGTACTTTGTAAGAGTATAAGCAAAGGTTTATGTTTATATTATATGCAGGAGTATCTTAAACTTTCCTAGCTTTGCTATGGCTTTGGGAATAATACAGGTTGGCATAGATTTGGGAGGATAAGGTGGCTGTAACCCTGAGCAAGTGAAAGACTGGATTTGTTGTTTACGATTTTGTTGTTTTGACACAGTAAAATTACAGTTACAGATGCTAAGATTTTTTTCTTTTTAGAAAGATCAGGAAAAAAGGATTTGCCACTCCCTGACAGTTTTTTCAGAAATGATGGCCTAGTGATAGATAAATGGTGTTATGGTGTTAGACCTTGTCCTTTTCTGTGTTACTTTGTGTTGGGATGACTGTCAATACATGTTTTTTTGCATGAATCAGGTACCTTCAGTTTAGCAAAGAAAATCAGGAAGATGGTGGCACATGGCTGTGAGGACTGACTGTGATATAACACCTTATTTCCTGATTACTTCTGCATACTTTCCAAAAGGATTAGGAGGATGGTGAAACCATCAGTTTCAGGCCATATTGGGATTTTGTGCATGTTCAGGAAGGTGATGAGTTATTGTGATAACTTGGACCAATCTAAAATGTAGTAACTTTGTAGTGCCTGAAATACTATTGTGGATATATTGCAACTGGAACCAACTTAGTCTGTATAAAAGATAATAAGTGTTTCAGAGTAAATGGAAATTATTTGGAAGAAGTTGAATCAGGGTACAGCAACTGTTCCATGGTAACGTCCTTTTGATAGTTCTTCACAGATGTCTTGTTCTTCTTTCAGTGTAAATACCGAATTATACTTTCTGAGCAGTACATGAAGTTGTATTGATGTGACTTGTACATATTATTAGCTGTGACAATCTTCATTTTTAGAATCTTTTTGATGGAGGGATTTGTCCAGACATTTTTCTAAACGTTTAGTGGAACTTGTGAGAATTATTGAGCTACTGCTGCTTATTTAGATTGTGTTAACTGTAAGCTTGTGTTTAGGTGATTTTATTTTATATAATGCAGTAATAAGTAAATCAAAATAAACAAAAGTTTAATTTTACCAGGGGAACATGAATGTGGCAGCTCTATTCAAAGAAATCTTACCGTCCAGGAGGCAGCTGCATATTTAAAAGTAAGCAAATGAGGTATTTTTCATTGATTGTGTATTAAGATTTGTGTAAGTTATGAATTGTAAGGCCTGGTTTCGTATCTAGTGTGTTGACTAAAAATTGACTTGGTATACAATGTTATTTGGAAATGGTTGGAATGGATGTCTTTAACACATGCTACTTACGATTTTTATTTGGGGGTATAACAAGATTTTGGGGGAGAGGGAGGGTAGGAATAAACTGGCTTAATTGCAATGGAAGTGTAGAGGATAGTGATTCAATGGTATGCAGTTTTTCCCTTTAGTTAAAACACCAGGGCATAAATTGAATTGATGGAGATAGTTGACCAACATGAAAATCATAAATTTATGAAATTCAAATCTCTAGAAGCTTCTCCAGAAATCAGTATAGTGTGTTTAGAGACTTAGTAGAGAAGGATACTGTCCTCCTTTCTTTGGGAGGAGAGGTTGACATGCGGCTCTGCAGCGAGGCTGACAGGCAGCAGCCAGCCGTATGGAGACACCATTCATGGATACTTTAAATAGAAATGGTGAAAAAAAGGCCTTTTTGTTGATTTGACAGGTGCGCAGTATTATGAAACCCCACTCTGCTGCCATTCCCTTGCCTCACTCCCCAAATAAAAGGTGACTCTTGCCTTGGCTTGACAGATGCAGGTTTATTTTAGCCCATGCTGGCGTACCCGTCAGTGGAAAACGACTTGAAGCTTTTAAAAGGCTGAAAGTACAAGATTTCTTTGATTGGATGGGGGAGTTAAGCTGATGTGACTTTATATACAAATGTGGAGAAATTTTATGTTTTGGCAAATGTTTATATAGTAGACAAAAAAGGGCAATCTTCAGAGTATCCTGAAGAAGCTCCTAACACCGGTTTACGGTTTGGCGATGATATTCTGTCTGCTAAAACCAGTGCTTTTGTGGGAATATGTTGGAAAAAATGAAGCTGATGCCTGATAATTGATGGTCTTACCTATCTATTGTGCTGAAAGGATGACAGTTGTTATCATAACCACTGTTTTAGCTCTGATTAGAAGCTCAAATTGCATATGAGAACTTGTTACTTTGTACAAAGTCTCATTTAACCCTACAGCTCCTCATTTTGGGAGAATAAATATAACTCCTTTGCAGCATTTCATTGTTCAGTGATAAAACTTTAATGTTTTGCTCTCAAAGTGAAAATAAAAGTTCCTGGTTTTTTGTAAGTGCTTATCCTTTAATACTAGGCTAGTTACATTTTGTTCAAAGGAGAGATGGAGGTAAATCTTTTTGGAAAGTATAATTTCAAATACAGAAGTAACTTCCATTTTTGCCTTTTTTTTTTTTCCTGCAAAAGAACATAGAAGGTGAACTATGGCGACAACCTTAGCTCAGATAGGGGTGAATGTTCTATGATAGTTGATACCAACTAATTTAAAAAAAGAGTCAATTTCTACATAGTAATACCAGTTCTTGAACTACAAACACTGGACTATTTGCAGAATATCAGTTAAAATTTATTTTCCTCAAGCTTCTTAAAACCAAACCAACCAACCAAACACACCCCCCACCCCCAAACCAAACAAAAAAAAAACCACACCAAAAAAGCCCCACCTCAGCTGTTTTTATAGGACCCATTTTCAGCTGGGTGTATATCTAGTTTTCACTCTTGAAGTAGATTTTCCATGAGCACCACCTAGTGGCTAAATAATTTTTTTCTTGTAGGTTAGGATTATTAATAATAAAATAGTGACTGTGCCTTGGCTTTTCAAATAGTCCTTAGTTTGAGGAATGCTAGTAAGTCAGGTAGCTGCTCATAGCATGTATAGATTCACTTTGTGTAGTGAACAGTTATGCAAAATCTGAAGAATCGAGAACAAAACCACATAGTTTTGCCTACTAATCTGTGCAGTATCTGAATTTTATTGTGGCATGATAACTTTCTGGTTACTTATGGAATTACTTATTACTATTTGTATTTTGACAGAATTTAGATCCAGAATATGAAAGTGTACTTAACACAGCATTACAATGGATCTTGAATAGTGGGGAAGATGTTGGCATAAAGTAAGTGGTCTTTATTTCTTAACTTAATTTCTTCTAACGGAAGGTATCCTTTTTCATAAAGACTGTCTATTTTTTAATAGGTGTCTCAGCAATGACCCTAATGAGATGGATGTCACTAATGTGACAGATGTGAAGTATCTGGAATCCACTAGTCCAAAGATGTCTTTCAGGTGTCGTTTTCGCCGTGCGTTTGTTAATGTAACTCACAGATTATCAATATTGCTTTTGGGTAAGTTAATTTAAAAAATTGAACATTTTTTGGTATAACTTGCACTTATGTAAGTGAACAGGTGTCGTGGTTTAACGCCAGCGAGCAACTTAACACCACGCAGCCGCTCACCCCTTCCCCCCCCAAGTGGGATGGGGGAGAAAATCGGGGGAAAACAAGTAAAACTCGTGGGTTGAGATAAGAATGGTTTAATAGTACAGAAAAGAAGAAAGTAATGATAATGATAACACTAATAAAATGACAACAGTAATAGTAAAAGGAT
>JANZLQ010000065.1:670137-688242 GCA_026212715.1 Elanus axillaris
TGACTTAGTCTAAACACCACCCAGCAGCAACCAAAACATCAGAGTGTTATCAACATTCTTCTCATACTGAACTCAAACCACAGCACTGTACTAGACACTTAACACTAGACTATCCCAGTGGAAGACACTTAACTCTATCCCAGCTGAAACCAGGACAACAGGGAGAAGTAAACAGCATGTTTAGAGAAAGTGTTTATTCAACCATATAACTTGAAGTTCCTATCAGTATCTGGATTACAATGCAGTTTGCTTTGCACTTTTGTTGGATCGCTGTATTTTCACATTGGTTGCTATCATCTGCTGCTGTAGTCAGCTGAACACACTCATTCTTTGGGAACTCTGTCTTTTTCCCTGCCAAAGCAATACCTTGTGGCTTTCAAAAAATCCAGGATGAACTGATTTGAAAAAGCAAAATGCTCAGTAAAAAGACACAATAGACTTAATTTTGAGGATATTTCACTGTTGTTCCAGGAACTTTGGAAACATAATTACAGAAAAGTTGATTTTCCTAGTTTTAGGAAAAGTTGGATACCTAACATGGTTGACACCAAAAAGTTTTACTTCTAAGATGATGTTGTGAAAAATGTATCTAATCCTTCAGTAAGACTAGTTTGTTTAGTCTTTGATAGCTCTCTAGTTAAGCTTCAAATTCTTTCAAGTTTATTTAATTCTTAACCATACTGAAAACTATGTAGCATAAAAATACGGTACAGCTGAATGCAGACACTTCTTTCCTTGCGGTTGGTTAGAAATATTGAAGACACAGAGTTCATCTTATGCATCTATTGAATATTTAATGATTTTTTTAATCTCACTATCTTAACCTCAAGCTTATGAGCAGAAGACTTGAGACTTCCTTCATGAGTCTTTTGGCAAACCAAAAGAATCAAAGGCAAATTGTCGCAGATTGCTGTCGTTCTGTTGATAGTTAATAGGAGGGTTGAACTGGGATGCAGAGACGAAACTCAATATCAAAGTCAGCCACTGGTCTCATCAGTCATGCTGAGCAAATTGCTCAGTGTCTCAACGTTCTCATCTGTAAGGTTAATGTGAAGCACCATTTCAAAAATAAACCACTGTGTAAATGGTAGATGTATTGTCTGACACCCATTTTGGCCTAAAGTGGTGTCCCCCAGTCTCTTTGATGTATCGGTTAACATTGCCTTCTGATCACTGGCATGTAAACCAAACTATGTATATTTTGTGTATGTGTGGTTTTGTTGTTGGGTTTTTTTTGGTTTTGCTTGTTTTGGGGTTTTTTTTGTTGATTGGTTTTGGGGGGATTTTTTTATTGTTAAGAGATCACGGGTGTAGTGGTGCCCTCAGCCCAAGATAGGAGTAAGATTTTTATTTTCTGCTTATGCTGTTGGCCTTCCTAACTAGATTGTCCTTTTTGAGAATAAAGTAATAGAAAAAAAGCATGCAATACTTTGTGGCAAGAAATACGAATCTGTAGCTGAACTGAAGGAGTCCAAGTTAATTAGTTTTGACTGGTATATCTAAAGCATGTGAATTAGTGAATGTTGTGCATTTTTAAATCATAACATGTTCTAAATTGTCAGTTTATGTGACTTTTGATATGACTTTGAATTTTTCCAATATAATTGTCATACTGTTTTTCTTCAAAATGGGTAAAATTTCTAACCACAGGCGTGGGATACCAGGCTATTGATAAAACAATGAAATGTTTTTCTAAAGGTAACTGCTCTTCACAGTTCAAGAGTTCATGTTGCTGTGTTAGTAAAAATAAAATAGTGAGTACAGTGTATTTCACTAGCTTGGAAACTTAAAGTACTTCAAAATGTTAGCTAGTTCAGCAAACTTCTGAAGTATGTGCTGTAAACCAATGTTGTAATACTGTTTAAAGAGTATTATACATCTTAATGCAGGTATAGCCGTGGTTTGGGGAGTCTTGCACTACATGAAATACCGTTGGGCAAAAGAAGAAGAAGAAACAAGGCAGATGTATGATATGGTGGTAAAAATCATAGGTATGGCTTTTTGTGTGACATCTGATGTATCTGTATCACCTCTGTATAAGCTTTCAAAGTACTGGCATTAATTCAGCTACATTTGCTGCCTGTTTAGTTGTCAGTCATCATGCTGTTAGAGTTCTTGGTCAAATGTGTGGTTCATGTGTTTTATTTCTCTCTTAAAAAAAATAATAATCCTTTAAACCTAATCAAAGCTTTTGGTATAAAGATTGTAATTTGTGAATTACATCAACATGGCTGTAATAAATTTCCATTGGCTTGGTGGTATTTTAGCTTACTATTGAAAGGAAATATAAATGCAATGTTTGACTCCAAGTATGGTGGCATGTTGCTTTCTGTATCTGTTATTTCAGTGATCTTTAGCTAAAATATCCACTCCTAAAATGGGTGTTAGTTCTCAATTCCATCCTTAATGGCATTTCATAGAAAAAGCAGCTTTTTAATTAGTCACTTCGAGCAGAAATTATGTTACTAAAATAGAATGCATAATTCAGTTCTGAAATTCTGCCTTTCTACTTGAAGCCAAAATGTTTTCAGCAGTTTGTGTTTCTAGTTTTTAAGTTCTGTTTTGGGCTGTGTTTTTACTGAAATTGTCTTACTACTTTCACCTATGGCAATTATTGTAAATACAGAGATGGCAGACAAATTGGAGCTGTTTTCTTGTTTGTATTATATTCCTACCTTTTTGGTTTGCAAATCAAGTTCTGTTGCGGTGGGAGGGGAAGCACTTTATTTTCAAAGGTGGCTGTCTTGGCTAACAGCTAAAAGTACCAATCAAGAGTAACTGCAAGAACTCTTTTCCTTAATTCCAAAGTTATTTGGGGTACTTGGAGACACTGTGTGTGGTTAGTTTTCTTGATTTGCTTTCAGCATGGTTAAGAGGAAAAATGCTTCAAAATGCCCCAAACACTTTAACTACTAAAATTGGGAGGGGTCTTCAGAGTAGCTGTTCATTGCCAGAATCGCTTTTTTTCCTCATGTTTGCATGAATTATGTAGTTACCAGTCTTTCTTATGGTGTCCTCAGATGTCCTAAGAAGTCACAGCGAGGCATGCTCTGAAAATAAAGATTTGCAGCCTTACATGCCAATTTTGCATGTGCGTGATTCTCTAATACCACCTCAGGACAGGTATGTTCTCACTAGAGGTACTGAATTTTCTTATGTGTAAGTAAGGAAAAATAGTAAAAATAAATTGGTCAATTAACTAAGTTAATTTCAGTAGGTTGCATAGTGTAATATTTTGGAGATTCTTATTGACAGAGATGAGGGAAAAGAACATTGGATTTCTCTTACATGCTGGATGTCGGCTATGCAGGTTGTTATAATGCTAACTTGGTAATTCTTGCTTCAATTTTTAAGGAGGAAAATGAGGAAAGTCTGGAATAGAGCAGTTGACTTTCTTGCAGCAAACGAATCTAGAGTTCGCACAGAGACACGAAGAATAGGTGGTGCCGAGTTCTTGGTTTGGAAATGGATGCAACCTTCTGCAGCATGTGACAAAATCTTAGTAATACCATCGAAAGTGTGGCAAGGCCAAGGTATTGAAGTTTAGTTACGTTTTGCAAATATAGTTGTTTCAATTTCTGCAATTAACTTTTAAATGATACTTTGCTGCTTGAGTATTGTTATGATCTGTCAGTGCTGTTTCTCTCTTACCTTGTTCAATAGACTTTTTCTCTGCATTCAGTGTCTGCCTTGTTTTCAAGCAAAATGAGCTTTTTTGTTACAGCTGCTGCAGAAATACAGCAGAGGGCATGTAGCGAAAATGGGTTGCTTGCTTCTTTTCGTGAATTTTAAAAAATACTCTTTAGTTGGTCAAATTCTGACATGCCTTATACTTAAGTGGAAGTAATGTAATTGGTTGTATCTGACAGCTGGTAAATCAGAGCTTGTTGGCTTGAGTTTCCTACTGTCAAGTTATCAGTCAGGTACTCAAAGACAGTTTGGAAGAAGAGTTATTTGTTTATTTTGAAAGGGAAACTGCTGGGACAGAAGACTCTTCAGTTAGCAGAACATGGATTTTGAGCATCTCCTAGTAATGCTTCCTTTCTGTAATAAATGTTTTTCTACACTGTGCATTTGTATTTCAAGCTCTGTGGTGCAGCAAAGCATTTGATTTAATAGAGGAGGCTGTTGCCATACATGGCTTTTTCAGTGGTCTGTCACTTGGCAGCTTTATCACGGAGCCAAGTGGCTAAGAATCCAATGGGTTTGCAATTGTCTGGCTGGAGTGGTCATCTTTTCCTAGTTCTTTTTCTTTTTGCCTTTCTTCATGTTAAGCTTCAGCTTATGGGGTGGGTCTTTTTTTTGTCAGTGAAAAATTGAAGCTATAAGACTTGAATTCTGGGTTGCAATAAAAAAGAACGGTCATTTCTATCAATGTCTGAATGTGAAGGTAAATGTTTAAAGTGAAATCTTAATTGCCAGTTGTTTAAATGTTGTGACTTTTAAGGAGTCTGTCTTGACTTACATTCTTTTGTAATGCTGTATTACCTCTCCAGTGGGATTGAAATAAATGGTGTGCAGAATCCTAGTTTATAAACTCACCAGATTATTTTGATGGTGTGAGGGAAGAGGGAGTGGTTGCTTCTCCAGGTTTTAGTTCAGCTTTTTAAATCTGATGTTGTCAAGGTTGTATTGTGCATTACTTCCGTGGCATTGAGCTAGATGCTGAAAAAAGCCTAGTTAAAAAACAGACTTTCTGCTCTTCCTAGTTCCACTTAAAATGAAAATTCCCACTGGCAAGCAACTGCACTCTCATCTGTGTTCTTCTGGAGTATGCTAATTTTGGTCTTAGTTTAACTAATACAAGAGTAATGTAATAGGCTTCCTTCTTTTGCTTTTTACTGATGTACATTTTTATTGGTAAGAAATAGTGTTTTTATTGTTTCCTATAAAAGAAAGTACAGTTGTAAAGTAGCTCCTTCCAATGTGATTATTTCCTTTCCAAAGACAGACAGAAAGAGCTTCTTAGTGGCCTGGAACATTTATGCTGTAGCAAGCTTGATCCCCCGAGTAAAAATACTGCTAAACGTTCTGGTTTTGTCCCAGGCCACTTGCATGTTTTCATAAGTTCTATGTATACTTTCAGCCTTGGGTCTTAAATTTTGCTTTTCTGTAAGTTCAAAGCAAAAAACAATTAATCTTCTCTGTCAACTTGGAAAGTCAAATACTTTGAGACATTTTCAGATACTTGGCGTGTTATCTGATGAAGCTCTTGGTAGTCTTGGGGCCCATTTCTTGCTTGTCTATGCAAAATGTTATATCAGTATATCATTATATACTTCTCAAAGTTATGCTGCTAGTTTTAGCATTACATTTCTCATACTGAATCATTCGTTGGAAATGAGGTCTGCTTTGTTTTAAAATAACTTGTGAATACTACTGCAGGCTTGAGGTTCTGCAGTCATTGTCTTGCAGTAACATGGCATTCATTCAGCTGTGACAACTGTATTACATTATTTCAGTTTCTCAATATTTTAGTAAAATATGAATAGTAAGTTTATTGCAAGAGTTGCAGAGCCTTTTCTTTATAGGACATTGTCCATTAAGGAAGTGCAAGTGCTTTAGGTATAGTGCAGAAATGGTGGGTCTCGTCAAGAGGTGTCTCTGTTCCATCTCCGTAATACTGTGATGACTGATTTTCAAACACTTAAATTGAATGTAGCTTCTGCGAGCTATGTATATTATAAAGCTGAATCTTCTATGTAGCTTATTGTTCGATACAGGCTGTGAAACATGACACTGCAGTTCTAGAATTTCGCATTTACTACTCGTTTGCTCTCAGTTTTTCTTATCCCGTTTGATGGCAATATAAATCACTCCATAACATTCTGTCCTGCATTAGAAATCATACTGGATGTTCCTTCATCTGAAAGACTTCTCAGAGTGTGGTAGCTCAGGTTCTACTTTGCTACGTGGAGTATATGTTCGAGACTCTCAATGGAACAGTAGTTTACAAAACTTCCTAGAAAGACGGCTACTGTAGTAGCTACTGTTAGGTACCATCTGAATTTGAGTATCTGATACCTACTCAGCATATTGTGAATGCAGACAGAATAACTTTCAGCTGTGGCTTTTAGCTGTACATTGCCTAGAGTATATACTTGAGACTCTATGCTTTCTGTTGAATAGGATATATTAAGACCTATCCTCTTTCCATTCTTTTAATAGCAATATTCCTAATTTTCCTGTTGTGTTTGTGGTTTGGCAAATATCTTTTGAAGAAATGAAATTGCATGTTTTGTCTCTAACAGAAGGGCATGGAAATAGGGGTGGCTGAGATTATGTAGGTCATGTGGGCTCTGTATATCTTGGTAGTCAGCAGGCAAAGGCAATTTTCACATGCAAAAGCTCTTTCTATTTTGTGTTCCTTATTTTCATGAGACTGTTGAAAATAGTTTAAATACATATCTCGTACTTCTTGCACAGCTGTTTCTTTCCTGATGTTAGGACTTCTAATGTATGTGTCGCTTTCTTCATTTTTGGAAGTATAATTCAACTGGAACTAAG
Organism: Elanus axillaris; assembly: GCA_026212715.1. Taxonomy (NCBI): domain Eukaryota; kingdom Metazoa; phylum Chordata; class Aves; order Accipitriformes; family Accipitridae; genus Elanus; species Elanus axillaris. Next base: position 676,645 of record JANZLQ010000065.1, read on the forward strand.
TTCATCCTCCAGTTTTGATGTTTGAATATAGAAGCTCATAAATCTAAATACTCTTCAGGACTGCTAGGTCCTGAACAAACTCAGTACATACAATATCAGAATGAATTCTTTGGTTTGAATCTTTTGAGTAAATTTCAAGGTCACAGTTTTTTTTTAACCTTCTGAGATCTGGTAGCGCTCTGTAGCAGAGCACAATACCTAGTGCGTGTGCAATTGAAGAAGAAAGGCTCTTGACCTGCCAGTGTGTACTAGGATATTGGTAGATGATAGCATGCGCTTTAAATAGGGGACCTGTAGTGTGCCTGAAGACCTAGGCTCTACTGACTGTTAGCTTCTAGAGTTCAAGCTTCACTGTGGCATTTTTGTCCAGCCCTTCAGAATGCAGCCTGTCTTTTGACAGTTTGGGATTTTTTTTTTTTTACTGCATCAGAATAAAGTCTGGTGTATTTCCTTTTAGATGTTATCTTCTGGATATAGTAGATGTATCTGTCAAAAAAAATTGATAGGTAAGATCATTGTAGGATGATGGACGAATAAGCGATGTTTTGAAAACAGTTGACAAGTGAGTTCTCAATTGAAAAACACTCTTGATCATGCCAAGGTGTAATTTAATTAAATCAATGGGAAAAAAATACATTTCCAGTGTGTTCAGTTTGCTTTTGCAAGAACAGATACTATATGTCCTATCATGCCTTTGATAACTGGAGCTCTAGAGAAAAATAGGTAGACAGTGCCCCAATATAGCTAAGCTAACAGCAATAACTAAAGTTCCTTAACAGTTCTGAAGATGAGATAAAGAGATTCTCTGAAGGACCACATCTAGGGTGACATTTCATCCTGCAGCATGGAAGATAACCTATTACCTTGTGTGAATGATACCTCTCCTCCCTGGCTTGTGAGAATACAATCCTTTCTCCATGTTAAAAAAAAAAAAAAAAAAGGTGCTGCTCGCAACTATTGCAAGAAAACTCTGGATTTTATGCTTGTAAAATTCTGTATCCATCCCATGCTGGTCTTCTATAGCTGAACTTAACTGCATTAAACCCCAAGTCAACCACACTCTCCTCTTAATAATATCTGGTAGTGTTTTGATTTCAGTATCTTCCCTGTCCCTGAAGAACCTTGTGTTATGTGAAAGTGCGTAACTTCAACATTTTCAAGCAAATGTTTTATCTTTTTGTTCTTGCCTTTGATAAGAAGGGTTAGTACTTAATAAATTACAGTGATCTGTGGCTTCGCGTGAAGAAATCTGTTCTTCAGAAGCATGGTTACCTATATTGGATGCAAGTCTTCAACCTCATCAGGTGCATGAAATCCACATTGGGAGATCTGTTGGGCTGTCTTACAACCCATGGTGGTGATACTGGGGAATCCCCTTAGTAATAATACAGTATTAATTCAAGAGGCGTAGAGAGCTGTACTACAGTTTCTTAGATGTTCATTCTGAAGTCTGTGCAGGAACCACTTCTTCCATTGTAGACACGTTCCAGTCACAGTGATAAAGAGGTGGTTGAAAGCACGTGCTTTTAGCTGCTGTTCTTCTTTGAATCTGGAACGATACAGTCATACTCAGTTTAGGCTCATAAACCAAAGTACGTTGATTGAAACACAAAATGGCTTTCTTTTCTTGAAGGTGCTCACTAGTCCCCAGGAGGAATTTCTGGAAGTCCTGAAGACTTTCTTGTCAGTGACTCCCTGCACAAGGTTGTGCTTCTGCTTTCCTATTTCACCTCCACCTTTTTACTCTCATCTTGTAAGCCTTGCTGTTGAGACCTATTTAGGCAAAGAAATGGCATGCGAGGTGCTTGCTTAATTATGGTGCCGCTTAGACTGTTGTCCTGCAAGAATGTCTGCTTATGTGCCCTTACTGTGAGGAGAACGTTTTGTGTGCCCCACACCAGTGTAAATTTTCCAATGATCAGTACCGTAATCTGAATAGCTTTGTCACTTAAACTTGCTCTTTTGGGGGAGGGGGAGTATTAATTGTTATAGATGTGTAATGAAGTTCAAGAGATAGCTGTTAACTACACTATTTTGAATTTTGCTGTGTAGGTGCAGCATTATATTTAGCTTGCCTGTGTCTTCCCATGCCTTCCCTTTTAGTCCCAATTCTGGTATACGTTTTAATGCTTATTACTGTGCTAGCATTATTTTTTTACCTCATTGATTTCTGTGGCCATTTTTTTTCTTATAGATAAAAAGCTCCATCTAAGTTGCAGAACTTCCTTTTAATTTACCATGACTTTGAAACATTTTTGAGGAAAAAGCAGAACTCATCTTTATTTTCATATGCTGCACTGCCCTGGGTACGCTTGCTCTACTAGTATGATGTTACACTGAGTTGGTAGCAGATTTGTTTTGTGCTGGTGGTGTGCTCTGGCTGAAGTAATCTCTGCAAGCGCCTGAGGTCTTCCAGTCAAAAGGACATCAAGATTATTAGAAACTGGAGCAGGCAAAGCTTGGGTTTTATAGGTATCTACACTAAAGTGTGAATTCCCTGTTTAGTTACTTTTGCATAGCTCAGTGGCGTCGTTCCTGCCTTAAATGGGGTTTTTTTGGAATTCATAAATAGCTTGCAGGAATGTCGATCCTCTGGGCCTAGGGTCTCTGCAAATAACCTCAGCATTCTTTTTATCCTTGGATTAAAACCATGTGCTGAACAAACCTAGCTATTAACAATCAGCACATAATTTCCTCAACCCCACGCCTTTTCAGGTCCAGGTCCATGGCTAGGCCACCCCAGATCACCTTCTCCAGTATGGTGTGGTGCCCCAGTGTACAATATGCTGGTGACATTTCACCCCCCCTTGATCTGCTGGAGCCAACCTACATGAGTAAGGTAAGTCCATTTATTTTTCAATGTTGCTTAGTTCTGTAAAGTTTTTATTGTATACCCTATGTATAATTTTTAATCAAGGGCAAAAAACTTTACAAAACCACGTGCTATTGAAAAAGGACTTGTCCTTAAACTACAGGCAGCTCAGAGACAGATGCAGTGTCACCAGCATATTTAGAAATCTTTTTCCAGGAAAAAACAGACGGTTGTTACAGACATTGGTGACTTGGACTCTGTGTGTGTATATTCTAATAAGAATATTTTTAGTTATTTGGGGAGCTTATCGTAGGTTTCATATTAGATTTGGAGGCCACCTCTTCTAATTTCTAGTTGGTAATTGTAGGGTTTTTTTGCCTCAGAAATTTACATAAGGAGCGAGTTTATCTATGCTGTATCTGCAGGCAGTGAATGTTCTCTTGGATAGTGATTCTTTCACATGCAGTGTCTTCAGCATGACTGAATTCCTTCTACGTGACACAGGTTTTGTTGTGGTGATGTACAGAAGAGCAGTAGTGTTCCTGTATTTTGGATACACTTGCAAGATGTTATTTTAAAAGGTCAGCAGTAAGAAGCACAGACCTGTAGTGTCATCTGCCCAAAACTGCGGCTTCTAACACTTGGAATGTAACATCTTGAATCTGTCAAGCTTTTCCGAAGTAGGGGTTGCAAAGGAGAAGCATTAGCATCAGTTCGGAACGTTGTTTTGTCTTAAGATTTTGAATCCTGCATTTAAACACTTGAATCTACTCATCTCATGTCTTCAAAGTAAAACTTGCTTCAAGCCTTGGAAGTTGTTTTACCATGTTATCCCCTTGCATTTCTGTTGCTGCTTTGTTGGCCCATCTAGAGGCATGGAACTACTTTTATCTGAATCTGAAGGGCTCCTTTATTCCTTTTCTCATGGTACAGTCTTCTGTTGTGACTTCCACAAGCAGAACTTGTGAACTTTAGATAAGTTAATATTTATTTGAGAGAGTTACTCTTATTTTTAATTTCCATTTTTCTTCTTACATCTGCTTTATCCTCTGGTGTGTTCCATTTCAGATTTTCACAAGTTTCTGATCAAGTGTGTAGAGCATTTAGGTTTACAAAAGCTCGATCCTTGTAGAGTGCTCCTTGACAGTTGCTACTGCAATACAGATGCAATACAACATCTATATAAGCATCTCCCTATTTCTTAGTCAGATGGGCAGTAAATTGCCCCAAAACTGGAAGAAATGAAAATTCATCAGGCAGTTAAAACTGAATGGTTAACCCGCAGCTCCAAAAACTTGCTCCAGATGTTAAGAATATCTTTCTTTTCATGGAGATGTAATGCAAATACTTTCTCTTCAACTCTGTGGTATTTTTTTAAATATCCTGAATTCCTTCCATGTACTGTGGCCTAGGATATAAGAGAGTGCGTTATCTTTTCAAATGTAGAAGTCGTAAATCTAAAAAATTCAGTTAAGTATGGTACATTTTCTTCAGTCCAGTAGAAGACTCTGGGGAACTTAATTTGCTTGAAGCTTTTTCATATATGGAGGAAAGTATTCCTTTGGAATAAAACCAGAAAGGTATTAATGTATAAAGTTGACACTTGTTAACTAGATATGATGCCTTTCAATAAATACTATTAAATTTATTTTTCTTTGTAGCATTTCATCTAGATAGAAGAAATTCACCACCAAACAGCTTGACACCCTGTCTAAAGATTCGCAATATGTTTGATCCAGTTATGTAAGTAAAACCGGTTATCAGTCTGTATTTCTATAATCTTTTGGAAGGGTCTGTTTCTTTCCTCTGAGAGGTTTGGAAGAAGTGAGTAAACATGAACACCTTAAGAGAAACATGGGTTGTAAAAAATAAATTAAAAAAAATATTCCTCTTAACCTCTATGAGAAGACATAAATAATCTTACTGTCGTCTGTCCTTTGTTGTCTTACTTTGTATCAGTTCTTGAAGACTGTGACATTTAGTCAAACTGCTTGGAACAATGACTGATCTTGGTCCATTAATTAATTTTGTAAATGTTCAATTATATCAGCTGATAAGGGAGACTCATGGCCTAACAACAGACTTCTAAGTTTCTGAAGTATTATTTAGACTGTTAGAGAGCTTGCACAGTTTGTGTTTAAAAGGCTGAAATTAGATGATTTATTACTTTATGGCAATGTGACTGTCTTGTTTTGAAGCAAATGGATTTTTATAGTGGGCTGGTTTTAAACAAATTAGTGCAGAGTACTGGCTTCTAATGCTCAGATACAACTCTAAAGTATGTACCATGCATGAATAAGTAACAAGCCTTGTTTCATGTGCCAAGAGTTAAGGAAGAATAATTTTTTGTAGTCTTTTAAAGCTTCATCCACTCTGCTGTCCTGTTACATCCCCATTGGGCGTGGACTAGATCATGTTGGGAATTGGGGACTAACATGTAGGTTATGCCAGCTAATCTTTTCTAATATTTGAAGCCTGTTTTGTCCCGTGCAAAGAGATACAGGGACTTCGGTAACTCCTCTGAAGTAATTTATTCCCTGATGTGATTGTGTAAGGGAAAAATGAAGGTGCTATACTGTCTGACGGAACAAAAGTGAGATGCTGATTGGGACTGAAGAATATGAGGAGTGAAACATAAAAGCTACCGATTAGAATAGGGAATAACAGGAAATAGGAGGGGACACGAGTATGGACAGAAGCGATTGCAAAGTTTGGATACATTTCTTCAGCTCTGTTTCACTTCTGTTTCTAGCCACACTTAATTATTTAGTTCATTGCCTTATTAATAGGAAAGCTGTTAGCTAATTTAGCTGAGGTCAGTGTTATCCCTAGCATAGAGAAGAACTCTTGAAGCCATGGAGAAAGTTTTTAGATTTAATGACTGTTGTGGGTAGAGGCCCCAGCTGTGGCTTTTCTCATAACTTTCAGGTTGCAGGAGGGTGAGCAAGATTGAAATTTCAGGCATTGTTCTTGAGGTAAATTGATGCTCCCGTAGGAGGATGAAATAAAAGATGAGACTTGCTGATAATTTTGGGCGAGATCAATGTCCTGTTGTCCTTGCTACAAGGAAGGCTTCATGAATTATATTGGTTAGTCTGAGTAGTACTGAAATAAATCCATTCCCGAAGCTTCACTGTAGTATTTGTTGTTATGCTGTATTGGTTACTTTATTGTTTCAAAATGTTAGCTGTTTAAAATGTCTGCTGTTAATGGAACTAGTAACAGAGATGTTATTTTTGTCTGAACAATTTTCCTTTATAGGCTATATCTTTGCTGTAAACGTTGGTGTTCTTCAGTACTGACCCAATCTATGGCCAGCAAGTGCATTAAAATAATAAATAAGTTAGAGACTAGGAGTTGTTCTCTTTTGACACTTGTCTTTAGTGTCATGTCCAGTCAGCTATGTTGAACAGTGCAACTTCTAATATGTTCAGTTTTTGTAGACCTTTTCTTTTGGAAGTTGACCTAGCTCTGTTACTGGGCTGCTGGATTATTGTTGTAGTGGGATACTTCATCCAGTTCTACATTTCACGCTCCAGCCTATTCCTCTTCCATGAGCTGTCTTGCAGAGGACTGCTGCTTAAGGAAGTACTTCTTATCACACCCATGGAGTACTCTTAAAAAAAAAAAACAAAAACAAAACAACAAAAAACAACCCCCAAAAAACCCAACCCCAAAACCCTCAGTAAAAGACAAACTATTCAACTGCTTTTGTCAAAAGAGGAAGGAGGTTTATGTTCTTGGCCCAGATCTGAAAGGAATGAATGCCTTCACTGACCACCTAAACACAGCACGTACCAGTGATTGTGATTAGATTCGCAAATACTGTTTTGACATTTGCCATGGGTGCAAGGTATGCTTAAGAAAATTAAGTTTTTAGCTGCTCCTTTAAGTCAAGCTGTTGTACACTAACGATAAACGACTAAGTACTTTTCAGCAATATGCCAGTAGCTGGTAAAAGCAGCCATCCGTAACAGAGGTCTTTTCTCCTGACTTGAGAATCATTTGGGGAATATACCAGTTAATTTGTGTTTATCAATGCTAACAGAATAAGTAATCATCTTTCTACTGCCAAAAGTCAGAAGACTGACCTGGACATTGTGAACCCTCAGACCACAGCAGCAGACTTAAACTTAAGTGTATGTTCCAGGCATTTACTATGCCAGACACAAACCTGTTTTTTAAAATACCAATCTAAGCATCATTTGGATAAGCTTGTTTCAGTGCTTCTACATCTACCACTAAGTCAGTAAAAAAAGGTTCATCAGGCATGGGTAGCATTCCTGCAAGACTCATATTGACAGCTAATGGAACATACACGTGCAGGATCAGGGAAGGGCAAGTCATTCATGTTGGAAGCCTATTTTGTTATGGGAAATCCAAATTAGCTGATAATTCGTGATGTTTCATGTCTTGGGTCTGCAAAACACAAAAAGCAGACTAGGCTGAGAATGCAATTCTGCTTGATTTGCAAACGGGAAATGAGCACTTGGCAGGAATGCAGTGATGTCAGTATTTGGAGGAATACACAGCAGAAAAGATGATTGCCTACTCTTAACAATATGATCTCTTCTTATGGTAGCTGGCTTTCTGCTGATGAATGCATGCGTCTTGAGAAAATTGACATGAGTCCGGGGCTGGGGGGGAACACACCAAAGTCAAGATCTCACAGAATAGTTTGGGTTGGAGGGGACCTTTAAAGGTGCTGGCTTTTGCAACTCGGAATGACTTTGTTTCCCTAACATCCTGAGCGTAGCATGTCATAAAGAAAATACTGTTGTTCACACTGTTAGAGAAGGGGAAGAAGACTTTGTATATTCCCTTCATTTTAAGCTATCTAGTAAAAAGAAAACACTTTTTTTCTTCCAACCTGAGTAGGGTGCATCTTCTCCTAACTTTTGCAGGCTTTTAAACTGTAGGCGTTTTCCACTGGAAAGTCTCTCTCCCAGTAGGTGCTTAATTTGGATCTTCTTTGCATTCTTGTGTCCCCCTCCCACTTTTCTTTGTTTATATATGATCTGCCTGTGTAAGGGGCATCAGCTGGGAAGTCTGATCCACTAACCAGTCAAGGTCAAATGACAGAAACAAACCTGACATTCTGTCTTGCCAGAGTCCCTCGGGTGTTGTGTTAGTGTCCTGCTTGACAGATTTAAGTAATGTCCCTGACCAATTAACTTCCCTGCGTACATTCATTCCCAACATGTTGGGTTTTGGGCTTTTTTTTTTATGAATAAGGAGGAAGATAGATTAAGTATTTCAAGAATTTTGGTCTTGCGTAGAGAAAACTCTTTAAAACTACCCAAAGCTGGTTATAGTATTATTGAAAGAGTAAGTTCATTGTTTTTTGTGCAAATACTATTCAGGCAGGCTTAAAGGTGTATTAAGGCTGTTGAAATTGTTTTCCCTCTGCTTAGATTTATTTTTATTAGGATCAGGTAGTTTCTGCAGTACCTTCACAAGAATACATAGACTTTTGTCTTCTCTAATGATGTACCTAAAGATTGATTAGTCCTGACAGTAAAATATTTTTTGTGAAAAGCCCCCCCCAAATTGGAATCTGATTTTAACAACTGCTATTTCTGGATCTAGATTGGCATGTTCTATCAGTACTCTGTGGGACAAATGCAATTTGATGCTTTGTTTGGGATAGCGAATAGCTATTTTGGTGGTGAACAGTGTCTGAATAGCTAAAAAGTTCCTTCAGTCTGCTGAAGCCTGATGTGTAATGTTGCTTCTGTGGCTGCTGGTGGAGGTGATGGATGGAGCAAAGGGGCAGAGGCCTTTATAGAACCATGGCCAGCCTGTCCCGGCAGCTGTAAGAAGGCAAGTTTATGGCTGCCTTTTTTGATTCTTAGGGTTGAACTTTCTAAAGTGGACCATAGGACCCAATTTACTGACTCCTCAAAAGCTAAAGGACTAAATCTGTCCCAAAGGCATTTAACAGAAAATGCCAAGTTACAGAGAAACCAAACTCAGTGGGGAAGGACGAGGTTGTTGTGAATGTTTAAAAAATAGCATGCTTAATTAAATCTTCCATTGTTTGCCTAGGGAAATTGGTGATCACTGGCATCTAGCAATTCAAGAAGCCATCTTGGAGAAATGCAGTGATAATGATGGAATTGTTCATATTGCTGTTGACAAAAATTCACGTGAGGTGACTGTCTTTCTAGTAACATCTTAATGCTTTGTTTATCCTTGTCTGTTGGACTTCAAAAAAAAAAAAAAAAAACAAACCCTAAACTTCTCTTTCTTAATGCAGGGCTGTGTATATGTCAAGTGTCTCTCTCCAGAGTATGCTGGCAAGGCTTTCAAGGCATTACATGGCTCTTGGTTTGATGGTAAGGAATGGGCATTTATAACAAAACACGGGTAGAAATGACAGAAGATGGGTGCAGTTGGAGTTCTTTTAAATGGTGAAATGCTTTACATCCAAAGTATTGAGGTGTAACAAAAACTGTGTGTATTATGTCCCGAAGGAAAATGTAGTAATGCTGAACTAGAAGGTTTCTCTTTTCCTGTTTCTTTGCCTCATAGGAAAGCTGGTAACGGTAAAATACCTGCGACTAGACCGATACCATCATCGTTTTCCCCAGGCTCTTACTTGTAACACTCCACTGAAGCCATCAAACAAACACATGAACTCTATGTCACATCTGCGTCTTCGGACAGGCACAACTAATTCTCAGGGAAGTTCCTGAGAAGACTTTCTACAACTGCTAGGACTGTTACTTGCAACAGGAATTTTCCTGTTTGGCTGCCGTCTTCCTTTTTTAGTGCTTTTTGTATGTAATACTTTAATGAACTAAATAAAAGTTGAACGTTCCAGAAATCATGTTTCCAAAGGGACTTAGCAATGAGGCAGTAATACTGAGCTGACAAAAAAGAAAAAGAAAAAAAATTGCTTCAGGAAGTTTTCCGGGGCTATAGTAAACCAATGCATTTAAGTTTTGCATGAGGAATACAGAATTCATTATACATTTGCAGATGTGGTGACTGTATTTTTGCACCAAGAAGTGTTTTTGATAATACAAAAGCATGGAGAAAAGACGACTTCCTGTATTTCCATAGTTTCCTGTGAAATAATCTTGTGGGTATTTTGTAACAAACAACCTACAGTTCCTGATGGTGAGTAAGTTAAAATTTTTTTCAGTCAATATTAGTTTTTTGTTGCTGTATAAGAATCTTTTTCTGCAGCTTAGGGAATGGGGAAAATTAATCTGGCATTAGTGGTTGCCTGTAAGTGTGAGGGAAAACAAACCGAATGCGGATGTACTAGGTTTTGTATATAAATGTAAATGCTGGTGGTGGCAAAAATGGTGGTGTTCTGTGAGGATGTCTGCATTGAAGCAGTGAATAAGCTTCCTATTTTATTCAAAACCTAATGTTTTATATGGTTTTGGCTGTCCCATGACAAGAGGCCAAATACCTTAAAAGTGTTAGATACAGGTTAAATATCTTTTGTAGGTTTTATATTGAAATACCTGACTGATTTTTGTGAAAGGTCTGATACCAATTGTAATGAATTCAAATTTGTGAGCAATAAAGAAGCAATTGGCAGATACTGGAAAAAATATTTTGTGAAAAGCTGTATTTATTATTACAATTGTCAGGGCTGTGACAAAATACCGTTGGGATTAAGTGACTTTCCCAATAGATTGTAACTTGTTTTAATGAACCAGTTACCTGTTAAAATTTTAAAAGGTACGTACTTCCTTGCAACAATTTTGGCTGATGCGAACAAGAAGTACAGCTGACAGTAAATCTTGTGATTCGAAGTTTGTAAATTTACTAACATTTACATAGAAGTACAAAATTGTTGCTGAGAAGCTTAGTTGCAAATCTAAGATTATTGGCTTTACTAATCCCCACTTCTACAACAATTTTATCTAATTATCCAGCTGAATATCATGTAGGAGGTGAGACTGGAAGCACACCAGTCCCACCGAGTTTACTGAAACTCACTTTACTTTGTAGATATGATGGATTTGCAGCATGAACTTGCACAAATAATGCACGTTTTTCTTATGGTTAAGTAAACATGATGCACACTATTCTGCAACAGAAAATCCTATTGTGCCTTACCTTTGTGCTTTTGTGGGCACCATGTTTATTATTGGAGAGTTTGTTAACTGAAAAATTTTAAATCCTCAGTTTTATGTCTCAGATGCTAATGAATGAGTATATATAATATATAATCAGCCATGCAGAATTCTACTTACCAAGGACAAGTACATATTTTTGATGGGTAAGTAGGTTGTGCCAGGTCTGGTAGATTTTGATGAGTTTTAGTATATACATATATGTATATGTATAATATACATGTATATGTATTATATATATGTATATAAACTAATTTTGTTGTATTTGATGTGCATCATAGTGATTTGTTAACCTGACCTTAGTGACCCCATCTTGTGACCTGTTGCAAGAGTGAATGTAAAAATAGTTGTGGCATTTTAAAAGGTCGCCTCCATGCAAATGCATCTATCTTGCTTCTGAACTATATTTCTTGTAAACACTGTACATTTTATTATTGTAATATGTACTATTATGCAGCTTATTTTACCTTAAACTGTTAAGTTGACCAATATCCCTTCCTGCAAGACAGATGGGAATGTGTGTAATACCTGAACATTTGAGAAAAATCAGATGTTTGTTGTAATTTGTCACGCTGTCCTGTAAAAACAAACGAAAAACCAAACCAAACTCGAATTAAAGGTTTATTAGGGGTTTTTATATGCATTTCACCTGCTGGATAGTTGGCTGTCTCTTTGACTGGAATAGTG
>JANZLQ010000065.1:707887-726499 GCA_026212715.1 Elanus axillaris
CAGGCGGCGGCGCTTCCGGCCGCGCGGGGCGGTGGGGCGGGGCCGGGCGCGCGGCTGTGGTGGGCGCCGGTCTCTTTGTTTAGGCCGCCCGGGAGCCCCGGTCCCGGCCTCGGCAGCGGGGGGCTCCGGTCGCCCGGTGTCCCGTCGCCTTCCGAGGCGAGCGGCCGCGTTCGCTCTTGCCCGTGGCGGGGTAAATGAGCCAGTTAGTGGCGGTGCGTCAGATCCGTCTGAGACAAAACCTGGCGGCTGCCACCCCCCACCCCCCGTTGGCTGTGTTTAAAGTGGCCGGGAGATTGGTTAAGTGTGTCTCGTGGACAGTTTGTAACGCGAATTGTTTCCTGCCTTTAAAAAAAAAAGAAGTGGTTTAAAGATACCTGGCAAGCTTATTGCGATGAAGCGTCGTGTTCCTCAAGTCATCATAAGAACAGTTTTTAGCAATGACTGGTTTCCAGCATTTGCCATTAGAAATGTTGCACGGTGTGATTCTGTTTTAAATAAAACAGAAGAAGCCTGCAGGTTTGATCTGCCCGGCATTCCTGGGTGTTTGAAGCAGGATTCCTGCTCTCTGGCTGAGGTCCTGAGCTCTCCCTCAGCACCCCCGCACTGGTGGCCACACAGGTCGCCGCCCGGAGTTGCTCTCTGTTGGGTCGCTGCAGCGGCTGCTGGGAGGGCCCGCCACAAAAATGCCCCCTCCCTCTCACCTGGCAGATAAGAGGTTGTTCCACTGAGTCCTATGGAATAGGTATCAAAATGTTGGGGGGCGGGGGTGTATCAGAAATGGGCTAAACGTACTGAGAAAAGTGCATTTAGAATTGTGCTCCCATGTGATGGTCTCATAAAATTGTAAGCGTTGTTTTTTCTGTGAATGTATCTTAACATTTTTGATGTTTTAATTTGTTCTCATCTTTTTTTTTCTTTTTTTTTTTTTTTTCTTCCCTACTCAGCTCTTGCCCCTGTTCTTTGCCTCTGGTTTTGTTGGTGAGGATATCACAGTGATGTCTGCATTCAACCTGCTGCATTTGGTGACAAAGAGCCAGCCAGTGGCCCTGCGAGCCTGTGGGCTTCCCTCAGGTTGAATGGGTGCTGCTTGTTGTGTCATGCATAATGAAGGCCCTTTTAGGAACGGGTGTCTCTGCTGCAGGAAACGATGTGCTATGGGTTGCTCTGGTTTGTTTAAATTTTCCTTTGAGACAGAAGTTTGTTTGGTGTTTTGGGGTGGTTTTTTTTTTTAAAAGTCAGTGGCTTCAGTAAGGGGTTTTGTATCCGAGATTTTAGTATGCTTGGAAATTATGTCTATCTGCCTTGTCCCACATATTCTCTCTTAAATTTTATCTTATTTTCCTCATTTGTGGCAAAACCAGTGGAACTAAACTGAAAACAATTTATTAAATGCCATTCATAATGTTTTTTAAAGAATTTGGCATAGCAATTGCTATTAAATCATAGGCCTTAAAAATATTTTCAAAATCTTTAGCAGTATACTCTAGTTACACTCCATTTTGTCCCTTTTTACATTTTTATTATAAATCAGATATGTTGCACTGAAAATGATGTACAAAAAGTGCGCAGAATTTAAAACTTAATTTTTTTCATTCCTCTGACAGCACGTTCTTCAGTGACGTGACACTTCTCTAAATAAATAAACTGAAACATGCAATTTAATGCCCAGATGCAGCTGCACTTTTCATGTAAGGTCCAGGCTCGGCTGTTAGGCCTGTGAAGGGTGCCATAAGACCCCATCTCCATGAATTGGCTCTATCATGAAAACCTTGGACCTAAGTATTTTGTGTTTCACTTAACAGCAGCAGTATCTGTAATGTATGCATAATAATGTCAGCGTGCATGGTTAGGCGGGAGAAAATAAAAGCTGCACTGAGCTAATTTTGAACATTACTACCAATTTTCTTGACACCCAAATAAAAAAGATACAATCCTGGCTGATCAGTATTTGAAGAAGCATCAAAAAAGAACCAGCCTGGGTGTTTGTACTACACCCACAACTGGTTCATAAGGGTGCAAAATGTTACAAGCACTTTTTCCCAGAGCTGGACTTAACAAGCATATGGAGGCGATGTTTTAAAGATTTTTTTCAGTGATAAGACATCAGTTTTCAAGCTGATGGATTTTTTCTAGAACTGATTACACTTTATTTGAATGAAATCTGAGTCCAGTTTTTGCAGCATTTGTGTTCTGTTTCCCCCGACATGTGCACAGAACTCCCATTAACCTAGACAGGACCTGCAAACACATACTGAGGAAGAGAGAGAATAGCCCACATTGTGTCGGCCTGACCTTGGTTTCCTGTTATATTTGCTGCTGAGCCAGATTTAAAATCCTAAAAATACAGGGTAAGCAAATTTCCTTGGCCCCTATTATGCACCTTTTGATGTATACTAGTACTGCTGGTGTCTGTCTTAAAATGGGGGGACTCAGTCTTCTGGCCATTTTGTTCCTGCTCTGAGAAGGAGATCTCAAAGTTGGTCACCTAGAAACTCAGCCTGTGGGAGATTTTGCTTTTGTGTACCTGTCTGCAAACCATTACGTTAGCTGTTTTGTCAGACTGTTTTTCTGGCATAATCCAGTAGTCACATTTTGGAATAAAAATAGCGCTACTATTTATTCCTGTCCCTTTGATCCATAACTGTGCAAACATTAATAGATTGAGTTCCACTGACCGGCTACGAGAGAGAGAGAGAGAGAGAGAGAGATTTATGTATAATAAACCCAAATTCATCTGCTAACAGTGGAATAATATACAATCACATATCTCACATATTTTAAGCATAATCTAAATTCCCTGGATGCTTATTACTTAATGTAGGCTTGCTTTGCCTTTGGTTTGGTTTTCTGTGTATGGTGTATTGAGGGGGTTGCAAGTAAATGGTATAGCATGTATCAAACTAAACATGGGAATGAGATCTAGAGCCAACATATGCTTAAATGCCACAATGCACTGTGACTTTAAATTTTGAATATACAGAAAAGACCCCTGAGTTCTCCTGAGTTCTTTTATAACATAACACTTTGAGTTGGTGCTTTTCCCACCACCCAGTTCTGTGCGAATTGCAGCCCTGCAATTGTACCACCATGCTGTCTGCCCAGCGAGTCTGGAATGGTGTGGAGTTTGGTCGTCTTCTAATTCAGTGGCAAATTCCATACAGAAAGAGACTTTCTAACCTTCTGGAACCCCTGCCCACTCATCGTAAGGGAGCAAAGTGCCAGCAGAGCTGTAAATCGGGCTTTCAAACACAGTTTTAAACTCCATGCAGTTAAATATTTGCAGGATGAGGACTTCAGTGAAAGTAAAGTTTCGATTTCTATGCTCGGAACAATACCTCTGTCCTTCCTGTAAGGAACAAAGAGTACAATGCAATATTTACTTTAATACAAAGTTGTAGTTGTAGATCAGAAATAAGTGAAATTTTTTTCCCAAAAGTTAAAGCAATGAAACAAGATTAGGAAGTATCTTAGACTAGGGATGGCCTTCTGCCTCTTCTTTGAAACGCCATTTTGTAAGCCTGTGTGAGTTGCACTGGATCAGTTGTGCTAGCGAAGTGTTTTTATTGCTCTTTTTCTATTTGTGTATTGGCACCTGGAGTGCGGATCTATTCTTCCAAATTTGATTTTGAAAATAGTTTTTCTTCTGAAGTTAGGACTGAATGTTTCGATGTGTGCAAACCCAGTGCACCGTTTGCCCGTGACACTTTTTCATACTCCACCATGGTCAAGTGAGAGTAAGAGCAGACGCAGTCCCTGTAGATGGCACTAAGCTTATGCTGCACTTAGGAAAAGCTTCCCCTTTAGGAGCCATTCATACAGAAAGTACACCCTGAGACCTTATGAACATTTATTTACAAGTATTTTACGAAAAAGCATGAGCATTGGGAAAAATCACATCAATCTGTGTTCGTACGCCAACTACCTTTACATTGGTTAAAGGTTTCTTCATTACAGTAGTGATTACAGCTCTGTTGTGTCTGTCATGTGATGTTGAAGTGTCACTCCTTGAGCCCGCTTTATTAGAGTTGAGCGCTCTAAATTTCTTTGGAAGTGCAGGATGTACTCAGCACCTGCCAGGAGTTAGTTCACAGAAATTAAATCTTAAAAAAACCAAACCCCAAACCACAACAAAACCCCCCAAAACTTTTAATGTAAAAACTACTTCAGCTGCTTTAGTGCATACCAACAAGTAACTGATACAAGTAACGATTACGCAGATTCCACGTACATATGTTTTCTGTAGCAGACCACCAAGCTATGAAGTAAAAAGATAGCTTATTTTGCTTTGCTGTGTGTTTTAATTATTATGGGTTCTCATTTCTTAAAAAAGTCCTTTATTTCTTTAACACTTTGAATGTTGTGCTGCTTTACATCACATTTTTTGCATGAGATAATTTGGCTTTTCCTCTCCTGTAGATCAAAGAAAATTATGGTGCTTGTAAAATTAAGTAAAAGTAACGATGAAGAAATTTCAGGGGTAGACTTAGAGTTTTTTTGTCTGTATGAAATAATAAAGTCCTAGATAATATTAAATTGTTGTGAAGTGTTTAATTACTAAAATAACTACTAGTAGGAAACCATACTTTTCTAGGCTTAGATTAAACTACAATACATCTGTATGAAGATGGTGCTGGGCATATGGTGTAAGTCTTTATTAAGTAAATATTGATAGTATAGTTTCTCATAACTTGTTTTATTAAATATTTGTTAATTCCAAGTTTCACTATAATATCTTTTCATAAAATTGAAATGAACAGCTAGTGAACAGAAAATTACTGGGTCTCCAAATTGGAGTTTTAGCAGTACTCTTAACATAAAGGATTACTTTGAGGAGCAGGTCTTGCAAACAGTTACATACACGAGTTATTCATATGCATTTGTCCTTCTGAACTCTAAGACTGCTCATGTCAGTGAAATTATCTGTGTGTGTAGTGTTTGCAAGATCTGGCTTTAACAACGAAAAGTCTAGAAAAGATCTTAGTCTCTTGTGTTCAAAGTATGGTAGTTGCTGTCAAACTTTGTGTGAGTTAAGCATGTCTAAACGTTTCATATTGTATGTTGCTATGTTCAGAGATATAATTTCCATAATGTATAACTTCCCCATAGCTTTCCGTAATATGTATCACCAAAGATATACTATTATAGATGTCTGTTCACATGATCTGAAAGAAAATAATACTGATACGTTGTGCAGCAAAAACCACCAGTGTGGCTATGGTTAAATGCCTATCAGTGTTTTCATTATAAATTCCTATTTTCTGGGGTTTATATCTTGAACATAAAGATTTGCTCTGGGTTTAAATATGTCATACAAGGTCTCAGCTGGATGTACTTGTTCCTCAGAACTGGTTGGGGGGCAAAAATTACAACTCATTTCTATGAAGCTAAATTTAAAAAAAAGGGGGGGGGCAAATATCAATTTGGAGCAAAAATACATTTTAAAACTTAAAATACAGCCTTACAAATTACCCAGTTTACTACCTCCCAGCAGTTATGAGGAATTTGAATAAATGCTTGAAAAGAGTCTTGGAAACAAGCAGTATGTGAGCACAGTAGTAAACAGCATGTGGAGCTGTTCGTGTGTCATTATTATAAAAATGTCTGTGTGTATGTCTGCCTCCTAGTCATATGATAGTTGAATGCTGTATTGTCATAATAGAGCATAACATTATCCTATTTTTGGAATGGCTTGAAAATGGGTTTTAAAAATTACCTTTCTATATAGCTGTATATTCGATGTTATTCTGTATTTACAAATGTTTCTTTTGTACAATAGTATTCAGTCTAGAATGTCTTAATGCAGTTTAGAATGAAATGTATTTGTAGATATCTCATCGGGAGTGATACTCTTACTGCGCCTGATGCTTGCAAAAATTGGGATCATAAAGAAGACCAGAAACTCTGTGTTAATGTACCCTTTTGTATGTACCCTAGGGTTTGTACCCTGTTTTTTCACCCTTCGTAACTCCTCATTCTGGTGGAGTTTTGCGCTGTCCCTCATCTGCTTGATAAGACAGAAGGCGCTCGTCCCTGCCTTCTCAGGGTGGAGGCTCCTCAGTGACTCTGGCACTGAGTAGCACAGGGATGATGAGATGTTTCTTGTGCTCCCAGACGGTGCACAGAGCCAGTTCCTTAATGTGTTCCTGACGGATCTCATAAGGTTATTTGCATTCCCTTCCTGCTCCCATAAAGGACCCACCACAATCCATTTCTACCCTTCTTGCAGGAATGTTTTAATTCTGGGAGCTCATAAATTTCCCACGTTCCATTCCTGTGCCCTCTGCAGCTCAGGCTTACTGCGTTTTCTGCTTAGTTGGATATGGAAAAGATGAAGTTTCAGCACTAACGGTGTCTCTGTGTTTTAAAGTTTCCCATGAAAAGCTACTTTTTTAGTTACTGGACTGTGTGTTTATAACAGGAGGTCTGAGAAGTCCTTTAAGGACTGCCTTCACTTTTTTCCCTTCAGTTAAAAGCAACCCTTGGCTTTATCCTTTCTCTGAGGAGCACATGATGAAGGTTGCAGAGGAGAATGTCATGTAAAGGAGAGGTGACAGCACACGAAAAGGACCAGGAGATTTTGTATATGGCTAAGCTGAGGGAGGGCAAGCAAGAAAAGGTGCAAGATGGGAAGGTGAACGCTAAAGTCAGTAAGAGTATGTTGGGAAGTGATGAAGGAGATGATCCAGGCAGTCACTCAGGGGATGTGTGAGCTTGGAATTGATGGTACATTGGATGGGTCTAGGGTGTGGACTGGAAGTCAGCACCAGAGACACGACCATGACCATAACTTAGCTGTTAGGTTAACCACGGGTTGCTACAGCACAAATTGTGACGCGGGGAGGGAAACGAGTGGAGAGGAATTGTGTCCCAGAGATGGCTAAGAAGCAGACAAAGTTTGTTCTTCGTGACAACCTAAACATGTGTCTCATCTTGTGGTTTCCTTCAGAAGAAGCTGTGGTGGGAAGGGGCGCCTGGCTGGGGTACGAAGGTGCCTCCTGCTCCAGCTGGAGGAGAGGTTCCTAGGGGACGGTACCTGCTGGCAGCCCAGGTCTGGCACTGGCAGCTTTGTGCACCGCAGGTAAGAACTCCCTGCCCAGCACTCTGCCCCGGGTTGAGGAGTCCTGAGGAGAGCAGAGCAGGGAAGGGCTTGACCGAGTCCTCTTAAAGCCCTTTTATAGGGCTTGAGCCCATCTTCCTGACCCATAAAGCATGGCTGAATTTTACAGAAACATAGGGAAGGCCAGAAGGCCCACTGGGGAAAGAAGCTGACAGTTACTAACCTTTTTGGCTCTTTCTCTACCATTAGTCCTGAAGCAGGTTGAGAGGGGAGGGGGCTACAGTGTTTTCTGATGGGGCCATAGCAGAGCAACAGCTGGAGCACAGCGTGTTTTGCAGGAGGTTAGATCTGGGCTGTTGTGGGGAGTTGGAGGCGAAGAAAGACCTTCCCCCACCCCGCTCCTTTCCTCCACCCTCATCCCAAGTATAGATTGCGGCACCTTGATTCTTGAAGTGCGGTGCTCACTTCACAGGCCACACATCACTATTGTGGAGGAAGCAGCAGGAGGATTTAGCAACAGCCTGAATGCCACAATAAGCTACACACCACTGCGGTAACCGCTGGCAAATGCTGACTTTTTAATTGTTTCTGCTGTGGGGTTAAACCTTTATTAAAGCCGTGTGAATAAACTTATTTTGATGGCTTGCTGAAATATTTTAAATGCAAAAGGTAGCATAAAACACTTACTAAATTCAGCTTAATTCTGCTGTTAATAAAATGCCTTTCCATATGTTGTGCACCCTTTTATTGATTGTGACAGAAGTCTACTGACCAGATACAGAGTCCTCAGTGTCTCTGCTTTTCTTGTTTGTAATTTAAACAAATGTAGTGCATGTGAAAGGTGCTAGGAACATATCAGCAAAACAAAAGTCTCTTTATCTGTTAGGGGAAAGAGGAAGAGAAATCCATCATTATAAGTGCTCCCCCCTCCACTGCTGTACCAATAGATCTTGATCTTGTCTTGCCTGCTTTGCATGCAGGAGTAAGGCAGATAGGTCACCTGCCCTGTGCACTCTTTCTTTGGCCATCTGGGCAGAAAGGGTAACAAAAATGGCAGTCTGTAATGTAATGAGCTTTTCCTCCACTTAATTGAAGGTGCTTCTATTCACCAGCCTGTGCTGAGCAGCCACGTGCTGCCCTTGCTGGAGTACTGGTGAAGATGACAGCTCAAAAATCCCCGGCAGAAGCTGCCTTCACCTCCACTGGCCAGCACAGGCTGATGATGGAGTCGTCAGGGCTTATCATTTGGAGAGGTTGTGAGACCAAGACTGTGGCTGGTAGTGACATCTGTTTCGTTAACGTGAGATAAGGAAGTAAAGTAGACATCCCTGGAGAGCAGAAATGGACCTGCTTTTCTTTCCCCCTTCCCCACTACGCAAAACACTTCCATCTTTTGTTAAATGTTTTTTACATTCGCGGGGAGGGGAGGCAGCTTCAGATTTCTTTTCCAGGGAATGTCTCTTCGGCTTGCATGGCTACTTCAGCCATATAACCTGCCGCAAAGACGCTTGCAGACCTGCGGAAACAGCGAGGCAGCTTCCGTTCCCACAGCTGCTCTCCGGACTGGGACCGCTGGGGTTCCAGTACTACTTTCTTTGGAAAGAAAATGAGTGCACAGAGGAGATGCATTAGTTGGGAGTTTGGGCATTATTTTTTTTAGTGCTTGAGAAACTTGCTGTCTTACATGGGAGATCTCTGACGGTGACTCAAAATAAATACATTTATACAAAACATGAGCCATGCTGATGACCAGGTGGAAAACATAAATGTGACAGCTCTTGTTTCTTGGTTGCACGGGAAGCTTGCAAATTTGCAAAGGAAGGGCTTGCCCTTCCCTTGTGGCCATGTGACCCTCCTGGGTCTCCAAATAAATAATTTTTTTTAAAGACAGTTAATTTTTGGGTGGTGTTCTTTAAGATAGAACCTGGCTTTGACCCAAAATTGTAACTGTTGTCCTGGTACCCAGCTTTTGGATTTTCAACGCATAATATAGTGGAAATGGTCTTCGCCCCATTACTCCTAATGCTTGCATGAAACTGCAAATGGTATTTCAACAGCGGGTGGGATTTAGCTACCTACTGCAAGAAAGCAAAGGAGCCATCCCTCAGAGAAGAAACACAGATCTGTTTTTCAGTGTGTTTTTCAACATTTACAGGGTTTTTTTAATGATAAAGTTTGGACTTTACTTAAACTTGACCTCCCAAAATTTCAGAGTTCCATCCTAGTCAGCAGCATGCTTAGGTAATTTAAAATGGCTTGTGATGGGGTTATAAAAACATCTATCATGTCAAGTACAGGTTTTGTAAAACAGTGTTTTCCAACTTGTAAGCCAGTAGAACTCTTTGCATTGATTTGCATTTTCAAGAGTTGTTCTTTTTTAAACTAGATGAGCAGTTCCTGCCTTGTTTGCAGTGAGAGAGCACTGTGGCATTCTACCAGGGCTGCAGACTAGAGGCTGCAGAGAACAGACTAAACAGAAGCGAGAGCTGTGTGTTTGTCTGCCTTTTCCTAAGCAGAGAGAGAGGGGCAAAACTGTGTAAATGAAATCTGAAATAATAAAAATGAGAGATTCCACTTTTAGTAATACTGAGTATTAGCAATAGCATATGTGAGGATATTTATTTAAAGAAATGTGTGCAAATATTTTTTAACCTTGCAGGATTTCTCTTAACGTCAGTTTGAGATAATTTACCATCGATGGCTAAGGTATGACCCACTCATGAGGGGACAGGCTTTGGGAAGCAGAGAGATGTATACTTAGAGCCAGATCCTGTAATCTGATGTATGTTTGTAGACCTTTAAGTAGTTGTTGGAGCTATGCACGGTCCCAAGGGTCTGCCCACACAGGTCACACTGCAGGACTGGGGCTGGGGTGGTGGTATATGAATAATAAAATATGCTGGAAGGCCCCTAAAAAACTGCTTGGGTATATTAAAAGAAGTAGTACTGAAAACTAAAAGCCCAATTTATTATATGGCTGTGCTCTGCTGGAACGTTTGATCTTGCTGTATTTAATTCAGGAAGTCTTAATGGTATGTGCTCAGTGCATGACTGTAATGTCCATTAATGCTAGTGGAACATAAGCGTATGTAAAAGGGGGAAAATGTATGTTGTGTCTTCCACACAGCTGAAATGTTAATTTCAGCGGTAGAAAGGTAACAAAACATAAGAGAAAATCATTAGAAAGGTTCAAAAGACTGTTTGAAGAAGGAAAGCCATCAAGCAAAATGCCACCATATTTCAGGACACGTCAGACACTAATCGCCACCCTCCGGCATGCTGGAGCAGGTGAAGGGCTGAGTGGTGAGGAATAACAGTCTGCCAACTTGTGTCCGTCTGTCTGGACATACCTTGTTGCTAGTTTGCTTGTGATTGCTTATATGGAAGGAAATGTCACACACCTGTGTTATGAACCACAGATTTGAAAAGGTCAATTGGAATTGGAATTCTTATGCGAGGTGAGATGCTTAATGTCTTCATTATCAGGTCAGCACCCGGAAAATACTTTCTGTTCACTTCATTTGTACAGAGGAGGACTCCAGCGCTGAACTCCAAAACGCCTGTAGCCTGCAGGTGAATAGTAAATGGCAGTGTGCATTGCATTGCCTTTCAGAAAAGCCATTCCTAAGCACAGGAGTGCCGTGGGGGCTCCAGAAGGGTTTCTGTTCGCGTTTGTTCCACCCTCTTCAGCTCTTTTTTTGTTTTAATGTTTATGCATTAAGATTTGTGACCCTGGCCTTTTCTTCACAAAGCCCGCCGTCCTGCTGCAGGACCTGAGCAGCTTTTAGCACCGCTGTCCCTGTTGGCAGAAGGCTGACGGCAGGTTGCCTCAACACGGGAATGCCGGTGCCTGTTTGTGGAGCAGTTGTCTGCGCGCTGCTCCTCTGATGGGCGCCCACCCCAAACAAAGCACCCAGGTGTGCTGATGTGAGAGATTTCATCTAGCCTCTGATCCTGCAGTGGAATGTAAAGGGAATTTTGTCTGCCCGTGTAGGCCGGCATTGACCAGTCCTAACAGCAGGATCGAGCTGGAGTTAGGAACACAGCTCTCTCGGGCTCTTCTAAATGCCATTGCCGGGAGCATTGCCTCCAAAGAGCAAGTGAGATCCACTCCAGAGTCCTAACATAAATCAGTGAATCCAGACTGTTATTCTCACAGTGTATTTAATTTAGCCTCACCCTTAATCTAATCACACTGATGTCATGCTGTTTGTAAAACTGATGACCTTTTTTCTCTTCTGCCTTGAACTGTATAATTTGTGAATGAACTGTGAGCCTGCCTTTATGCCTGACTTGCTGAAGAAGTTTGTATGAGAGCCCTTTCCGCAGCCCATACCTGGTCCTGTCTTTGGGGAACCAGACTGAGGAAGGCAGTCAGCCTGCACCTTTGTTCTCTGCTTTGATAACGAGTTTGATAACTGCTGCATTACTAGCGGCAGTTTCTGTCATATTTGGCATATATTTGCGTAGCTTCATGTTGTCCCCTCCCAAGGTACAGACAGTTGGCTTTGAATGTTGCAGACACCTCAGATATGCCATGAAGGAACAGCTGAAAAAATGGAAGCAGCCACACTTGTACTGCAAGTTGAGCACTTTCGTCCCTCTTGCACATCATTTTCTTCCTAACCAGAGGACTGTATTCCTAGAATCTCATCCAGTAATTTTTAGGATTCATTGCATTTTATTAAGGCTTGTAGGCTAGCTCTGTTTCAGATAACATATCCTTACGTCCTCTGCAGTCAGGGGTGAGTCTTGCTTTACCTCCTTGGCTCTTTGGCAATATGGAAATAGTGCAGTCAATTTACTGAGGGGTTTTTTTTTGTTGTTGCCAGCAGTTACATAATACGTGCAATTAATTGAATAGGACTGTTCTTGAATGCTGAGGGCTGGACCAAAAGATTTCTTTTATGATTTGTAGTGCAACTATATATAGCTTTTTGCTGAGGTATAGTCCATTAAATTACAATCCTGGAGAGTCCTTTGTTGGGGTAGGTTGCAGTTTACCCCAGTGCAGTTTGGCAAAATTCCCCTGTAGACATAAATACTTCTCTGTGTTGTAAAACATGCAGTTAATTATTAGAAACAATAGGGGGAAAAAATCTTTCATAACACACTTCCTAATTCTGATCTATGTCATGGCTGAAGTGGCATATAGAAATTTTCTTGTGCATATAGTGAGCCCATTGACTGAAGAACACTACATTTCTGAAATAGATGGAAAATTATTCAAGGAGCGTGAAGAGGGAATACTGACCATTCTTTAAAACGTTCAGTATTTTCTCTGACTTTTCCCAAAGTGAAGTTGGGCTCAGTTTGCTTTTTTGCAACATCTAAAAGCAAATAGGATTTTTTAAAAGAATAATTGGTAGATATTTTTAAAAGTGAAGAGGTGTTGGCTTGTAAGAGCCTTTGCTGCTCTCTAGACTGCTTTTTCATACTGAAATTGTAGATGAAAGACCGTATCTCAAACAGTTTCTTTCTGAGCTGCGTAATGCAACGTAACAATAGCTATTTATATAATGCATATGCTTCCTTTCCCTGTTAGCTATACTTTGAAAGACTTATTAGTCCTAGAGGCCTGCATGTTTGGAGAATAAAACCCTCCAACGTTTGACATCTTTAAATAAGCAACCAAATGTTACGAAGAACAAACCTCACTTACAGTTAGGAAACAATATTTACATTTAAGGTTGAAAAGCCAGGATGTAGGAAAATTTTGCTAATTTGGAAGGTGACCTTTAAGTGCACCAAACCCAAATAATTTGTAAGCTATGGCACAGGGCACATTCTTGCAAAATTTGTGTGAATGCTGCTTTAGTGGTTCTTGAAAGACAAACAAAGAGACCTGGAATGAAATCTTTATCCCTCTCCCAAATAAGATTGAAGCTAACAAAGGCATACAGCAGCACTCTTTCAAAGCTTGCCATTAAAACGAAGGCTCTGCAGCACAGCTAATGAGATGGCTCAGAGTGGAAAACAATCTGTTTTTAAGAATGTTTAGATCAAAAGTAATTTCTAATCTATGAAATAAAGTCGCTTTTCAATACCTTTCTTTCACTAGTAAAGCTTTTTATGTTTGCAGTATTTACTTCAATCAGATGTTTTCAATTTTACTTTTTTTTTTCCTGAAAATACTTCCTAGGGTTAGTCAGTAGTGACCAACAGCATTATTCTTTTTCTCTCTCCCCTATTCACCCACCCCCACATGTTAAAAAAAATGAGAAAAGGAGAGGGGGAGGAAGAAAGAAACATCTTTTCTTAAATGATTTGCAAGCATCTGTGCTGTAAGCTAGTTTTTATGAACACTCCTTAGTAATGACTCAAGGTAAAAAAGCAGAAAAGCATCCAATGTTAGGAAATTGCAATCCAATACCATGTAATTTAAACCTGCCATTGCCTCTCCTGTACTAAATGACATACAGATGGGTAGCTCTGTTCCCTCTACTTTGGGAACACAATTGGTCTTTTTATGAGTGTATATACATTACACCTAAAAATATTTTTGTCGGGACTGTTTATTTCTAGTTGTACCATATTTTAATTACTGTCATAATTAGAGTGCTTTTTTCGTGCTGTATTTTGTCAGTTGATTTTTGCAAGTGATTATCAAAGTTATGTGAATATTTGGCCATTTCTGTTACTACTTCGGGAGTTTTCATTCTCAGAAGCAACCTTACTGTTATTTTTTCTTTCGTGATGTGAATTTTTGCACTACACAAATGTTTTTTTTCAGTAATCCTTATGTACTCCTTGGATTTTTGGTGTGAATGAAGCAAAGCATAAGATGAGATTTTCAAAGGAGTGTACTTTCAATAGTAACCCTTATTTTTATGACAAGTTTATTGCTGAACCTTGTACAGCTTTTTCATAAAGAAATTACTTGCTCCTCAGGGCTCCTATTCTAGTGCTTGAACAGTGAAAAAATACAATGGAAATGTTATAAAGTAAAAGGACAAGGATGCAACTAGAAGTTAAGTCAACCTTACTGGAATTCTAAAGATTTAGAATTGTTTTTCAGCTACTTTCAAGGGTAATGAAGTTGCTGGATGTTGTGGCTGAACATCATATGCCCATTACCGTAAGTCTCCAATATAGATGTCTTGTAAAGAACGTTTCAGCTGTAGTTGGGTTTTTTTTCAGATTTTTTTTTTTTAAACGGTGGGAATAATGTTACTTTCTTGTGAATGATTGTGTGCGCAACAGTTTAAGTGTGTAACGCACCAAAGGGCTTTGGCTGTAGCACATTGTCACTGCTCCAGTGGAATCACCTGGCTCTTGAGCAAAATTCTTTTTCAAACTTGGATTTGAAGAAATAATCAGCTGCAGTTCAGCTGAGCCATTCTTCGTGCATTAGGGACCGGTCTGGTCATTGACAAGTGTATGCAGAAGCTATGCTGTGGCCGTCTGCCAAAGCAGTTATTCAGGATTTAAGCTAAAAAGGCTCCTTCTCCCATATCCTCTCCCTTTGCAGGGTCATGTAGGGATAAAAAGGACTGCAAGGTGGTCTTTTCCCAGGAGGAGCTGAGGAAGCGGCTGACACCCTTGCAGTACCATGTCACTCAGGAGAAGGGGACTGAAAGGTAAGGCAGGATGAAGGAAACGCAGTCCTCAAAACACAGGCATCTTTGTTCTCCCCCTCCTCTTACTGGTGCTTCCTCACTTTCCCCACCAGGTTGTGGGGGTTTTTCCCCCCCCCAGGATTTCTGCACTTGTTTACTAACCCCTACAAATTAACACCATTGCAAAGACAAGCATCTGCAGCACGGGGGCTGAGGCCAGGGGTCTTGTGTGACTTTTTCTTTAATGAACGCTGCATGTCTTATAAAGTCACCGGGCTCATGTTTAGAGTCTGTTTTTAGTTTACTACAAAATGTGTGGAAGTAATAGCGGTTTAGGTACACTTTTTTTGGAAGACATCGCAGTAAGCAGAACCACGAGGGAAATGGCCCCGTGCCAGGAGGCTGGAGTTTTGAAGGTGGCCATTGTAAGTATAGACCTTTTGGCTGCAGAAAGAAGGTAGCATAATTTAGTCCTTTTCCACCCCACTCAAATTTCTTTTTGAAGCACATGTGGAGAAGGTATTTATTGGCTCATTTGTGGTTGGAATGTCAAAAATTTTCAATAACTGCCCTCACATGGCTTTAGTCACTGGAAGCCAGCCCTGAGTCCTGGAGGAAAAAAAAAACAACTTGCTTCCAAGACTGTTTTTAGTGAATAAAGTCTCTCTCTCAGCTGATTCCAGCACGAAGGTAACTTGCCAAGGCCTAGCCATTTTTTGTTGTCTAATTTATACCACTGAGCTTGGCATAATGCCCTGGCTTTACCTCTGCTCCGAACGTACTAATGATGTAACTGCTTGTTTTCATTCGTGACCTGAAAGGGCTCTCTCCACCGCACGTGGGGTCCCGCTTAATCGGCAGCGCTCTTCCGACAGCGCGTACCGGTGGCTGAATTCGCTGCCGTCCCTGTCTCCATCCCAGCCCCCTTCTTCCGCAGCCCCGGAGGGGCAGGGGTCCGGGCGGTGGCCTCTGCCGGGGGGCCTGCCTTCCCCCCGGCCCTCCTCGCTCTTGTGTATGGGACCAACAACGTGATTTAATGCACACAAACAATCGGAGATTAGGTCATTCTTAAAAATCCTGTTTATAAAAAAAAATTGGACCTCATAAAAAGGGTGAAAGGATAATAAAAACAAGCTGCCGAGCACATAGGCTTTTTGTTGGGCTAGCACAGCTGATTCGTATTAGATGAATGACCTCCTAGCCTTTTAGATTGTTAACTTAGAAAAATATTCCCTTAAAGCTGTAATATTGCTTTTCAACTAAAAATATAAGGCGCACACAGCTTGAAATCGTGGACCAATTATTTCATTTTCAGCTACAATGCCTCTCCTGCCCTGGCGGCCCGTGGCGGCCTGGCCCAGCACCCCGGGCCCACAGCAGGGACCCAGGCCCTTCGCCCGAGCCCCAGGACAGGCCCAGAGAAGCGCGTCAGGTCGAGCTATGGACCAAGCGACCCACGTTTGCAAAAACCTTTGGCTTCGCTTGCCAAACTGGAGAAGGTTCCGGTTTTTCCCTCTTTGCTGCTGCTGTTGGTCTGTCCTTTGAACCGTGGGACAATTGGCTTCCTCTTGCATGATACAGAACACCTGAGGCACGCTAATGAGGACATTCCCCTTTCCTGTGCCTGCTTTATTTGCTGCCTTTAATAAAAAACAACTGCCAGCTTTTAAATCGTGGGGCTTTTCTGTAAGGTTTCGTTAAAGTCTTAGCTAACTTAATAATTAAAAAAAAAAACAAATTCCTTTATCTATTTTTAAAATGTAGTGTTGTTGTTTTCCCAGTGCCTTTGAGGGGGAGTACACACATCATAAAGCTCAAGGAATATACAAATGTGTTGTTTGTGGGACTCCTTTATTCAAGTGAGTATGCTAAATACAGTTTTGAGATTTCTGTCTCTGAGTTTATGTGCTGTGTTCCCGTGTAATCTTGTGTATATTCCAATGCTTAGATAATTGTATGAGGTAATTTAAGTCATTCAGATTGATAAGGGATACAAGAGAAGCGATGTAAGTAACAATGCTATAGTAAAATCAGTCTTATTGTAAAGATAAAAAATTTTAGTAAATAAATAATACAGTAAGATAACATTCAAGTAAAATATGTAATTTGACAGAAAAAACAAGTAGTAATTATTATTTTTTTCATATGCAGCTATGCCAAGTAATTGTAACACAGTCTTTCACTGCGCTGGTAGATACTGAGTTTTGGCCGTTAGCGTTGCTCACAGGTAGCTTTAAGATCCGGATCCTGGGTGACGATGCTGCATCATGCTGCAGCATTGTGTCTGATAATGGAGAAAAAAGTAGATGCTTTTTTAGAATTCAAGCAGTTAAGAAAACAAAATCCAGGAAGACTGCATTACTGAATTTTCATCCATCCCAATTAGCACACATGGAGAGCTGCTTTAGGAACTGAAGCAAGGATTAAGAAAGAAATAATAACTTTTGTGTCGTGCATGAAAAATACTCTTTAGAAGTACTGTGGGAATTACAGCCCTAAATTTGGTGCTAGAAGCAGTGCTGATTGAATTCTCTCAATCACTGCATTGTTCTGCACGGATTCAGTTGTTGTTTATGTGGTTTTTTTTCTTATTTCTGGCTGCTTGTGTTCATTCTGATGAATTTCATCTTTTTGCTTGTTTTTTCCCCCAGTTCACACTACACTGACTCAGTCCCTCTCCCTTGAAGAGGTACCTTTATAGCAGCATGAAGCAGGATGTCAGGATAGTGCTAATAATAGAGAAAATTGGGTCAGTAATAAGTTACAAAGAAAAATAAAGTTGATGTAGCTCCAGAATCACCAGATGTGGCAGTGATAGTTGTTCTCAAGAGACTGTCTGTAAAGATGAAAGAAGCACTTCGTCTCTGTTATGTTTGATTCCTCTGTTAGGAGGATTACCTGCAGAAACTTCAGTAATAACGTGAATCTTTTAAGTTGGAAAAGTGATCGTTACGAATTCAGCCAAGGCAATATTCTCATGCCATTTGTTACTGTGGTGCTTGGTGTGGGGGTACGAAGTGGGGATCTAAAGTCTTCATAACCTGGTTTTCTATTCTGCCATTTAGACATTCCCCTGCCTATTGTAGCTAAATCTTTATGGGGGAAATCCTGGCCCTGTTGAAGTCGATTCAGATTTGGCAAATGAATACAATGGAGCCAGGATTTCACCTTCTACCTTCAGGACTGGCTTCCTTTCTGTCGTCTGTTGGAGAAAGAGTAGGGTTTTTTGTGGGGGTGAGATTTGGACAGCAGTAGTTCACATAAATGAATGTGAACAAGTTTCAAGCTACTTTCACAATCCATTTAATATCGGAAAAAACTGCAATATGAGACTTACCTGTGATTATCTCAAGTGTGCAGTATGCTTTGGCGTAGTCTTGACTTTTTTGAGTTAATGAGTTGGATTTCTCTATGTGAAATGAGCTATATGGAAATGTCCCTGTTTTCAGATTCTCTCTGAGACTCCCCATGGATTTTATGGGAGGAGAGAGAGAGAAAGAGGGAAGTTGTTTTTTATTTTTAATAAATCCCAGACCAGTGGGCACCTGAAAAAAACACCTTGCTGATTGTGTCCCAAGGCTGGACTGGCCTTAGCCCAGTCTCCCCAAAGTCTTTGTGATGCTTTGTGAGCTCTTGCCACCTCTGGTCTACATCAAATTCAGCCAGTTTTTCTGAAGTGGCTCACAAGGGTGGGAACAAATGGAGAGGCTGATAGGGGTCCATCTTACTTGTTCACTGACCCCAAAATGTCAGTATATAATATCTTCCTCAACTAGGAAAGATACATTCCTATATCTTGGTGACTGCTTCAGCCCAGACAGCTAAAAAGGTGGGAAGGAAACATAGCTAAGAGAATGCAAAATGTATCCTATTTGCTAAATTTTCCCCACAGAGTATAAATCGCCAAAGTATTTCCTTAGGAGTAAGGTCGTAGTAGAATACAGTGGAAGTCCATTGCCTCATTTAAAATGCAAGTTGTTTGGGGGGGTGGGGATA
>JANZLQ010000065.1:728835-758126 GCA_026212715.1 Elanus axillaris
TGAACCCGGCACTCGAGGTGCGGCCTCACCAGTGCCCAGTACAGGGGAACCATCACCTCCCTGCTCCTGCTGGCCACGGAATTTCGGATCCAGGCCAGGATGCTGTTGGCCGCCTTGGCCACCTGGGCACATGGCCGGCTTAGTCAGTCAACAGGCGGTACTACCAAACAGTTCTCATCCAAACCCACATTTTACTAGGTCTTGTGTAGCTCCAAGAAGCTTGAGGATCTTAAAATTTGCAAGAGTTTCTGTGATCTTTTTGTGGCTGTCCCCTAGAAAAAGCTGATGGAGTTAAAAATGAGTAAAGTTGTTACCACGGAGCACTGGCTGCTTCTTGCTTCATCATTTTTTGGTTGAAACCACCTGTTCTTTTGAGTCTGCCATGTCACTGCTGGATGACAAAGTGTTACGCGCTCCTAATCATCTCACCAAAAATCAAGATAGAGTCTTCCTCAGAGCCATCTAAAATCTGGAGGTTTAATCCACCTCTGAGGATGACCATTGATACGAATACTGCAGTTCCTGCAGTAAAGTCGCTTTGTGAATACGGCCTGTGGTATCTTCACATCTGAACATTCCTGAATGCCAAATCCACATCTGTGTATAAGCTGTGTATAGCTTATTACAGCTGTAGCATGGGGCCGTCGCTGGAGCTTGACCTGGTGATTACTAATTTCTGTGGTGGTTTGGAACAGGACTTTGTCCTCCTGGTCATCCAGCCCATTGGAGCAAGAACGGTTCGATTCTGCCCTTGGGTGGAGCTGCTGGGTGGCTCTCGGGGAAGGGTTCCTTCCACTGAATGCTTGGCAAGCGTAGCGTAGAGGAGCCGCAGTCATTATAGCAAATGATTCTGCACTCCTAATCGACTCATGGGTAGTTTTTAATATCCTCTAAATGGCAGCTTCTTGGCCGGTGCTGAATGTTCATTACACTACCCTCATGTAAGGAATGAAGTCTGGAAAGATTTTTATGTTAAGGATTAGGAGAGCAAGAGCAAGTTTGGAAAACAAAAACCACTTAATCTCATTTTTTCCTTGATTCACAAGCCACCTGGTCTTGTTTTTTCAGTAGATCAGCTCTGTTGTACTGAACTGGTTGCTGCCCACAAATGTAGTAAGGCACTGTCTGAATTACTGCAGGACAAGGTCAGTGGCTGCGCAAGGAGTAAGTCGGATGAGACTGCCAGCTACGAGCCAATTCAACAGCAAATCTGAGATTTCCTTTTGCTTGTGTTCTCCTGGTAACACCATCTCCAGCAGTGAAAACAAGTACAGGAATATGAGGGATCTCACAGTTTGCTAGGCAGAGGACATTTCAACAAGCATCTTTTCCAAAAGGCAAATACTAATGTAGGTTTCCTAGGAGAAACATGTTAGGATTCAAAAAACAAGGAAAAGGGGACTTGAAATGTAACATTTCAAATATTTCAATGTCTCATTGAGACAAGCCTATGAAACTTTAATGATTTACTTATTGCTGAGCACTGCTGAACTGCAAATCCTTGTTGAAGGTACTTAGAAATAAGAGGAAATAAATTCAGAGTTTTCTATAATCCTAGAGATATGTATAGATAACTTCCACTGATTTTACTAAAAATTTAATTAATATTTTCACTGTAAAAATTCAATGGATTCTCTGTAAACTTTTAAGTCTGATATGTAATTTCCCCTGTTTTAAATTATCAGTCACCCTGCTTGGAAGAAATAATTTTTGCCTTATGGTCTTAACCTACCTTATGCTTCAGTATGTGTATGTATGTACCTGACATAAAAATCGGCTAGGGTGGATTGTTATGCATTATGACTACAGAAGCTGTAGATCTCTATATGTATCTGTTTAAAACTCTCACATTAAAATAAACTCTGGACAGAACTCACCCAGAGAATACTTGCTGACTAACGTGATGTTAAAATGCTCTTCTTGAATTTGGTTTTTCATCAATATGCAGAACAGACATTGCCGCAGCATCCATCAACAGTGAATCAGTCTTTTTTCTGTAGTAGAGGAAAGCGAGATTAAAAATATATCTTTAACCAGGCTTCCTAAGGAGGTAAGGCTTACAGCAGCGTGCTGTCTGTGTGTCAGTCCCTTCCTAATAATAAAACTGTATCATATAATCTGCTTGGCAATTTCAGCCGAATTTGGCAGGGGAGTGGCTATTAAACCTCAAAGATACTAAGTTTTTAAAACTTTCATGCAGGTGGGAGAGAGATCACATTCAAGCCCTCTCTGATGGGAGTCCTGAACACGAGTTCAGCTATATTATTAGATTATACCAGATAATATTATTGTGAATAATATATATATTATTGTATTATAACAGAGAAGCCACACGAGGGTGGAAGAGAGAGAGGCATTGTGAATGTCCAGCTCTGGGAAGTACCTGTGAGTAGTTTTGCCACCGTAGACACCACAGGATCTGTCCCCTGGCCACAACGCAGCAGCAAACCCAGCTTTGCGCCTTCTGCTGCCTGAGGAACTCCTTGGTTCTTACACTCAGGGGCTTCCCAAATTCCCTCATGGTGCAGGTCTCAAATTCCTAGATAGTTACATCAGGTATTAATTTCTACAGTGGAATACTGTGGTATTTTTTCTTTCTGGAAGCTTGCCTTCTTATTTGGAGCTTGGGCTCATGAGTCAGATCAGTGACCGCTTCCAAGTAATAGTTTGTGTTTTCAGAAGGGCTGTGTCCATACTTGTAAATAAAACGGACAAAAGCCTCTTCTCTGGCCCTAGAGGCAAGTGACAAGACATGGCTTGTATTTGCTAGCCAGAATTCCTCTCCTCTGAAACAGTGGCCTGGTTCATCCTGCTTGTGGGGAGGGGTCCCTGGGCTAAGCCTCCCTGCAGCTTGCCTAGGTCCTGTCTAGGAGAGTGCTGGCTCGCGTGAGCACGATTCGGGCCAAGACAGTGCTCAGGGACAGGTTCGCAAATGAGCTTTTCTGTCCTGGCCTTCGTTAGCTTGCTAGCAGTGCTGTAGCCAAGAACGCTGATACTCCGACTTGGCATTTACTGTATTACTGGGGGCAAACGGGGAAGAGAGAGGAATGATTTTATTCTGCACAATCACCTGAGCCAGCACATCAGTTGGCTTGGATTGCATTAGGAGCCTGCTAGATTGTTGTCTCTTCAGCAAACTGCCCATGCCAATATGGAATAAAGTTTTTTTTGAAAATTAAGATGTAGCGAAGCTGCACCTATCATCTTTACAACTGTAACAGATCTTTATTCAGTCAGAGTCCTTTTCAGAGGGGAGTAGTACTTTGAATATCTGCCCCTACTAGTGTTGTGTTTAGCATCTTTGGAGCAAAACCTTGCAAAGGAACAACCTGGTATAAACTGCTAATGCAAAGGTGTAAGAAAGCCAAGAGGAGTCAATGACTCCTTCAATGTTAAAACAAAAGGATTAGAACTGCAGAGCTTTCGTCAGGTGCTTTCTGAGAGAGCTGTGGGACTTTCAAAGGCTGTTCTCAATGCTAGGCTTCAACAAAACCCGAATAAACCTGTTAGAGACTCCATCAAGAAGGGTGAAAGAAAAGGGCAGTTGTAACGCAACAGTAGAGGTTCTGCAGTAAGTCCTCTTTCCCCTCTCTTTGGCAAAAGTCTCCTTCACTGTCAAATAGCAGATCTGTGTTAGCTTCAGCTGTAGTGTGCCTGGTCACGCCGTAGCGTGTGGCACTGAACAACTGCAGTTCAGTCATACTTTGGAAGGCAGTAGTTTAAAATTCACACTGTAGGAACACATGGTGATACTGCTACTCTGTTTCTCTCTCTTAGTAACTGGCAGTCTGAGCATCTGCTTTATGGTGCCATTTAAAAGGAACAGGTCAAACTGCACCTCTTTGCAGTACAGATAAAGTGACCATCATATATTTTATTGTTTGTGTTTGATTTAATTATTTCCGGGATCTTTAAAAGTGTTGTGGCACCTTGTCCTTAGCTAAACCTTTCCAGTAGCTCACTACTTCCTTGCATATTGTGTGTTGGTAGTTGAGCTACTTGGCATTTGTATTGCCATGTGTTGTGTGTTTTTGACTCATATCACACTTGGAACTGGAAAGCACTTTATAAATACCCTCTTACCCTCTTTATGTATATAAACTCCTTCCCAAAATATTATGAATGATTCCCCGACTTTCAGAGTACTCCTATGGGGCAAAAGTAGAGAAAATATGCACAAAGCTACTCTCTGTTTGTTGTGGGTTTTTTTCCCCTCTTGGTGTGATAAATGATAAAAGATGGTTTGTAAAGTCAGTGCCTGGCTCTGGAAGATGTGTCTTGTCTAGTAGGATGCTGAGGCTGGATATCAGACTGTATACAAGGGTAACAAACAATGTACAGAGATGCTTTTCCTTCTAGTTAATGTAGTTTTAAAAGTATAGAGGAGTCAGAGTGAATATTTTTGCATGTGGCAGAACATCCCTTTGGAACATACTTTTAGCATTTAATTTTATTCTATTTATTGGCCATTTCTTAGTTGTATATTTTAACACCTGTGCGCAACTAGTTTCTGATACCTTTGTCTAGTGTGGTGTCAAGAAAAAGATGTAGATACTGGAAGATCTAGGGGGAAAAGTGCTGGTTCCATTGAAATTGCTGGAAACTTTGCCATTCCTTCAAGTAGTTAAGATGACTTTGTGTTCTTGCAGAGTACTTCTCTCACATCTGCTACTTGTTGCTTACTTGCAATGCCAAAGACGCTTCATTATTTTCCTCCCTTTTTTTCTGTGCCCTTCTCTAACAATTTCTGTAATACTGTGTCCTAAATTTTGCATTATTTTCCCAAGGTGACATGGTGACCATAATGTAGGTGACCTTCCTCTTCTCAATGGCTCCTAGGGCCACCTCCCATGTCGTGTTTTCTTTCATAGCTATTCTGCTGTTGCCAGACAAAGTTCTATTCACTTATCACCCCATATCAGTTTTCTGATTTGTTGTCCAGTAATTTATGACCGTGTGGAGCTTTAGTACTCACTACAGTGCCCAGTGACCCTTGTGACCCTCCTCCCCACGTACTCCCTGCCATCTTGGCCCCCGGGCCAGTTTGTCGATGCCACAAGTTGCATTGCGTACGTCCATGCCAAGCCGTGCACACTGAGAACCAGGGTCTTTGTTTGACCAACTAATACCACGTATCTAGAATTTAGGCAGAGGGAAGTTGATTGTGCAGATAAGCAGACGCTGAGGGTAAGATTCGTATGTTGTCTCTGACTAGGCAGGAAGTGAGGTGCTGCTGATACAGCGATGAGCAAGGGAGAACGGACCAGACGGATATACTGCAGCTTGAGGAGAATATTGTAAATAAAATACCGAGTCAGTGACTTTACCTGGAACTCAGTGGAATTCCCCCCAGTTACCAGCAGGCACTTTTTGCAAGGTGGGGACTTTATCCTGCTGGGTGTAAATACCAACTGAAATACACTGCCAAACAGGAGCGTGGGCTGGTGCCCTGGGCAGTTGTTGGCGGTGGTATTCGTGAAGGCACATCAGCAACATACTTTCTTTGTTCAGTGCTTTTGGTGGTACTTTGTAAGTACCAATTAGGATGATAAGTTATATTTTTCCCCTCCCGTCTTTTCTCCGCCTGAAAGTTACATTTAAGACATAAAAGATTGTGAGCACTGGGGGAAGGTGGAGAATGAGCAGGAAGGGGGAAGGGATTTGTTTCCTTCCTGATGGCTTTAACTGCAACAAATAGCGTGAACTTGTTCATATTTTAAATCATGATTGATCTGATATTTGTTTGCTGTAGCATAGATCTTTGGTATGGGTTTGAAATGCCAATTATATAAAATATATAGAGTACGTGTGAAATACATCTACACGTACCTGCATGTACAAGCTCATAAAATAAAAGTAGAAAATAATTCTGCAATTAGTTCTTGAGCTTTGGTCATTTTTGAAAAAAGAAGGAATGTAACTTCCCAAAATACATCCCCTCCTTGATGCAATGTAAAAGGATCCAACATTGTACTTCCTCCTTAGAATTTCTGGGGAAATGCATTTTGCTGCCAACGTAACATCCTTTAACAGGTCTCCTGCTGGTCAGACCTTGTGTCCTGCTGTGACAGCCATGACCATGTGTACAACTGATTGTTAGTGGGCAATATAAATCTGATTGGAACATGGCCGTTAATTGGTTTGAGAGCTTGATATAGACAATGCTGTCTTACAGCAGATTGTGTAGATAGGCCTAGTCATAGGGTTAATTCTGCTTGACAGCACATCAGCAGCATCTTGAGAGTAATTACCCAACTTAAGTTTTCCCACAGTTGAATTGAGATCTTCAAAGGCTTCTACATTTACAAGCATTATTAACCTATATCTGAAACATGATGTTCCCACAAGGGCTAATTTTTTCTTCCTTTTATTAAATATACAGGTTATAGGGTTCATTTGCTAAATGCTAAGCCCTTAGAAGAAAACACTACTTGTTAGAAAGAGAAAAATCTGCAGTGCACGACCAATGCTAATGGTGCATAATGCACACATCATTGTATTTTGCAAAGACTTTAAAACAAGTTAAAATTTAGGTCTGGCTCCTTTCCTCTATCCCTCTCTCCCAACCCCCACTCTCCACTTTTAAGAAAATCAAACCACTTATTCCTATGTGCAGAGTGAGTAAATTGAAGACACACGCAAACAAAACCCTCCTAGGATGTTGTACAATTAAGTACAGATCATTGGATACAATACATATGACATTAATGAAACGGTATCTGCTTCAAAAATAGATTGGAAACATTCATGAATAAATTAAATCCTCTTAATGACTTTTCAAAAATGGAAATGAATGAAAACAATATTTATTTCATAGGAACAATTGTGTACCATCATTCACAGCATATAATTTAATCCTGTTTTAAATTTCTATTCTATTTTCTACATTCATTTTGTGATTTGTCCTTTAAAATATCTTCTTTGTAACTCCACATTGCAAAAAACCCCCAAATATTAAAAATAATAGTTATTATTTGGGTTCAAATGCCCTTGAATGCATTAAATATTAACGTACAGAGGTAGACAGTCTTGTTAAAGATGGTATTTGCTGGGGGGGAATCAGTCTGACAAATGGCTTTGGTGGCATAAAGCAGTTCTTGTAACTTACGATCTTTTTATTTTCTTTTGCAGGTCAGAAACAAAGTTTGACTCCAATTCAGGTATGTTTAGATTTACAGTGTTTTGCTGAATGTACGCTATTCAGGTTAATCTCAAAAGAGTAGTTTATCGGTTCAGGTTCAGTTTAGTTTTAAACAAACTGGGGTAGGTCAGTCTTAAAAAGGATCTTCATTTCTCACCTTCTGAAAATAGCATTATTACTGTGAAACATTTGCCTTCGTTCCTTTCGTTAGTTCCTGTCTCTTTACATTTTCCCAGAAGATGATCAGGAAGATTTTCTTGTGACAGGCTTTAATTGATCCAGAACAATTATAGTACAAATTAATGATAATACAGACTAAAGGAAATGGAGGATTGAAGTGAAGTTTGAGAATGATCACTGCTTTACAGGAGAATGTTTTTCTTCCTGGTAACAAAGACATTTCATGGGAATTTGAAGTCAGTGCAGCCTATCTGTCAGGAAACGGATGATTTGTCATCAAATTTTCGTGACAGATGCATGTACACAATGCATGCCAGACCAGTCTGTAGAGCTCGCTTTAGGAGGTTTACC
Source organism: Elanus axillaris (assembly GCA_026212715.1). Lineage (NCBI taxonomy): Eukaryota > Metazoa > Chordata > Aves > Accipitriformes > Accipitridae > Elanus > Elanus axillaris. Next base: position 736,508 of record JANZLQ010000065.1, read on the forward strand.
AAAAGGCAGTCTCTCTCAAGTTGTCTTTTTAAAGAATTTTAATGTGTTGTAGGGATTGGGAGGGAAGTGAAGGTCAGTCTAACAGGTTAATGCATATCTAACAAGACAGAAAACATAGGACAGCAAACAGGGGAACAGTTGGGGAAAAAAAGAGAGATCCTAATACCAGACTGTTTTTTATTCAGTTAACTATTCCTGGGTGTTCCTTAAGTTAAACAACAGTAAATTTAGAATAGGCTGTTGTCCTGAAACTAGCTGAAATGTCCATTGCCTGAAAAGGTCATTCAAAATAAATTTTTTTGTTAAGATGAAAAAGACTGTTTTAAGCACGAAACCTGATATTATGGCAATTCTGTATCTAGGCCAATGTTATCTTCTATATTGTTTGCTTAATGCAGTGATTTTAATTGCTTATAATGATGGAATTTTACAATATATATTAATCAGAGTACGTATGAAATAGCATGTTTCCTTTTATCCCAGTTACAACGTGATTTGCGTTTAAAATGTGATGCGTTACATTGCTTTTTCTTTTCACGTTAGATTTTATCTTTGGAACTATATGGGAGTGAAGTCTGTAGCAGGAAGCCTTTATATAGCCAATTCCCACATCTTGTATACCTGAGTCATCTTGCTTCTGTGATGATTTTAGCCTCTGAGTTTGAGGTTACTTGCTTTAAATATTGCTTGAATGAACTCTGTGCTAAGTTACTTCTTGGGTCTCGACCAAACAGTTTACATGGGGGGATGGCTTTATGCAGTCTGCCATTACCCCCTTTCTGTTAGTAAAGTCACCAAAACTAGGGTGTGAAGCAGAATGTCAAATGTCTCACTTTTCTGTTGAGGGGAAAACGCTCTCTGCAGAACTTCGACTTGCTTGGTGGATTAAGCTACAAACCGTTATTGACTTTCTCTTTTGAAGCAGCTCTCCTGTTAGGTGCCCTATTCTGCAGCGAAGGCAGGGAGTGGGATTTCCCAGGGAGCCGAGAGCAGCAATACAAGGTGTTACCAGGCCTCTGTGCTTGGACTCTGCAGGGTGAGCATCAGCTTTTTAATGTCTCCTCTCCATCTGTGCGGGCTCCACAGGCTTGCTCTCCTTGAGCTTGGGTCTGTGTTCCGGGCACAGTTTGTCTCTTATTTCTCACGCAGGGCTGTTGGAAAGCCCGGTTGCCCCAAGACCAGAGGACTCGAGTTGCTCTCCCTGCCCTTCTCTGCTGAAGGCACTCCATAAGCACTGCTCTTACAAGGCCAGAGCTCCAGCCCTGTGAGCGCCTGACACAGTTTTATCTCCCCAAAGAGCACAGAGAGGTTGCAGAAGAATTTGGAAATAAAGGCCATTTACAGGAGACCACACAAAAATACATAAATGTAAATGAGCAGTAAAAGACCCAGGACCTTCTCTCTCTCCACCTTTTTTGCTGCACCTAAGTATTCTCTGGATGCAGACCAGACTTCTCTGCAGCAGGTGATTAACGTGATTTTGCTGGGTGTAACATCAGCAGGTACCGTGGATGTCAAAGTACTTTGTATACCACCAGTGATAAAGTACGGGAAGGTCTGGGGCTGAGGAATTTCTTAGATGTATTCCTTCTTTTTCTGCAGAGCCTCACTTTCATCACCTGCTTGTGATCCCTTTCCCTGAAATCCCTGGGGAAGTCTTTGGTTGGAATAGTTTCAGGCTTTCCTGTCACGGGACCCTGGCCACCCCCAAGGTGTTTAAGGCTCCTGACCTGGTGATCACTGTGGATTGCCAATGCGTGCAGCTGGCCAGGCCAGCCTGGTCTCCTGGTCTCATTTTATTCCTTGCTCCAACTGCTGTACTTGGAACTGAGAATTACGGCGGTTTAACACCTCAGACGTAACCAGTGCTGCCTCTTTCAGCACAGGTTTCAGGTAACAACCAAGGGTAGATGTTAAAAGACAGTAGAAAAAACAGATTAAGCACACAATTAAAATGGCATTTTAAGAAAAAAGAAATCACAGAAACTCCGTAACCTCAAAGTGCATTTCATGGCCGGCAACGCCAAGGCTGAAAAAAACCCTTACCTTTGTGAAAAGTACAGCAGCCTTCCCTCTGCAGGGGCAGTACTTGGTTCTTCCACCAAGACACTTTTCTTGATAGTCAAGACAGTGCGCACGCTTAGAGTTGATCCCAACTGTGAGAGCAGAGAAGTGGAGATACTGAGATAACTCAACATGTATCACCGGAATAACACATCCCTGGTTTTGTTTCCGCACCAGAGTTTGCCATCCCTTTCCAGAACCAGACAATAAGCCCAGACCTCCTGCTGCCTCTGAGGGAACCAGGGTGTAGGCAGGGTGTGGAAGGATGCGCTGGTGATGGCAGAGATGCTTCCTCGTAAAAAAATATTTCTCTGGTATGGTGGGGGGGCAGTGCCCTGTGTAGCACCATGTTCTGCGTAACGCGGGCCTTTGAAGCATGCAAATGTAGCATTGATTTTAAAAGGGCTGCTGCTATTTGACACCAATGACTCTGTATTTATGCAACCTTGAGTTCCTTGGAGACACCTTAAGGTATTTTCATATCCCTCATTTCGTTCTGAATTCCCCAGACTGTGATTCCTGAGTAAACCAACAATCCCGCAAACTGGAACAAACATGCTTTGTTCTCGTTTATCTCGTGTTACTCAAAACAGTTCAAGTGTTGAATGTGAGAATGAGGTAATTTTATTCTAAAGCGATTATTTTCTTCCAGGGAGCTGTTCTACAACCTGTCGTGTGCTCTAAATTAACCCTAATGTTAATTCCAGTTAACTTCCAAGTCTAGATGTCCCCTTGTTAAGCATTTATCAATGCTTCTTGTACTTGTCTTCCCTAGAAATATTTGTGAAGCATTGAAGAATTAAAAGAAGTCTTTCTGAAGCAAGTACAAAGTCTGGAACACAGCTTTATAAGTAGGCTCACTCTAAATGTAACCCTGGAAATGTTGTTCAACACTGAAATATTAGGCAAACATTGTCAAAAGAAGATTAATTTGAACTTGAGCATTAACTTAAAAGAAGGCTGTAAAATTCCTATAGTGATGATCAGGATTTATCATATAAATAGCTATAACATCTGTAGGGGACACACATTCTTCATATCATGACTAACAGTTCCATCTGAGAAATTTCTTTTTCTCTGTTGATTCTTTCTAAGTCTATAGCTGGCGGAATTTCTGTCTCAGAGACCATGGGGTTAGCTTCATGCTGTTAGAAGATCTTATGAAATGAAACAATTTTGCTTTCCTGTCAGAATATGATGAATTTCGCTGGTACTGAAAATAGCTTTTTTTTCTAAAAAAAGTACTTGAGAGCAAAAAAGGTTGTAGGAAAAATATTTTTTTTCTTCAAAATTTGTTAGGGAACAAAGTAAACCACAAAAAACACAGCTGAAACAATTTTGTTCCAATTATTAGTATTTGGTAGTGTCTAAAATGCTTATTGTGCTATGTGCTTGGTTAGCAAATTTTAGATTTTTTTTTAATTTAGAGAAAGACAGGTCTTTGGGATGCTGTTCCATAACAGGAATAATTTTTAGGTCTCAAAAGCTGTTGCTGAACACTCTTAATCCCACTTTAGTAATAGAAAAATAAGCACAGAAAATGCAAATTACTGTCTCAGCATGCCCACTGGTCACCAGGGAATGGGAATGGTGAGTTTCCTACTGTCTGCTGGGAGGGCTCGAGTTTTCTTGTGGCATCTCTTGTAACAGTTAGTGGATCCTGCGTGTCACTGTGGAGGTGAGCCATGTGACATTCAAGCGATAGTGTTGGCAGTGAAATCGTGAAGGGGAAGAAATTTGAGTTTTGTTCTATGTTAAAAAGAAAGGACAAATCCCTGGACAATACACGTGGCCTCCAGTGGAGTCTCTTTTATATATGTGTCACTCAGATGGTGGAACGGAGGAAGTCAGAGAGTGCGGGGTGCAATAAAGTGGTAGCTGGGGAAGCACCGTGCTGTAGAAACGCGTCTGGCACTGGCAGAAGAGGGAGGAGAGCCCAAGGGCACACCGTGCCTTCAGCAGTGTTCTTCAGTGTTTGCTGGGCCAGCCACTGCTTCTTGCAAAGACAGATGCATCTCCCAAACCCGTTTTTCTGTCTCCCCGTTCTATACAGATCAAATGAAAGGTAGAGATTACCTATGTGATTTTATAGCATGCTTGTGTCAATACTTTGGAAACATTCCAATTAGAAATTAAGCTGTAATAGCTCCCCATGTAGCTAGAGGCTGTCCTGCGGGACAGCTACACACGAGCTTTTGTTGGATCCCTGCTGCCCCAGCAGCCAAATACAAAGCAAGCCAAGGAGCCCCCGACAGTTCCTGGAATTTCCTTCGCCTGCCTCATCTGGACTCGCAGTGTCAACCAGTGACTCCGCAGGTCATTTCTCCTCTCTGCACAGTGCTTTTTCCACCAGAATGAGTGTATCCTCATGTCTTCAGCACCGCACGATGCTGCCACACCTCTATCCCCATCGAAGTTCTCATCCTTTCCTTTCTCACCTCTTGTATTTACTGGTTCCCTTAATGTGGCCCCTATGATGTACTAACTTGCTAGGCTACATGATTCAGCACAGGTGCTAGAGAACAGTCAAAGAAAATTATGAGGTTGGGGGTGGTCAGATGTTTTCCTCTCATAAATTCCTCTTGGCTACACTTCCAGATGTTCAGCAATAGACTTTCCAAGCTCTCACTATCAGCCCTGATTTCCCCTACCCTGTCATCAGTCCCATTGTATGAAAGTCATCAGTACAGCTATTAAGAGCATAAGGAACTCTTCACCCAAGTAAGAGAGAAATGAAAACCAAAAGGCATCTTGAAAGCGAGCGTCTCTTTCTGACCCTTGCTGCTAGGGAAACCCAAAAGAAACTCAACTTGCCTGAAACCTTAGGTCCTTGAAGCAGCAGGGTACTCAGTAATACCGTCCATTGATTGATTGGATCATAGATCTAAACACAGATTATCAAATCAATTCCTAAATTTCACTGATGTCAGCATCTTCACCCAGGTTGTGACAGAGTGGTTCTTAATTTCTTCTTAGCAAGGTTGAGTAGTTTCAGGAACAGGGAAGAGAGGAGACTTTTGGTGTTCATAACAAAATCATATTGACAAGTTCATCAGTCACCTGACAACCAGAGTATGATTAAAAAACATAAAAAGATTACTTACAGAGCCTGTAATAGGCACAAGTGGCAAAATTAACTGGGATACTGAAGAATAGGGATGCTCTGGGTTTTTTTGGATGACCTCTCCAGAGTCTGTTTCAACTATGAGGAATTATTTCCTTCTCTCTGGCCACCACCAGCACATGGATTCTTGAAAGGGTGCATGAGCCCCAGAGAGACAGTGGGACACAGCAACTACATAAACAGAACAGCAGCTCAGATGATCTCACTTGTCATTAGTTATCAGTGCTATTTTTTTCTTGGCATTAACAGCTCCACAAGCAGATTGTTAGGGATGCAATGACTGGGGAGCGTGGTCTGTTATATTTGTTCAGCAGCGAGATGAGCATTTAGATTCAGATGCAAGCTGAACCATCTGTTGAATGTTTTCAGGGCAACACTGCAGCATGACTTGGAGCATAGAAGGCTGGGACACCTCGCCGATACATCCCAGTGAGCTATGTGCTTGTAACACCACTGATCGGTGGTAACTGATCACCGCCCTGCTCATGTATCTCTTGTAAAGGAGGGCAAAAGTTGGTCAAATTATTTCAACATACAGAATGATGTTTTAATTTGTGGAGGGCTGATTAAAAATGTTGTAAGCTTGCAGGCAAGCTTGCTCACCTAGGATTTTTGAAGAAGGCTGTCAGCTTCCAGAGGACTCCAAAAGTATAACTTTCCAAATTCTGATACTGGCTTTGCAGTTGCAGATGTCTTTTCTTCCCACTTCCTCTGTTCATCTTATTTGTATCTGACCCGGGCTATTCCTTGCTATCATTGGCATGATTCTTGTCAGTTGTTAAAGTATTTTAATAGGAAGCCTGTTTGCTTCCATAAGCTAGATCCGTGAATGTACCAGTGGAGACCAGCAGCCTTGATTGGACTCACAACAGCCTTAAATCTTTCTGTGACAATAATTTGTGTAATTTCTATTTTGTGGGGGTTTCTTTGGGTAACATATTCCTCCCTCCAAAAAATCCTATTTGTGTTCTCATTAATAGGGCAGCTACTTAAAGATGCTCTGCCCTTGTGAGCTAGCACAAACAGTCACTGCGCCGCTGCTGCACGAAGCACTGCCTGTTGGCATGTGGTGAGAACTGTGTGTTAAAGGGCCTTGCTCATGGAGCCAGGAGTATAATATCAACAAATACAATTTTCTATTTTTGTCTTACATATACTTTAATAATCATTGCTGCTTCTTTCTTGCCTTGCTCTGAGGATCTTGCCGAGAAGGATTTTGCAATGTGTTTAAATTGGTCCTGTAATGAAAATATTTAGATTTAGGTTTTCCGTTTTATTGTCATTAATATAAACAAATTAATCAAATTTATTTAGGAAAATTTTTTTACCCTTCCCTCTAAGTACTAAAGACAATATTTTCTATTTTTTATTTCATTCTAAATTGCTAAAAAAGGCTGTCTTTAAGAAACTATTTGGCAAAAGTAGTCTGTGAAGACATGAATAATACATAAATCATGGGTTTATTACATGGAATTGGAAACTGGTACTCAGATGAGTTATAAACTATAAAGTATATTGCCTGAGGATTTTTTATTCATCATAAGTATAGCTGCTTCAGATAGGTTTGGTCTACTGGGGAGTTAGTCTATTGTTATCAAGTTAGCAACATTCAGCAGCACATCATCTTTACTGTTCTGGAGGGCTGGATTTCTTAACTACAAAAATGTTGTGATTCTTGCTTAGACCTGGTCATAATTGTGCAGTTTTTCACTGAGCAAGGCTACCTAATTAACTTTTCAAGAGGTACTTGCATTGCAGTCTTGTTCAGTGGACAAAGTAGAAGATTTTTGGTGATACTCTTGAATTATCCTACACTTACAAACTTCTTAAAGAGTTTTTCTGTTCCTTTTAAATGAAAATTCATTCAGTCAAATTAACCCTATTACAGACTAACTGTGATAATTAACTTTGCCATAGTCCCATTTAATGAGCCAAAAATGGAGTATGTGCAAGAGAAGCCACAAGAATAGACAAGCAGGGAGGTTTCTGGTCACAGCTGTGGCTCATTGAGAGGGTTATGTAGCTCAAATGCAGCTTACCCACACACCATGTACAGCTCAAGTCAGTTGTATTGTTTCATTGCTTTATTAGTACTCCATTCATTTAAACCATGAAATGGGGAGAAAAAAAATTGCCTGTCTGCTTTGTAATTTGGAAGCTGAACTATAATTCTTTTGTAAGTGGAATGTTACAGCATTGGTGCATCACGTACATACTTCTGCAGAGGTTCTGAAGAATGGCAACACAGGAGGGATACTGTTGAGCTCACTGTGTGGTGCCAGGAAACAAGAATTCTGTAGGATACAAGAATATGTCACATCTGTGCTGTCTGCTGGTGCAGAAGCTATCATCATCCATCTGGGTGTATATAGGTAGCTGGGATGTGCAGGTTTGGACATAATTTGGATGGATGCTTCATATTTTTAATGTTATATGGGCATCTGCTGATTCTGTACCCTGTTCCAGCATGTCTGACAGCTCTGTGACCTTGGGCAAAGTGCTTTTTCCCTGTGCCTTTTTCCTCCTGCCCATTGTCTGTCTAGTTTGTTTACATTGCAGGGCTTTTCAGGCAAGGAGCTGACTCTTGCTATTGAGCATATCCAAGACCTAGGGCAGTGGAAACACTTTCTCAGTTGAGATCACCTGTTAGGTCCACCATAAATCAAATCATGGGTGGCCTTTACAAAATGTCTCCTTTTAGACTGAGCAAATGAAGTTCTGTTAGAACGAGTCTCTGGAAAGCAATATAAAAGGCAGCATGGTAAATGTATTCAACTGAATTAGAGTTTTTCACTCTGCCTACACAGTCACCCATACCACAAAATTTGTGTCAGGGGGATCTCAGTTCTGTGCAGAAGAAAAACAATTCATGCAAATGGTCTTTCCAGGTCCAGAATCCCTCACCTAATTGAATGCGTGGTTTCTGCAGCAGAATGCATGACTGTGGCTATAGATAAAGGACTGAATTTGTTTGTTAAAGTCCAATATGTAATAATAGTGAAGTTTAAATGACATGTAAATATGATCTGAGGGCTTAGGCATATGGGACAGAAAATACTTACAGAATATAAAACTTCCAAAAGCTCTTGAAGATTTATATTCCTATCAGTGATATGGGTCTAAGAAAGCAGGTGTTTGCCTGTTTATCATAGGAACATTCACCCATGCATTAATTTCTGGAAAAAAAACCCCACTTGCATTTGCAAATGTGAATGATACATAGGAGGATGTTAAATGTTCTGTTCAATGCCAGTTCATGAAATCAGTTTGAATGTTGCAAGATACTGAGCAGTCTCATCTCTTGTGCAGGCCATGAGAGTTGAAGATGCTCCACAATTCTTGTGGATTAGTTCTATGGTGTTTTCCATTATGGTGGAAATAATGCCGTTTTTGAAAGGAAAAGGAGGTGAAATCGGAAAGACAGTGCCCTGTGAATGCTGAAGAGATCCTAATAACGTTTGTTAATATATACTGTATTTGGTACAATCTGATGCATTCTCAAAACAAACTGGTTTTCCCTCCTTAAAAAGTAGTCTCTTTTTATGCTGTATGTCCCTCCCAATATGCCTGAATTTACTCTGAATCAGTAAATTCCTTGCTTGTTCTAGAAGTCCATGTTGAGTCTCCACTCCACCCCTTCAGGAAAGCTCACAAAAAGATCCTAAGTACTTCCATTCCCTTTACATTCATTCCCAATCACCCGAAAATTCCTCTTGCTCTCTTTTCTAGTGGCTAACAAAAATTTTCATCTTTTATTTGGCTGGAGGCCAAGCAGCTGAGGAGGTTGGGCTGGGGCCCTTCTTTGATTTTGGCGGTGACTAAGGCTGTACTGGGAAATCAAATGCCGACTCAGTAGTTCTAGACCCTTCTTTGGGTGGACCACTGGATCATCCTATGAAAAGGCAGCCCTTGTTCCTCATCGCGCTTGTTGTCCTGCCTCTTTGAAAACAGATGAAGTCAAAGGAGGAGAGAGCAGAGTGCAAGGCGGGCAAATTAGTGACTCCTGCGAGATACTAAAATCCAGTTCTTCCTTGGCTTCTTGTGGAGGAGGGAAGTTCTTCTGTTCATGTGATGCCCTACTGAATCAGAGGAAGATGATGAAAAGCATGGCTCCTCAGCTGAGGAGTATTGCCACTTTTCCATCCACAGACTCTAGCAGCTGCTTCCTGTTGGCTTCCCAGTTTCACAGTAAAACCAAATCAAACCAAACCTAGCCTGAGCAACTCCCTATTTTTGGCTGAGGGAGAACAGCTTAGGATGCTTTCCTTCAGCTGCCCTGGCTCTCCCTTCCCACTCCGGGAGGAGTCCACAGCTTCAGTAAGGCCTGCAACAACTTAAGACGGCGATAGCATCATTTCAGTTGTGACAATCTGGAGGTGCTTGGCACTGCTGTGACCTGAGTTGAGCCCAGAGGAAATCTAGAGCTGTGTAAAACCGCTGGGACAAGCACCACACTGCCAGCCTCATTCATCAGCTTCTGGGAGAGAGGAGAGGGCAAGACCATGGCATTCAGTGGGTGCCCTGCCGCAGCCCCCAAATACGACGTGTCAGATGGCTCCTTTGACTTCAACAGCTTATCTGTGGGAGAGTCTGCAGCCAAACACCAGGCAAAGAGGACTGCTGAGGTGGGTTTTGCCTGTATGCCTGATGAATTTAACAGGACAGGATGGTTATGGTCAACATGTCCACTCCCTAAAGTGCATTTTCCTGTTTTGGTTTTAGGCAATGTCTCATTAGGCTAAGTGCATGTTGTCCAAACTCACACATCTTCTCTTTTGATTAGCGTGGTTTATGGGGTTATGAATTTGAGTAAGAAAGAGATGCAAGCCGGTTTTGTTTCTTCCCTCTGAATTTGTCAAAGAGAAAAAGCCCCTTAACATCTTTTCCGTACAAGATGATGAGAATGATGTTATACAGTATTAGTTGAAACTGGAGGAAATCTGTTATTTGAAAAAAAAATTCTGTTTCATGTCATCAGACCATACAAACTAGCCAAGTGATAATTATTAATGATAGAAGATTCAATAAAGATTAAAACATTTCATGTTTTTATTTCATTGATGTAGCGCTGTACATTTATGACCAGTAAGAAATCATACGAAAGATCTGTCAGCTTTTACTATTTCACATTTTAGTCTCTTATCAAAGCTGACTTCAGGTTTTGTAGTACTAAAAGTAAAAGGAAAAAATGCAAGATGCTTTTATCTTTTGTTGACTTAATCTAGTGGCAACCACAGCCTTGAAGATGTAATGCTAGACAAGTTTGTGTCATACCGCTGCAACTGCCACTGTACGTGTGAACACTCATCTGCTTAGGATTAAGTCCTAAATCAAAACACCACTGAGGTCTAATGCTTCCAGTTTGTCAGACACCATTTGCACTGAGTTTTATGCGGGTAAGGACAGCACAATCTGGTCTTAAACCAAGTGACAGTGAGTTAAGTTACAAGGGCTGAAAAGTGTTTCTGCAAGGAAAGAATTGCATCCCTATGCGATCTGATCAGGAGTTTTAGCAACGTTGCTCTCCACTGGGGGCTGAATTACCATTCTCTGTTGTTTGGTATACCATTGTCATGCCCGCCTGGTGTTCTTTACAGAATGAGTGGTCCCAGCCTTTTCATCAACCATGGTCCAGCTATCTGAACAATCTTAGATCTGTACGCCCTTCTCCAAACACCCTGCCTACCAAGATCACAAAATCCATATTCTCAGCGTTTAGTTGTTCTGAATAAACCCTGGAGCATCTAATTTAGCACCAGTCTTTGCTCTTCCTTACTAGCTGTGGCAATGGAAGTGCTTTGATTATTTCTGTAATATCCTTTTCAGGTTATCCCTCTGTCTAGCTTTCATACAATCCCTGTGTGTCTGTGGAGAAACGGTAGCATTTCATTTGGAGAGATATTTTACACAAGCTATTAACTTATCGGGGGGAGTGGGATCATCTTGGCTAACTGTAACTACCTACCTTAACATAGCCCTCTGAGCTTCACCCAGAGTCAGCTGGAAGAGATAAACATCCTCAGAGGGGTTCATCGCTTCTGCTGGAGAAGTCTGTCTGGGGGTGCACTGAATCACCCTTTTGAGTGCCCATCATCTTTAGAGTTAGGCATGTAACTTTGATCATTGAAATTAGGAAAGATTATCTCCATCTGGAATGGATATGTAGAGAGCAGGGGATGAGTGGGTGTGATCCCCAAGTCACTTTCCACAGCTACTACTGTGGAGGCGTAGTAGAAAAAATTCATAAAGTTAAGAGGAGAGCTACACAGTTCTTCTGCTGGGTGTCAGTAAACCACCTGTATGCAGAGCTTGGGTGCAGAGTATTGATGGAAAGGATGAGTTTACCTGTGATTATTTTAGCTCTGTTTCTCCTTATATGCATTTTCATTTTCTTTTTCTTTTCTTACCTTTCTTCAAAAAACCCAGATCTGCTCGTGTGTCTCCAGTTACCATTACCCCAGAGAATTGGAGCTATTTTCTTCTCTGTCTCTTGAATTATGAGTAAGAATTGTCAGATCTGAAAAAGCTGACAAAATGTGTATTGTAAAGAGATCATTCACCACTGTTCACCCATTCATGGGCAAGAAGAGAAATATGTAACTGAGAGATGGCCTGAGGGTAACGAGGGTGAATAAAAAATGTTGTAAACATACTCAATTTAGCTTCAGTCAGGGCCCAAAGCTGGTCTTTAGCATGTTTCAGAAAGCACGTTATTTTTTCCAAAAGCTTAGTAGGCAGAGATTTTGCTGGTTTTATGTTGCTATTCTTGAGCTTTGAGAAAGTCAAAGTCTTTTAGTCTGTGTTAACCATTCTAACCAAGTTAAGGACACTGGACACAATAAATGCAGATGTGGAAACTGAAAGGTGTATTTTTAAAACATTAAAATTTAGAAACAGAAGGGTTCTGTTTCTGCCTCTTACTTTTCAAGGAGGTGGTCATGAGAACAGAATTCTCCTGTTTATGTTCTCATTAAAAAAGTGTTTACCCATAAGATTTATGTTTTTTGAAGGAGCTCAGATACTCACTTCCATACTATTATCTCCCCTTGAGTCAGTGATCTTTTTTTCCCTGCCACACACTCCATATTTAAGGGATTTAAATGGAGTCCCAGAAACATGGATTCGCAGAGGGGTGGGATTTGGAATGTCAATTGTCAGCAGCAACAGAATATCTGGAAACTGATTAAGACATATTTAGGTTGCAGAGTGGTGGAAAAACATACTTGTGAATAAAAAATCTGCTGCATAAAATACTGTGTTGAGGGCATTAGGGCTCTGGAAACAAGTTTAAGAGGCAAGAGGGGAAGATACAGCATTTCACTGAAATTTCACCCCTCTCTGGTTTTGAGGATAGTAAGAAATCCCTGACTGAAGGAGCATTCTAAGAGCTAGACTTGAGGTCCTAAGTTAGTATCAGTGGTAGACTGTGGCAAACTGAAGTTACATTGTCCATTGCTTTCCCAGTTAACTGGCTTTGCTGGAGAAGAGAATTAGAGAAGCTCTCTTTTTAAATCATTCTATTTTCTTTACTGTCTGCATGTCTGAGAGTCCTCCCTTGCTTCACAATGATGGTGTACCTTGGGCGTACCTGGATCTGTGTCTTTGTGGCAGTATGACTAAACAGGGCTGCGTTTTACTGTTGAAGAACAGCATAATGTTGAAACCTATGCCGGCAGCTGCTTTCACTCCTTTGGTTCCAGGCATCACAGTATAGACCACATAAAAAGTAAGTCCCACTCCTAAAAGACAGAGAAATGTACATAGCAGAACTGTAATCTTACCCCCCTTGCTCTAGTCTCTGTAAAATTAATTTTTTAATGATACATTTACATAAGTTTTCATGTTCCCCTTTGCTTTCTTGCACAAGGAAGGTCTGTGCCCAAAGGACCTACTCCTGGCCAGGATGTGTAACACACCAGTGGGACTCCCCAGTGGGATACGCCCCTTCTTGGGCTCCTGTTTCTGTGGAGGAGGGAGTGAGTACCTGACCACCTCCCCACCTCCTCTGAAGACCACGCACAAGTCCAAGTTTGAGACCCATGTCGTCACTCACTTAGGGTGCCCATTAGTATGGCACCCAGAATGGCCAGGCAATTTGACTATTTCTAGGTGGGAGTGAGGAGGACACTGACCTTCATCTAAATGCGCTTGGCCTTAAGGTGATCTGATCTTCCTTCATCAGATCAAGAAAGGGGTGGACCATAGAGAGACTCTGTCCATCCCTCCCCCCTCTACCCTCCTTTCCACAGCGAAGGGTTATTGGGAAACTTCAGAAGCTGCAACTCCTGAGATTTCCACTGGCACTTTGCCTCTGAGAATGTTTTTACTTATCCACAAATGACTGAGCTTTAATGAGTTTCTCATAATTTGTATGAGCAGTAACAGTCTATTTCTTTCCTTCCTCTGCCAATAGTTCTTGGATATGTTTTGAAATTTTCATAAACTGTATTGGCCACTGCCAGGCTTAAACCTTGCACAGATGGAGGTGGACCATAACATTAAAATGCCTAAGTAATCAAATGTATCACAGCCTGCAGTTCTGCTTTTGCATTTGGATCGGAGTGTGTTACTTCATTATTTAAAAACATAAAAGTGCTCTGTTAAAGAAGGTGAAAGAATAAGGCAGAGTGTTCTTCAAATTCAGAAAGATTAATAAATGAAGGGCCTTCAGTGTCATCTTCAGTGCAATGTAAAGAATAAGATTATCTAAGTTATGCAGACATTCTACCTTTAATTCAGGCTGTATTTACAGAAACTTCCCGCCCGTATCTCATTAGTTCAATGTTACGGTTTACTTGTGCAAGTCTGTTTTAAAACTAATGAATGATGGGGAATTAGAGAGTTACAGCAGTGATAGCAGGTATTTAAAAAACATTCGAAGCAAGACTGAAGAATGTTGTGCTCTCAGGAAATGAACTGATACTTACTGAAGACCATGCATATATTTAAATGATCTAATAAAGACCAGTGAATTAAAAAATAAGAAGAATAGTCTCATAGGATGGGCATAGGAAAGTAGATTGTTAAACACAGGAATAGCAGAAAGATACGCTAGTACAAAGCTGCAAATAAAATGATTGTTTGCCCTGCTCACCCAGTTTACGTATTTGGATTGATGTACAGCCTTTGCTATACCTTCTTTCTGTAGAAAGAGGTAAAATGTTCAAATAGAGGAGGCTAAAGTTAGTCCCAGAGGCTGGGGTAGCCACAGCTAGAACTGTGAAAACAATAGGATTTTTTATTTGGGGACCAAACCTATACATGGAAACATGGTCGGGGACTTGTGTGTCCAGGAAAGTTTGCTTTAAGTTGGCAAGCGGAAAGAAAAGATTCTGGGTTTTTCAATGTATCGAACTGGGGCAGGGTGTATAGCCCTCAGATTTTTTTTAACATAAATTGTTATTGGAAAGATTTCAGACAAAGGCTTGAACTATATGCTTTCAAAATGAAGAGTGGAAAACAGTTGAGCTATTTGAATTTTGTCCAAATTATCCAATTTTTCAAGTCAAAATTTTCTACAAAATTTGAGAAATTTTCTGAAAGTTTTCTAGACCCCTAGAGGCTGTGGTTTAAGGCAATTTTATTATTTAGAAAGAAACTAAAACCGAATTCCCAAACCTGCCATCAGCTTAAAACTCAGGCCCCATTTAATTGGATGCTTAATTACTGGTACCCACAGTTAGATCTCCTGGATTGCACAATCAGCTGGCTGTGATGGCCTTTTTTTCAGTGCTACCCTGGTACAATGCAGCTGAACCCCCCTGTGACCTCTGGGAATGCCAACAATGGAGATGATCAGTCATTGCACACACAGGTCTCTAAAGGGTGATCACTTTGTTTCAGGCCTTTCTAGAAAATGATCCATAGTTTTGGAAGTATTTTAGACTTAATATTTCTTGGGGTATAGATTAAAAAATGTGTTAGTTGGAATAACAGTGTGAAACAAGTATTACACCTAGTGATAGCAGTGCTGGACACCAAGTATAGAGGTTGGGCATTGAAAGTTTTGCTACTGAGGCTGCTTTGAATACAACAGAGTAGGAATCGTGCCTCCTCCCCACTCCACCTCCCCCCTCAAAAATACACCAAATCCATGGGATGGTGCCTTGTGCAAACGAAACACCATCATGTTTCATGCCACAATGTACAATCATTTTAATCTGGCTGAAGGTGAGGCTCTGAAGCTGATGTCAGATACGGCTTGTACTGAAAATCTGCAGGTCGTTAAGTTGCCTGCAAGGGAGGGAAGTATGTTTTTAAGGTCCATTTTGGAATGTGGGTTGGAGGTCCTCAGGTCCTATAGTTCTTGCTCTAAAGCCAGAAGCTGCAAGGCTTGTTTAGGTTTTCTGTGAGATGCTTTATGGACTGTTGCTTGTGGCATGGGAACCAAGTCATTTTTCAGAAACTGATTGTGCTGTTGGCTCCGTTCTTTTCCTGCGGAGATTTGGACCATATTTTACCTCTTTGGTTGTTTTATAGGAAGGAACCCTATTGAGAACACCTGGAGTGATACAATTACAGCGTGAGCATTTAAAACTGTGGGTTATGCCTCAGCTTCCTGGGGAGCTACGAAGATTTTTTGGGCTGACTGCAAACCGTTCAGGGTACTGGATGCCCTTCAGATTTCAGTGGAGGTTTGAGCTTAGAACAGTCCCTTTTAGGCAACCGAAAGCAGACATTTTCTGCCAAGGCTAAGAGCGCTCCGCAGCCAGAACGTGTGTTATTTTGATTGCAATCTGATGAACATGTGAAGGGTAGAGAGGGAAAACCCAGCAACCTCTGGCATTTCAGTCCTTCCCTGTCCCTCCAACCTCCATTGTTGCGATGCTGCTAAATCCGCTTTGCCTGTTCAGAACTTAAGTAAACAGACATTGTACTTGTGGGGAGTTATGCACCATTTAAAAAAAGGTCTGAATTTGTTGAATAGACTTGGATCAGTACTGGGGTAGCTTGGTGTCAAAGGTTAGATTTTGTTATATCCAAGATAGGGTTGGGAGCTGATATACTGTAGCTTTCTTGAGTGATCTGGTTTTTTAAGTGCTCACAGCATGCTCAGAGAATGAGAAGTACAGGATGTTTCAGTCCCTTTCCTGGAAAGTGCATCCTCTGCTACCTGCCTTCTGAGAAAAGTTTTAGCCCAGATAATAACCCAGGTAATTTATTTTAAATTCTAAATTCGCATACTTTGCCTTTTGTCATGCTGAGACAGAGGAGATATTTGGAACAGAGGGATTACAGGCTTATTTGAATTATAAAGGCACTGACCTCAAGCAGCCTTTTAGCCAAATCTGTTGTTCATGTGGTCAGCTTATGATCATGTTTCTGTGATATTAGTGCAAAGACATAGTGTCAACGCTGAGTTCAGAGGCTTACCTCATTCTATCAATCAGGGATATCACAGTAAGTCATCCCTACGCCCCTTGCCCTGTATTCTCATTTTCTGCCTTGTGTTGCCTCCAGTGGTTGTTTAACCTCTCGGTTAACCGATTCAGCTTGCTAGCCCAGAAAAAATGCTGAATTGTTTTCTGCTGGTTTAGTGAACTAAACTTTCTCCCCACAAATGGCCAAGCACCAGAGCTGATGAATGGTGAGCAAGCAGCAGGACCAAGACAACTGAGAGCAGGGACAAGAGAAGGGCAGGACGCTGATGGACTGCTTCAGCCATCTTATGACACCTTCCCCTAAGCCTGCCTTGTGAAAGCTTCTCCACTTTGCATACAAAATATTAGAAGATAATTAGAACAAAAGCCTCCCGTGCATCTCCCATGGGACCTCCTGACCAGCAGGTTACTAGCTGTTCTGGGTTGAGAGGGTCTTTGGTGAAATGGAGACATCCCTATGAAAATGATTGCTTCCAGCAAGCAAGCATTTCATGTTTCTTTTGTTTAAAACCTGGTTTTATGGAAGATTTCATACTGAGCCCTTGTCAAGATTTTGTATTTTGCCTTCTCTGGTGAAAGTCTCTGTAAGACTTTCCTTTTAGAATGCACCACATTTCGTCTTTCAAACCTAAACAAAAATCTCTATACAGCTCCTTCCAAAATCTAGTTTCATCAAGGCTACAGTTCCTTGACTTCACGCTCCCACGCACACACTGCCTGAGAGGAAGCTCAAACACCCAGTTCACTGCCTTTTTGAGTGAAAAGGGAAAGAAAGAAATATTTCTTGTAGTGTAAGGAAGAACTAATGAAAAGAAGAAAGAAAGTGGAAAGGCTGAAAATGAGAAGTTGGACATATAGGGTCTAAAAAGCATTAAATCAAATTAAAATCTAATTAAAATATCTCCCTGCAGCTGCTTTTCAACTTAGCTATTCTTGCTTACTGTCAGTTGGTCTGGACAATGTTTCTGCTGGCTAACTTCTGTTTTGTTAACAGTTCTTCCAGTCAAGCCTGACCTACCTGTATGTCCCCACTTGCTTTAGCCCAGGGCTCTCTTGGCAGAAGTTTTGGTAGTAAGGAACCAAATAAGCAATTGTGTGTAAGAGGTGTGAATCAACTTTGCTTCAGTAAGTTCAGAATACCTTGCAAACTGATTTGGCGCTATTTATGCAAGGTTTCAGCAGAGTTTACTTTTGAAGTAAGTATTAAAGTGAAATGAGGTACAGTGCTGTCCTCGAATGCAGAGCATTATTTTACACCTCGTTAGGTCTATTTTTCCCACTAATACAGCAGTGGCAATTGGACAAGTAAAAGACTGATGGGATGAACAAAAGTAATGTTCCTTTCCTGAGCATGCCAAATCTGTTCTGTAAATGTGGCATTAAAAAAAAAAAAAAGACCCCAAACCACATGGCAGAAGTCAGGCCTCCCAAGGAAAACCTGAACTACAGCAGTATGTACAAGCCCATGCATCTCTATTTAATGTTTCAGACCCTCCTTTCCCTTGACATTAGAAGGATCATTTGTCTGCATGCAGCTAATTTGCTGTTTTACTTAGAAGATTTCCTCAAGGAAATATGCAAAACAGTGTAATTGTGGTTGGATTTTTTTTACTGCTGTTGAAAATTTGAAGTTTTCATAAATGTTGGAAACAACTTGATCTTGCTACTTAGCAAGGCTTTTATGAATCTCTCTTAACTAACAACTCTTATGCTTGTTTTGGGCCCCGCTGGTCCCAGGACAAGCGTATGCTGCAAGAGTTATCATGGGGGAACTGTCCTGAGCATGTGTCTGAGATGCCCTGTGAGAATAAATTGTGTAGGGGAGGAAACCTATCCTTACTCATAGCTCCACACAAGCCACTGACTCCTTGTCCAGAAGATTTAAGAGTATTAAAATAACTGATAGTATCAGGATTCCTTTTTTTAGGATTATCATATAGCGAATGGTTCAAGTGATACCTCCCATTGCTACCCACATCACATCTCTGGCACCAGCTAAGTGTGAGTAAACCAGCATGAGAAAGGAGCCATGAAATGTGAGCTGTTCTACACAAAAAATGTGCACAGCTCTCACGGATGCATGAATACTGTTGTAGGCTTAGGGATGCTCTATTTTGACCTAATAATGACAACGCTATGGCTTTTGAATACCCCGTCTTTTTTTTCCTGTAGAAGCAGCTTTGCAGTGCTACCCCTTCATACCCTGTTTTCCTTGCCTGCAAGAGTAAGATTTAGCTGCTGATACAGGATTCTAAAAGGCTTGGGGATAACGGACTGAATTAAACATTCCTCTTCCAGCTGCTGCTGTTCACAACACTTTTGACAGTTAAAATATATCACACATTCTCTTGTCTGTTTAATATAAACAATTAGTATTTTAAGTAGAGTTCAGAATCAACCCCAAATAGGAGGATCGAGACAGGCAGTTCAGATAGGAAACTAAGGAGTATCCTAAATTTATATAAAAGTAGTTTGCAGTCAGTTCAGCCTATGCCTAACATACTGTCTACCGCCACACATTAGGCCATGGAAGCTGAGAGACCAGTGGCTTGTCTCTTAGGGATGAAGGTTTCATTTTTCATCTCATAATTATTTTAGCACAAGTTTTTATCTGAAATTTTTAGTATGAAATATAAAATTAAGGGGGGTGTGTCAAAACTAGAATAAAGTATTTCTGCTTTCATATAATGAAACGTCTTAGTTAACTCAAGACTAGTTTTGGAGGAAAGCTTGTTTAAAGAGAATTTTCCTTCTTCTTTTTTTCCATTCTGGAATGAAGACATTTGAAATCTCAAAACTCATTGAAACAAAAAAACCCACACCTGGCTTCTCTATAGGTTTACTTCAGCTGAAGTAGTAACAGAAGAGCTTTAATGCAAACTTAGTTGTAGTATAGAAGTCATATTGTGAGAATAGTAGCAGTCTTTGCGTTTTTTGGAATTCTAACATGATCTCTGCAAAGTGCAGTTTGCTAAAATTTATTTCCTAAATGAGAGAATTTTTAATAAAAAGGTTATAAACTGAAAAAGCTCCTCACACCTTATGAAGGGCATCCAGGATGCAGTACTATACATATGTTAAACCCTTATTCTTTGACTCTAGATGATGCATGGCTCCATAACGGAGAGGGGGTAACACCCTGTATAACATTGCTTCGTACAGGTGGTCTTGAAGTTCTCTGCACGTAAAGTCAAGGCCCTTGTGGGCATGAGGATCTCTCTGGAAACCTCTCTGACAACTTTTCCACGTCAAAAGCTAAGCATGCACCTCAATGTGAAGCTGGACCAGGACTAGGTATCATTTAGAACTGAACCCTCCAGCTACTAGCATGGGTAAAGTATCCCATAGGATGCGTTTAGCCTCACTTCAGCTTGCCAGGGAGGAAGCTAAATTTTACGTTATAAACTTCACATCAATGACCTGCCCTGTATTCCTTTGCAATGGTTAGTGGCTTGATTGCATTGGGCCCTGTTGGGGCCACAATAGTGCAAATAATGAACCATAAATAAACAACTTCCCAATTTTGCAAAAGGAAGCCAGGCAATTCATTTTCTTTTAAATTGAGACTTCCATCTAAAATGAAATAGGCCCCTCAGACCCACATGGCAGCTTCTGCAGCTGGCAACTCGCTTTGCACCTTTAAAGAAAAAAAGGAGCAGGGCACAGGGAGTAAAAATGAAAACAGCTTCAGGTTGTTCAATTTCCTGTTTGTTTAAATTTGTTCTTCCTGACATGCAGATTCATCACACTCCTTTCCTGGTGACTACTTCATTAGATTAGTTTAGTTAGGTATTCAGAGGGATTTTTTATCTTCTGACTCATAAAATTCTTGTATTCCCCTAAGAATTTCCTGTGTCTGACTGGAGTTTTATGTCTTTGTAGTTTTAGCTGGACTTCTTGAAGAAGTTGCGTTCTAAATGACTCTGCTTTTGAGGTCTCCAAGTAGCAGCTGAGGACCCAGCTCAGAGCCTCATTCCTGCTTTTCAGGAAAACTAATACGTGCCAGCACTTCACCTCTTAAAATTTTTAATCAGAAAATGATCTTAATCTTTTTAAACTCTTCCTTTCCCCACAGTATTTCACCCTTGCTGCCCATGCCCTTTCCAGGTGTCCACTTCGTAATATTTTTATCCGATCTCGAAAATGCACCCTGGTGGCTCAGAGTGCAGCCTGCAAGCCTGTCCCATCAGGTTTTCATCACTCACTTGCTATAAAGCGGAGAGGCTGAGGTTACGAGTATATTGGACCATTTAGCAGTTGATGAGAAATGCCTTTCTATATCCCTTCCCTGTCTGTTTTCAGTCCTTTCTGAGGAGGGTGAGAGCCAGGTTGGGCTGCAGCCCTGGTGTGTGCTTCTTTGCAGGGATCAGTGAATTGAAGGTGATGCTTTTTGACGTGTGAGCTCCAGAAACGTATGGAGCGATGGCACTGCCAACTCGCCTGCTCACACGGCAGCCTCGCCCGCCGTCGTTTCTCTCTCTGCGCGAAATGGCGGCGCTCAGCTGCCCTTGGTCATCGGACCTGGCTGGTACCTTTGAAACAAACAGCTTTGAACAGGAGGAAACAGGCGACAGCATGGCACCGTGCGCGTTTTCCAGAAGTCTAGGTGAAAAAGCAGAAAAAAACCCACCCTGGTCACCCGTGCCGGTTTTAGGGTCTTTTCTCCTCTCCCGCATCACGGTGTTCGGCCGCGGCGGGAGCTCCTCGGTGGGTGCCCCGACACGCAGCTTTAACCCAGCCGGCGCGGGCAAGGATCGGGAAGGTTCCTCTCCCCGAGTCTGTTTGCTTATGAAATCGGCAGGTGGAGACAAGAACAAGGCAATGCGCTGCCGCCGCTCCCGCCCGGCGGGCCCGGCCTCCTGGCGGCGGGGGAAGAAAGCGGCGCAGCGCAGGGCCGCCTCCCGCCGCCGCGGAAAACAGCAGCGCCGGCCCCAGCGCCGCAAAGCGGCACGGCACAGCACGCCGCCCCCCCACCCTCCGCCCGCGCTCCGGCCTCTCTCTTTTGTGCTTTCTTTCCTACCATTATACCATCTTTTTGGTCCAGAATTGT